>CAWUFW010011979.1:0-575481 GCA_963921515.1 Calotriton arnoldi
GAATGCTTTATTCGACAACTTAATGTCATAAAAGAGAACATATCATGCAACAGTACATTTCATTAAAACATTTATAAAGATTCAATTTTTTTTTTTTAAAAAGCACTCCTGATATCAGCCAGGTGACCAAGGCTTAAAATACGTACGAAACAAAAACATTTTTATAAAATACATAGTGCAAACAGGCAAACATAATTAGGTACAAATAGACTACGCTTGTGTTGTTCCTGTAATTGACCAGAAAATCAAGCCCTAGGATGCATATAGTACAGGTACATTTTATAAAGTGCAAAGTGCAAAAAGAACAAACTCAAATAAAATATTCTGCGTTTGTAACATTCCTGTTGTCAGTCAGGGAACCAAGACCAGCTATACTTACAGTACAATACTTTCTATAAAGTGCAATAGGGCAAACTCGATCAGATAAGATAATCCCCTTTTATAGTGGGCCTCTAAATAAAAACATATGAAGAACATAACAGTTAAAAAATCAATTTTTTCCTGCACCTAATGGCTCCTGTTAGAAAACTTGCAACCCCAAAACAGACCACGGGGGAAGCTAACATCTGAAGGTACAGTAGGGCTGGCCTAGCTTGTACAAAGTGACAATCTGAGTAATGGTAATATAAATTTCTTGCATAGAGAAACATAATAGTCACAAAATAAAATAAAATGGAGGGTATCCTGTTCAGAGAAATTGTCACAAGTACAGGGTTCTAAGGTGCCAGGTTTAGAGAAGCCCTGAGGAACTGACAAAAGCCAGGGAGCCATTTACAAACGAAATCTTGTTAAAACAAAACGATGGAAGGGATTACCAACAATTAATAAGTAAGGTTGGACTTGGTTTTGCATAGATAAAGTAACATAGCGTCTTACCATCGGTTTTAGCAACTCCTTTTCTTCCCTTATTCCCTGGGGCTTTGTCAAAAACTGGTATTTGATATTTCTGATTTTAATTTTGTCCATGGGTTTGGGACTTAGAAATAAATCAGGACAACCTAGCTAGTTTGTCAATTCCCTTAAATACTTTAACAAGGGGATATGTTCGGCTCTATCTAGCGCTAGACAATCAGTAATTATTATTTGGTTTAAATTTGTAATGGGACTTGCCCAAACTCTAAGTCAGCGCATTAGTGGAGCCACTGCGATATGATCTGATATGTAACCCACCCTTAATTCTTCATGTATTGTGTATGCAGGGGTGGAATGCGGAACTGCCAGAATCTTACGTAGGAACTTGTCTTCCTCATGCTGAATATCCTTTCCTTCTTTATATCCCCAGAGGTCGCTGCCGTAGGTTGCCATGGGGATGCATTTGTCCTTATATATCTTCATCAGGGCAGAGATGGGTTTTGACCCCAATCTTTTAGCAAAATTTAGTGTTGCCCCTGTAGCTCTAGCAAGAGGGTTCTTTTTTTGCAAGAATTGTGGGCACCATGAAGCACGCTCGTCAAAAAGTACCCCCAAGTAAGGGAAAGTTGGAACCTTTGTTAATTCTGTCCCTTTACAGTAAAATTTGAACTTTTTTTGGGACTTGCCAGGGCCAATAGACATAGTATGCGATTTCTTAAAATTTGTCGAAAGATCTAAGGAGTCCATAAAAACTATAAAAGCATCTAAAAGTGATTGGAGACCCACTGCTGTTCTAGCTAGTATAACTGTGTCATCCGCATATAAAAGTGCGGGGATCATCTTATCGCCAAATCTAGGGATGTCTTTGCAGCTTGCTATTAAAGAATCTCCCAAATTATTTATGTATAGTGTAAATAAGAGGGGGGCCAGGATACAACCTTGGCGTACCCCTCTTTTGACATCCCAGGCGGTTGTCAAATCCCCGTTACTGTTCTATCTAAAGGCCGCTGTGTTATTCTCATGGATGGCGTGTAAAAAGTCCACGAGCTCTGGTTCGAGACCCATATCACTTAGAATGGACCATAATTTTGATCTATTAACATGGTCAAAGGCTTGTGTCAGGTCCATAAATGCTAAATGTATTATACCCTTTTTGGCGATGGTGTACTTCCCTACCGCTAAGTGTAAATTTAAACATTGGTCCAAGGTCCCTTTGCCTGGCCTAAAACCATATTGCAGGTTAGAGATAACATTTCGGTCATCTAGCCATGTCGTTAATCGATTAAGTACAGTTTTTCCCATACTTTTGGCTGCAGAATCTAAAAGTGAGATTGGCCTATAACATATAGGCTCATCCCTTGCGCCCTTTTTAAATATGGGAACGATGACTGCCTTCCCCCAGGATATTGGTTGTCCGTATGAACATGCGGCATTAAAAACGTTTGTCAAAATGCAAGCCCATACATTAGGATCTGCTTTGTATAGATCGGCCGGTACCCCGTCGGGGCCTGGGGCCTTTCCGCCAGATGTAGTTATGATTGCTTCGTAGACCTCCTCTACACTAAAGTGGAGTGGTGTGCTAGTTTGTCCCCCTTCCCTATGCTCCTTAGATTCTCCCAAGTTTACATCACTAAAGATATTTCCAAAATGCGATACCCATTTGTCTGCTGGAATTAAACAGTCAGTGTTGGAGTTAGGGGTTTCGGAAAGAAAGGGACTGTTGACTACCAACCAGAAGTTCGAACTATCGTTCAGTATGCTAGCCTGTTGTAGGGCATCCCATGCTTGTTCCCTTAACTCCTTTTTCCTGTGGTAGACTGCTATCTTATAGGCCTTTCTTTTCTCCCTAATTTCTGTTTTATCCCTAGGGGTATTTTTAGGGCCTGTATAAGCTCTGTATGGGTTGTAGAGCATGCTCCATTGAACCATCTTGCAGCCTTCTGGCGTCTGATCACACCAGTAATTGAGAGGTCAGATTGAATTTGTTTTGTTAGTTTCCCGAAGGCAGTTAAGATAGAGCTGTCCTGTATATCGGGATCTAGACAGGACTCGATTTCAAGGGCGCAAACTGTGTACAGATTATTAAAAAAGTTGTCTGGGACTATCGTTTCCCACTTTAGCCTACGTGCCTGATCTTTAGTGCTAATGTTTGTGTTTGTTGGCCAATTCTCCGGTTTCAATAGCAGAGAATAATATGGCAACAGTAAGTGGATTATGGTCACTAAAACCTAACCAGGTAACCAATAAGTCCTCAGTAACCGAAACTAACGGAGCAGACAATAAAATATAATCAATAATACTAGCTCTTCCATTTCCTACATAAGTGGGTACTGGCGCTACATTGTCCATTTGTTGAAGGCAGCATACATTTTGATTTGAAAGAATACCTTCAAACAAAATACCTGAGGGTGTGTGCTCAAAATGGTTTAGTGAAAAAGGAAATTTCCCCTGGTCGTGGCTTATAATACAATTTAAATAACATTGATGAATATTAAAATCCCCTAGAATTATTACATCATAATAAACTTGTTTAGTCTCTTCATAACATTCCAGGAACTCCTTTAAATCTTGTAGATGTTCCAGCTCATGCCCTCTAGAGAAAGAATTAAAAATAATGTATTACTAACACGGTCGCGCGATTCTTAAAAGACAGTGCTACTGCCAAAACGTTCTCAGATTTGCAGTCAACCAAACGTGTCTTACAAGAGAGCTTTAATGAGAACATTAGCAGTAAACCCCCTCTGGCGCTACCCATGTTCGATGGAGTTGCACATTTGTGAAACGAGATAAAACCATCTAGATAAAAATAATCATTTACTTCCCAAGTTTCCTGGAGGGCAATGATATGATGCATTGAAAGAACATTTTCCCAGATTAAGTTTCCTCTTTTAGACCTTATTCCCGCTATGTTCCATGAGAGGACCTTTTCATGTTTGACCAGAGTGGGAATTGGGATAGGGAAAGATTCTGGGATTTTTGTAGTTATTTCAACATAATCCAGAACCGGTAGGGTTTGGGCGTTTGGGGTCATGTTAATTAGGGGTATACCCTGACAGGTTTTATCTTCTAACTCTAGTCAGTCATTTTCATCCAAATTTTGGAGACTTACTAGGGGTTGGAATCTGTTACTCATTAGTAAATTATTTTCAATATTAGTTTTAGCAGCAGGCCTACCTGATTTCCGAGCTGTTTGCCATTGCCATTGCATAGGGCATCTGCGCTGGCTTGGGGGTAAAAATATTGTAGTGAAACTACTCTAATTTGGGAGTTTCAACTGCTCTGGTATGCACAGCCTGTTAGCATCTTGGTTTTCTCTGGGTCCTTAAAATGAACAACTATACAGTCTCCTACGCCAATCTTTTTTGTTTGGTAGCCTATCCACCTCACTCTTCTGGCCATAATAATGTCAGATGATATGTTCTGGCAGTTTATTAAATTTTTAGAACACCAATGGGTCACTTTATGCATTAGGTCCTGGGTGGTTTCCCTAGTTTCTTGAAAGAGAGAAGGGACCTCCAGTAAAACTGCTACTAACGGGGCAGATGCAGGGGGCAAGTCAAGGGTGCTTTGGCACGCAACTTTGGGTGTGCCCTGATTAGGCTGATTACGTATAGGTAAAGGTGCCCTCTCAGGGTTCAGGGGTCTTCTGTCCTGGGCTACCTCAGGGCTCTGGGCTACCCGTCCTGTCACCTCAGGTGTTGTTAACTGGCTTGATCCGCTAACTATGCCATTAGTTCCTACAACATTTAAGCATGCGCCAGGTGGGTCAGGTTGGGTTTCATTCTTACTTCGAAATGGGATTTCTGCCCCTGTCCCCATTGGTTTTTGCACAAGAGTCATGGCACATTTATTACAGTTAGTGGTCAAATTGTGAACTAATTCCTCGACTTTTTCTATTTTTTGTATTATTGGCGCCAACAGAGTCTTTGTCATTAATTCAAGTTTTATAAATAGAGAATCTAATAACTGCTCTTGGTTCAAATCCGGTTGTGGAGATGGTTGTGTCCGTGTTTGTAGCCGTGGGGATTTCCTTGGAGGTTTATTATGGGCAGTTCGTTTTCTCTTGGGCGGTGGTAAGTCTGAGGCCGCTTCATTTCCCTCAGCAGTTTTATCAGCTAAAATATTAGAAGACCTGTTAAGTTCATCAGAGGTAAATATTTGACTTGGGGGTGCAGAGGCTGTTGGAGCTGCTGAGCATTCTGAATGAACCATAACAGCTGCAAAGTTTCCTTGTTCTCCCTCCTCCCTTATAGTATGAGATTGAAGACATTTTCCAGCCTCTAAGGATAGCCTTCGCTCAGTCAGGACTATCTCCTACGTGATTGCGTGGGCAGCTTTAGTCAAAAATGAATCGATTTTGCCCGCCATGCAAACCCCGACGTACCCCCCTGTGTAGCAGGTGTTTTCCTTTTGCCCATTTCAGACGCTGAACCACCAAGGCCCCCTGACTCTATATGAAGACGCTATAAAGTACTTGGGCGATCTAATTTAAAGGGTGATAAGCAGTACCTTGAAGTATTGGCTACAATCGTCCAACGTCTCAGTCTCCAGAGAATAATTTGCAAACTTCGCGCTGAGACAGCCAAGAGGTTTGGCCCAGCGCTGTGGGAGCCCGGCATTGCTTTTAAGCGCCTCCGGGCGCTGCAGGCTACAGGCAATGACAAATAGGAGCGGAGGAGCCTGGGGAATGGAGTCCATTGGACCCGCTATGCACGGCTCTCTCCCCCCATGCGACCCGGTTGCTGGTTGTTGGAGCGTCCCGCACTGCGGGAGCCCGGCGTTGCTTTTAAACGCCTCCGGGCGCTGCAGGCTACAGGCAATGACAAATAGGAGCGGAGGAGCCTGGGGAATGGAGTCCGTCGGACCCGCTATGCACGGCTCTCTCCCTCCATGCGACCCGGTTGCTGGTTGTTGGAGCGTCCCACGCTGCGGGAGCCCGGCGTTGCTTTTAAGCGCCTCCGGGCGCTGCAGGCTACAGGCAATGACAAATAGGAGCAGAGGAGCCTGGGGAATCCAGTCCGTCGGACCCGCTATACACGGCTCTCTCCCCCCATGCGACCCAGTTGCTGGTTGTTGGAGCGTCCCCTCCATCCCACAGACCCTTGTCTTCTACTTGACTCCTGGGCCCTACCCTGATCCACTAGCCATACAGAAAAGATGAAAATGTCACTTTATGTGGGAAATAAGAGTTCACTGCCGCTACCCCTGTGGAACTAATAGTTCTTACAGAAAGGTATTGGTGGTGGTCCTCACATGAAACATCCTTTTGGTTTGGAAAAATCTGTTCTATATCCTACTCGTTGCCTATTAGAGATATAACAGTTTTTTAGCTATAATCTGCATTAAAGTGGGCTTCACATACATTTAAGCCCATCATGATATGGATTATATTTAATGGATATTGGACGTCGCAAATGTGTGTAATTATGGTTCAACTGCAAGAAAAAGCATTTTTTGATTTGGTCCCTCTGTTTATACCTTTACTAAATTTGGCACTTCCTTAGTGTATGCAGCTAAAGCTTGGCACACCAATTTTTGTGAAGCGCTGTGCAGGGTAAAACAAGTTAAAAAGAGGGGGCGGGAGGTGGTAAAAAAAAAAAAAGATGTGTTTTCACCTTTTTTCTCCCATAAGAAATTTGGTCACCAATACATCAAAAATAACAAAACGGATTTAAGTTTACTCAGAAAGTGTGCTGTTTTTGGATTGGTGTAAACCCATTCAGTCGTCTCTGGGATATTAGAACTTGAAAAAGGGGTAAGGTGGGGTTGAGTGGGCTAATTCCTTTGTACCTCTTGACAAATTAAAAGGCAGCTATCTATTGGTTGGCTTATACATATAGTGCCATTTGGAAAATATGCATGGTATGTGGTACACACATAACATATTAAGCTCACTCTTGGTATTTTCTCTCTCTCTCTCTCTCTCTCCAGGAAAGAGCCCCCATGCAGTTTCTGTATGCTTCTGACTAAGCCTGGGCGGTAAATTCCGCTCCGCTCCGCTCGCGATCCACGGTGTAGCGGAATTATTTCCTTGTTCGCGCTTTAAAAATGCGTTTTCGCGTGCGCGGTAGCAACTTACCGGGATCCCTGCGTTCGCCGACGAGTTTTCCTATCCGTTTGCGTGCGCCACGAGATTTTGGTAGCCGGCTGCGCGATCCCGCGAGAGTGTGCCATCGCGAACACGTCATTCGGACGCGCCATCGGACACCGCAAGAGTGTGCGATCGCGAACACGTCATTTCGGACGCGCCATCGGACACTGCGAGAGTGTGCGATCGCGAACACGTCATTTCAGACACGCCATCGGACACTGCGAGAGTGTACGATCGCGAACACGTCATTCGGACGTGCCATCGGACATCCGGCGGAACTTTGGTGAAGCTCGCAATGCCGAACACGCAAAATTTGCAATCTGGAGAAGAATAATATCTGGAGCAGCATAAAACCTTCTCGAAAATGATGATTTGGATGAAAAAAACTCCTCAGATTGACATTTGGCTATACTTTTTGGTGCAAGGAGTCCTTTTTTAAAAAAAAAAAAAAATTCGGAGAGGAAGTAAGTGCCCCAGAGTCTCCAACTTCCTGTTCCTGTCCAGCAGGCTCCTCCCAGTGCTTTGTCCATGTCCTGTTCACTTTTCATTTGGATTTGGAGCTGGAAGGATCCCTCTTTGTGTCTGCTGCATCATATCATTGGATTTGAGGACTTTTGGATTTGAGGACTTTTGGATTTGAGGACTTTTGGATTTGAGATTTTACAAGTAAGTTGGTGTTGTTTGTTTGATTGGGGCATTGCAGTTGCTGCAACTACAATTTTGGTACATTTCATCATTTAAAAAAAAATGTATTCTGAGTAGCCAGTAGGCCCAGAGCTAGTCATGGGTGCATGATGAAACAACTGTTCCTTTGGGGTGTGTTGAATTTATTTTAAACATCATTTAGGGCATGGATGGCATTGGATTGAATTGCAAAATGTGTATTTTTTGGGGTAGGTCAGTTTTTGGGTGTGTGTTAAATAAATGCCTTTGTTGTGTGTGTGTGTGGTGTGGTTGTTGTGTAACCTGAATCAAAAGAACATGCAAACAAAAACATTGTTACATGAGTACAAGGTACGCTTTTCACCAGCCCAAGAACTGGTGCTATACAATTGCAATGATTACTATCATCAATAAAGTTTTTAAGGTTTAATACATTTTACGAATAACATGGTGTTCACATTAAAGTACGGAACTTCATGAACCAATTTACAAAACGTTCCTAAAAATCAATAATTATGCAAAAGTGATGATGATGCTATATAGTTCCTTATTTATTGAACAATCAATAAAAAGATGTGAATTAATTCTTCAAGTATCCAACTTCATGTAGTGTTTACATATCTCAATGCATTTCGGGAAGACCCTTCATCAGGGGAACACTGAAAATAACAACAAAGTAAATTCCTCAATCAAAAACAGTGTGAAACCTATCTCATTATTTCATTCTACTGGCTGATCAGAGATAAACCTGTGTCTTACAGGTAAGTAATGTATTTTTATTTAATCAGAGATTTAGATAATTCAAGCTTAACACGTGAAAATGCCGTCATAGGCGAGTTAAAGAGATAGATGTGCGCTATGCGCTTAAAAAACCTGTGTCGAAATTCCAGTGTAAAGTGTTAAATCTATTGTGTTGAAAATGAAACTGCACCTTATAACCCAAAGATTCACAAGAGTGCAGTAAGTCACCTAATGCCTCACCTATCCAGGTGTATAACGACAATTATTCCAATTCTGAAAAACGAAAACAACCTCATTAAAATCTACCACAGCCGTGGACTTCATATCATTAAACGTATATCACCTTTAACCACCATTTAAAATGCAAAATATAACTCACATGCCAGAGTGATGTTCTTCCTGTCTGCTGTGACCAAAGTGTTTGCTGCAACATATTCTCAATGTCTTGATTGCTTGTTGCTACATCAGAGGTTATACGTTTGATCCTGATAAACTGCGATAATGGCAGGTGATTTTAAGTGATGGAGAATGGAAACTCTGAAACTGGTTAGAGTGACCTATTCACGTAATTTTTTCTAAATCTTTCGAGTTTTGATAATATTTTCTTTTTTTCTTCACATCGACTTTTAGCACTTTAACCTCGTCAGTTTTGGATTTTAATGCTAATACCACTGACAAGCCATAGTCTGTTTTCTACATTCATCATTTCTAGTGCATTTACTTTTCGCGCCATTTTCAGTTTAAAAACACCGGGATAGATGCAGTCAGGTTGTAGGCGGCATACCAGAAGGAGGTCAAAGGAGCAAGTCCGGCGTGATGACTCTGTAAGTAGGCGTTGTTTTTAGAGTGGGTGCACTAGAGCTTTGGTAAAGATGGAGCAATTAGTGACTTGCTTTCATGTCCCTTTCAGTTTGGATCGTTAATTAAGGACGTACTGTTGCTGTTGCAGAGGCAGATATATAAAGAAAAAGGAGGAGGTAACTTTTGCTTCTCTTTGTAAAAATCATGAAGCTCCATGATAAGAAACTAGGCAACTAAGGTTCTTTTCACCATTTGTACTTATATATACGGCACACAAGGCATAGAATCCAAATCAGTGTATTCACCTAACTGCTTATGCTGGCTAGAAAGCAACTATAAACACTTTGGTCACAGCAGACAGGAAGAACATCACTCTGGCATGTGAGTTATATTTTGCATTTTAAATGGTGGTTAAAGGTGATATACGTTTAATGATATGAAGTCCACGGCTGTGGTAGATTTTAATGAGGTTGTTTTCGTTTTTCAGAATTGGAATAATTGTCGTTATACACCTGGATAGGTGAGGCATTAGGTGACTTACTGCACTCTTGTGAATCTTTGGGTTATAAGGTGCAGTTTCATTTTCAACACAATAGATTTAACACTTTACACTGGAATTTCGACACAGGTTTTTAAGCGCATAGCGCACATCTATCTCTTTAACTCGCCTCTGACGGCATTTTCACGTGTTAAGCTTGAATTATCTAAATCTCTGATTAAATAAAAATACATTACTTACCTGTAAGACACAGGTTTATCTCTGATCAGCCAGTAGAATGAAATAATGAGATAGGTTTCACACTGTTTTTGATTAAGGAATTTACTTTGTTGTTATTTTCAGTGTTCCCCTGATGAAGGGTCTTCCCGAAATGCATTGGGATATGTAAACACTACATGAAGTTGGATACTTGAAGAATGAATTCACATCTTTTGATTGTTCAATAAATAAGAAACTATATAGCATCATCATCACTTTTGCATAATTATTGATTTTTAGGAACGTTTTGTAAATTGGTTCATGAAGTTCCGTACTTTAATGTGAACACCATGTTATTCGTAAAATGTATTAAACCTTAAAAACTTTATTGATGATGATAATCATTGCAATTGTATAGCACCATTTCTTGGGCTGGTGAAAAGCGCACCTTGTACTCATGTAACAATTTTTTGTTTGCATGTTCTTTTGATTCACTTACCTGACAGGAGCTGGTCAGGGGAACAGGGTGGCGCCATTTAGAAAATTATTGATTACACAAGTTATAAGTTGATATCAATAGCGGTGTGCAGGTTATAACCCTACAAAAATGTTGTGTAACT
Organism: Calotriton arnoldi; assembly: GCA_963921515.1. Classification (NCBI taxonomy): domain Eukaryota; kingdom Metazoa; phylum Chordata; class Amphibia; order Caudata; family Salamandridae; genus Calotriton; species Calotriton arnoldi. Next base: position 10,466 of record CAWUFW010011979.1, read on the forward strand.
TGCACACCTTGTTTAGCCCTGTGGATTTCTGTTTTTGCATTTTTGCATTAAAGCTGTGTTGTTTAGCATGCCTTCTTTGCCTGGCTATAATAGGCCTGTTTCAGTTCATTGTTTTCCAGGCCTCCTGCTTGTTGCTTGTGAATGTGAGTGTCTATGTGGCTGGTGGCCATTTCTGGTGGTAGTTATAATAAGTGTGCTGCTTTTGCCATATAGGCCTGCATGTGTTTCCTTTGTTCCTTTATGGCCTAGGCTTCTTGTTGTTGTGGGCCTGGCCATGTGGCTGGTGGCCATTTTGAAGCCAGGCAGTGTGCTTTTGCCATAGGCCTGCATTGTCGGTCTTCCCTATCTTGTTGTGGGCCTGGCCATGTGGCTGGTGAACATTTTGAAACCAGGCAGTGTGCTTTTGCCATAGGCCTGCAAGCTTGTGGCCTAGTCTGCCAACAAGCCTTTCATCCAGTAGGCTCAGAGGTAGTCATGGGTGCATCAAACATCCATGCCCTAAACATCATTTAGGGCATGGATGGCATTGGATTGAATTGCAAAATGTGCCACTTACCAAGACTGGTGTGCCGGCCAATATGTTTTTTGGGAAACAAAAAATTACGCCTGCATCAACGGTGTCTGGGGTCCAAGCTGGGAGCAGCACCTCCGCATCAGCGGGCCCACCCCACCAACCTAGGCCCAAGCCCATGAGTGTCGCAGAGGTAGCCAGTCTACTAACGAGCAGTGATGTTGAAATGTCATTATCGCAAAGTAGTACCCAATCAACGCAGGTGGAAACTCAGCAGATAAGTGGGCAACAACAGCCGCAACAACAGCCGCAACAACAGCCCACAATAGTAGTTGTTCCTCCTGAAGTAGGGGCAGTTCAGGAAATCGAGCTTCCTGCAGACGAAGAGGAGCAAGCCACTCTTTCAGACGATCCATTGTCTTCCAGATCCCCAGCAAGGAAAAGGAGGGTTAGTCCATCAACTTCTTCTTCAAGCCCCGCTTCTGATGATCTAGATGCCACTTGGAAGCCACCAGCTCAGTCTGAGAGTGATGCACGCCACAAGACAAGGCTAGTGAAAAGGAAGGTTCCAGAAAGCCTTAGAGTTATGGAGGTAGATGTAGAAGTAGGGGGATGATGATGACGAGCCAGTCATCATGAACATCACTCCCGGCCCAGAGGAGATGGAGACCAACATTATTACCCTATCCAAAATCGCTGCGAGGGATGTAGCAGGGATACCACCAAGACAGGTAACACCACCTCCAGCTTCCATATTTGCATTTGCTAAGGCCCGGCAGGGACCTACATCCGGCTCAACCACCACCTCAGTAGGTAGTCGTACTGTAAATGCACAGAGTCAAATTCCACGCCCACCCTCCAGTTCATCTGGCATTGAAAGTGGCACCTCCAGCAGCGCCAGAAAGTTCAGCTCCCCAGTTTGGGACTTCTTTTCGGTTAGCAGTAAGGAGGAGAACATTGCTATATGCTCAATTTGTCGATACGCTGTTAGGCGGGGTAAGCTTGGTACAAACTATGGTACCAGAGGCCAAACAGGTCATCTAAAAAACCACATGATCAAGTGGGAGGCTCACCTACTTTGCGCACAAAAAAGTAAAACTGCACCCATTGCTGTTGGTGGGGATGAAGAAGTAGAAGAAGAAGATATGATCGCGGTGGAAGGTGAACAAGAGGGAGACATTTCTAGCCCTGTCCCCAGCAGTGTAGTGGTACCGCCTACATCCTCAGCAACATCTCAGTGGCACCGTAAGAAGAGTCAGACTCAGAGTCAGACTGAGACACCAAGGCAACCGAGTACTGCAATGAAAAAAAAGTGCGTTGTTGAGCCTAACTGGTTTCAAGAAGACAGCTGCACCACAAAGGAAAATAATCCAGCCTACCATTGACAGTATGCTTAGGCCAGAGGGGCAGTATGAACGCAACCACCCAACGGCACGTTTGTACAATGCGAAGCTGGCTAAAATGTTAGCGCTGGACCTTCTCCCTTTTTCTTTTGTGGAAGGGGTGGGTTTCCTTGAATTTGTGTCAGCCATCTGCCCTAAATGGAAGGTTCCCAGCCGGTCCTATTTCGCCAGAGTTGCTGTTCCAGCACTACATCACAATGTGCTGGAATTGCTTGGACAAGCTTTGCAGCAGAGTGCTGTTCACAATATCCACCTGACAACAGACATGTGGACCAGTTGCCAAGCCACTGATTACATGTGCATCACTGCACACTGGATCTCTTTTGGAGAGTTTAGAGAAAAGATATCTGAAGCAGGTGCTGTTGACACTGCTGAGATTTTTAATGCTACTCGGAAACATGCAACTGTAGCCATGTTCGCCATGGAGAAATCTCATACTGCTGCAAACATTTTGGAAGAGTTTAACAGCAAGGTCTTTGAATGGCTGGGCCCAAGAGGGCTTAACATTGGTTTTGTTGCCACGGATAATGGCAGTAATGTACTTAAGGCCATGGAGGATGGTGGCTATGTCAGGCTCCCGTGTTTGGCGCACTGCATTAACATTATTGTTCAAGACTTTCTGAAAAAAGAATCCATAGTCAGCAACTTACTGACCACCTGCCGAAGAATATGCACACATTTCAGCCATTCTTTTAAAGCCCGGAAGCAGCTGAGGATCATTCAACGTGACTATAGAATGCCAGTCAAAGCACTCATCCAGGAGGTGGCAACACGTTGGAACTCAACTTATTACATGCCTGACCGTCTGTTTGAGCAGTACAGACCAATCAATGAATATATCATGCAAAGAGGGGATGCTACTGTGAAAGGCATGACCCTTCAGATGGACCAATGGTGCCTAGTTAAATGCTTGACAGAGATGCTTCTTCCTTTCGAGGTCTTCACACGTGAAGTCAGCAAGGAGGACTGTACTATGGGCCAAGCTATCTCATTGTTGCACATGCTAGAGCAACAGCTGAAGGAGGTGTCTGAAGCGTACATAGGTGTGGAGGAAAAAATGAAGCATATGAGTTGGTGGAGAGCTTATCCCGTCGCTTAGCTGAAAATACAAGGGTGCAAACTAAGATTGTGTCAGAAAAACATTACATTTGTGCCACAATTCTGGATCCACGGTACAAATCGCCACTGAACAGTAAGACATTAATTCCTTTTTCAGACCTGGAGGTTGCCCGGTACAAAACTTGGATAGCTGAGGTAGCCAGTGACTTTGAAAATGAACGGCTGGTAATTAAAGGCCCGCTACTCAAACCAACAACAAGTACTGCAGCAGGGCATCCGGCGTCAAGTTCCACTTCAGAGCCTGAGGGCAGTGCGTTTGGCTCAGAGCGGTCACCAACACTATCGACAACAGCAAGAACCGGATCATCAGCCCCAGTAAAATCGGCACAGGATTGGTATTTACAGCAAGGGCTTGCTAGGTCCAGTGCTGATGCAAAGACAAAAGAGGCCAAACAAAGTGTAGCACCCCTGAACATTGCGCGGATGGTCCAGGCATATCTGGATGACCCAACAGAGGTCTACATTGATCAAAACCCATTGCGGTATTGGTATGGGAAAATGGGCCAATGGCCAGTGCTCAGCAGGCTGGCGATAAACTATCTGGCTTGCCCTGTCGCAAGTGTCTCTTCTGAACGTCTTTTCAGTGCTGCTGGTGCCATTGTAACAGTGAAAAGGACCAGTCTCTCACCCAATAACGTGGAGAGGTTAACCATGATCAAAATGAATCAGCACTTTATACCACCGAATTACACAATACATGAATCAACGCAGGAAGATGAGGACAGCGACTTAGGTGACGGAAGTAGTGTGTTAGATGATTCCCTACTTCTGGTTGAACCCCCAGAGTTTGAGGATGAGCTATACTTCCCTGACAACTAGGCTTGAACGTCTTACTTTCTTCCTTCCTTATTTACTTTTATTTGTGTGTGTCTGTCTTTCTGGTTCGAAACTTCGAATCACAACAAATCCATCACCACCATCTTCTAGTCTTTTTATTGCCATATTGGAGTTGCAGCTGACTGCATTTAACTGAAGTCCACTCCTCCGAGTCCTGCTCCTCCATCCTCCTGACTCGCCCTAAATCCATGTCCCTCAAGCCAGATGATGATTGGATGTAGAATAATAGAAGAAAAAAGAAAATGTTGCCTTGTTGAGTCCCTCCAAAAGAAGTGGAACATGATGACTACTATAGCTATCCTCCTTTCCGAGCCGAGAGAGACTGCCCCTTAACTTAAGATGAGAAGGAACAGGTAATGGATGATGGCATGCATTGGACGCTGACTGAGTGATTTGTGTTGTTGTTGTTTGTTGTGCATGAAGTGAATTCATTGTGTACTATTATTTAATCTACACACTAAAAGTAACTCAAGTCAATGTTTCCCTTCTTGTTTTTTAATAACAAAATTGTACTTCTACTGCAGGCCGATCCATTGCATTTTGAATATGGAATGTGGACTCACTCTGTACACTGCACACTGAGTTGGACAACACCATGATGATGACCACAGTGACATAATATTTTCGCAGTCACTCAGTAGGATCGGAGATGATTGATGGAATAAGTCAGGGCGTTTCATGAGTGGCATAAAAGGTAAACAAGTCAACAACAACCACAGCAGACCTACATGTCTGTGTAGTGGTGGAGTCGAGTGTAGTGGTATGACTGACAGCGGTGCATTGATTTAGTCACTTAATTTGGAAAATGCTATGTTGCTGTATATGTGCTTTGTCTGCCTCTGTCAAAATGTAAGCTAAATAGAGGATGGGTCACGGGTGCCGTGGGCCTGCTCTGTCCTGTTGTTGTTGTAGGTTAATGCTGGAAACAGAGTAGACCTGATGTATCCATGCCGCCTCTGAAAGTGTTCTTGTTGCACTCCACCGTAATTTATGCATTTTTTTCTCCTTGATTTTTCAATATCCCTTTTGTTTTTCCATCTACAATTACAGGCCGGCCCTTACCCTGTGCTATACTGGGAAAAACAACTCACACTTACCTTACCAATCCGCATCCGCCAGGCAGGCAGTGGCGGCACCCAAGATTGATGGACGGAGCGTCCATGGAAGGGAGGACCAAGAGGAATGCCGAGATGCAACTCCCCAATTTGACCAGGATAACATACAGTAACAGTATCAACATTCATCATCTTTTAAATAATTTGATTCATTTTTTATCTTCAATCATTACGACAGTGTGTTGTTGTTATTATGTGTGCTCTCTGCTTATAATTCATCCCTACAGCTATTTTTAAATTTTCTTTGCTATCTTTAAAAGTAAGCCCGGTACAACAGAACAGAAACTGTATATAATTTGGGTCTCTCTGAGCGCAGACAGGCAAGGCAAATTGCATAATATACTGCTGCCCTGTACTGTCTAATTGTCTAGTAGTAGTTAGTAAGTACTACTTATCATTAACCATCAAGTTATCATCATCATGCATGCATTTCCTTTTTCTCCCTTAACAGATTTATGGATATGGTCTGCCAAGATTGTGTTTTGTTGTTTGTCCATGCGTAGTGTTTTTCTTTGTCAAACCTTTCGCCAAACCCCCCTTCCCAACCATTCATCAAACCCTAACCCTCTTCCCCCGGGCTGTGTGATTTACATTGAGGTAAATTAATTGTACACCAATAATTGATCACACGCTTGCTGGGGCAGATGTGGTGAAAGCTACACTAATTCAATTTCAAGGCAGGGCGAGGATCTTCTTCTGCTTGCCCACCCATGCTCAGTATATTTGCAAGTCAATTTTTTTTCCAAAGGAACCTAATCCATCATAATTAATTTCCGGCATCGATTGGATTCATCAACATCCTCCTACACAGCACTAAAGATTACGCTTGTGTCGAGTGACTCGACACAACTACAGTTTGTAACTTGTTGTACTAGGCTATCCCTGCCACCATTATGTTTTATTTACTTCGTTCTACTACTCCTCCCAGAGTCTCTCTCAGGCAACTGACTGTCTCATTTTCTTTTTTTGCAAATGCTACTGCCAGTGTCTACTACTACCACCACAACAACAACCATGGCATCTCCATTCTCTTGGGAAACCAAACCATCATCGCCATGCAGCCATCGCTGTGCCTAACTTAAACATCAATCACAGGTAAGATAAGAAGTTTGGGGGAGGTATAATAATGGACTAGGAGTTGAGACTGACAGTACTAGTAGGACAAGTCACTCAGTGAGGGGTACCGCATCTATCTGTTTGTGTGTTACAAAATCGGCAGATTATTTAAATCAAACACTGGCTGCGGCCCTGCAGCAGCAAGGAAACCATGTGACGTAAAACAGTAACCCCCACAAAACATTAACAACGTATGCTATGTTTAAGTATAAATATAATTTAACACCCTAACAAAAATAAACTATGTAAAAATCCCACAACACCCGACCCACCCCTCTCCCTAACCCCAACCAATGTCCAAAACGAGAAAGTCCAACCAATGTCCAAAATGTCCATAATAAATAAACCCCAACGCCCAATTCCCATCCACCAAAAAAGGATTAAAAAGGGGCAATCCAATAGGGTCCTAATAAGTTATCGGCGGGCTCTTCTGATGTCCTTCTCCAGGACCTTGATCTTCTTCTTCACCTCCTCTAACTGCTCCTCTAGACGCGCATTTCGGAGGAGCATGCAGCACGCATATGCCCTGCAGTTGCATCCACAGGGGGGGGGGGCAGCAGTGCTGGATGTTGAAGTGCGGCGGCGGGCGGCTGCCTGACCGCGGCGCCGTACCACTGGAGGGTCCTGGCCGGGGCCCGGGGCATTGGAGGAGGCTGCAGCTGCTGCCGCCTCCTCCTCCGCCGCCAGAACCACCAGCCGCCGGTATTCTTGGCAGATGGCCTCCAGCTTCCGGCACCGGGCCATGGCTGCCAACTCTTTCCTGGTTGGTTTCGCTTGGGAAGGAGGAGCTATATCAAGAAAGAAATAAAGACTATTGTAACCAATACTCTTAGCAAAACAGTAACACAAAATTAATTCAACACATAGTGGCACAGTAGCACTAGCAAGCATAGTACATAACATTTGTGGTATGTATCTATCCTCCCACTTCCTCGGCCTCTAACATTTGTGGGAGTTTCAGGCATTATACTAGCACTATGGACTCGAGTACACAGTACACCAGTCTTCTTCTTCTCCTCTTTTGTTTAGCGAAATTACGTAACCTTGTTGTAGCCGGCATGCCAGCTCAGTCAGCTTGCGCCCAAGACAAACATACTCGAGTCATGACGCAGACTCACGTTGGTTTTATTTACTACTGTCTGCAGGTGGGGAAGCTCGTATTTTTCTATTACGGGTGGCACCGGCCATACTCCGTTACATCGAGGGCAACTGCTCAATTTCACTTTCACCCTGCCCTGACTACTACAACAAGGCAGATGATATCTGATCCAATGATCATTGCTTATATATGGGACGACATGAGGTACTTTGTTTTGATTGATTGTGTAACCAGCCGATAGGCCACCCATGGCAGGCTGGCTGACACAGTCGAAAATAAATTAACATAGGTAGGGAGTGGTCCTCGGAGTCAGGCGCTTGATGATAACTACATACATACACAATATATATGCTGTGCTTGCAAACTACTGTAAGTCAAGGGAGTATTGTGAAAATACAACTTATATTCTCCTCGGCTTTGCTACTCTGGCGCGGTTTGTTTTACATTCTCTTCAAACTAAGACTCTTCATCCAGTGACAGTCTCCACCTATGTTATCTATGATGAATACCATCCAGGCATCCATCCATTCAAAGTAAACGTCTATCATTCTTCCTAATCTCTTAACAAACCTTAGTTTGTTTCTCCAACAACAAACATTTATTCTTTTTTTTTAAACCACCACCCATGCGTCCTTCCTTCCTTGCTTGCCTTGGCTTTGAGTTTGACCCAAACACCACTGAGGATTCTTGCTATCCACCCATACAGTTTCACCCACCCAGGCAGGCATCTTTTCTTTCACCTTCCACCCATCCTTCAACCACCCATGCATCCGATTCCTATCAGCCACCTATGCATGCATCCCACGTATCCTTCTCTGCCAGTCATAAATTTTACATCTCGCCTGTCCTTCCTCCTTCTACCCTTCTTTCCCTTTTCGTTCAACACATCCATCAAGGTCATTTGATCTGACTTTTAGTCTTCTCCATAAAACTTTCACAGCTGAGTTGAAGTCAGATAGAAGAGGCCATTGGTTACTCAACTCCCGCCGCTAATGCTATTGCTAATGCTAAGTAAAGGGTGTCTTCTTCAACCGTTGTTCACAACAACTTCTTACTTACAAAGTCTCAACAGTACAGTGTACACCCTTGCAGCGAGTGTAATGTCAATAAGTAAGGAATATAACTTACCACCGTCCGCCACTGCTGCTGGCTCACCCCCTGCAGCTCATGCAGCTGCCGCATCTCCTGCTCCCTCCGAAATGGCCGCGTCGCCATCGCCGCTGGCCCCGGCACTGGTGGTCGGTAGTACGCCTAGAAAAAACATTACACATTTTTTAGATGCCATATACACCTCCGCCTATTTATTCTTTTTCACTAGCAAGATTGAAAAAAAAGTTAATACATACATATACAACATACATCACTAGTACAAATCGGGTACTAGAGTAGAGTAGACACTAGTAGTGTTATATGGTCCCTAGGGTCATTCTAGTCTTTGCTAAGTTAGCCTGAGCCATGCAACCATTTTAGCTTTGTGTCTTTTATTTTTGTGCACGTTACCTCGCAGCTTGTTGTGTAAGACGCCTTTGAGCCCACATGAGCTCATACTGCTACTGTCTGAGAGCTGCGTACAAGGTCGAAAAACAAGCCACTTTGTTATGGAGTTCTGGTCAGTCCGTATTGCTTAGCCATAACATGCTACACTTTTTGGCATGACTGAGAAATGCTTGCATTATACTAACGCGCACCATTTTTCTCATAACAGGCGGAAGATTCCCTTCTACGAACCAGAGCTTTGCAGAGCTTATGATGTAACCAGTACTTCTAGGTTCTAAGGTGAGGGGTCCCCCAGAATTCGCTCAGAGATCTTCATTTATCATTTTATATAAACTATATTACTACCAAGGGGAGGGTGGTTCTTCCACCACTGTTCAGTTATCATGATTTCCCCTTTTGTCTTCTATGGACTTGTAGTTGTAACAATGTTTATTGTTTTAATCTTATGCATTTTGCTGTTGGTGCTGGCTCGTATACTGCATTATAGAACAACGTACAGAGCTTGTTAGTTGAAAATAAACCTTTTGAACTTACATAGACTCTGTGGTATTTGGTGTGGACTTACACGAGTGAGTGAGCGAAAGGGTGTGCATTGCTTCCGCGACTCAGAGGTCGGGAGTGTTATGTTCTGGGTTGTCTAATCATTGGGTATCTTCGGGGAGCTAATGAGACACTATTGCTAGTCGGTCAGTGGATTGTGGGTTCTGAGGTGTGAGGAAGGTCCAACCTCCCATCACCAACGTCCTATTTTCTTGTGCATAGTTCTGTATGTGCAGAATCCCTACAACAGTAGTAGTATGTCCCATCCTATCAATAATAGTAAAATATCTGGTTGGGCATTTTGTTGGTGGGAATTGTCGAAAAGCCTCAAGATTAAGAAGACAAGAAGAGGGCAACCCAAAGGACTGGACTCAGTGGCTAGAGCTATTGGTGAATCTGACTTTTATTTAAAACCTTTTAAATAAAGAGTGGCCAACTGGGCAAGCTTAGCTACAGAAAGACTAATAGTAGTAGTACAGAGAGTCATAGCAGAGGCTGGCAGGGATAACAAGAATTTAGAAACAGATAGTCTAGATCGAAGAAGATTTTGTAAAAAATAGAATTTGGAAACCGTTCGGAAAAAATAAGGTGCAGTCAAAGTTAGGGAAGTATAATTATTAATATTAACAACAGGAGGACTTACTGGGGCCAGCAGCAGAGCCCTCAGAAGAGGAGCGGCCCTGGCCATCAGCTGCTCCCGCCAACTCCGACGAACCCGTCTAATTGCCCCTGGGTGCTGATCATGAAAGATGTAAGAAAGAAAGAGAAAAACATGGATGATTGGTGTGAAACAAATAAAATATTTTTAAAAACGCTCAAAAAACCATTTATGGAAACAACAATTGCAATAAAATTGACCTATCTAATCTGGTCGACTAGTATTGCGCGATTCGCGGACCGTCTAGTTATTATTTATGAACACTAATCCAGTGTTCCATTCTGATTCCAGAATACTAACTAAGCCTAAGTACCACCTGACCTAGCCCACCTATTCCAGACGGGCCAATTGTTCACGAAGTCTGCATTTCCATTTATTTTAGTCCTCAAAAATGCATAGATGGAGCACACATGCATACATTTTTGCATACACCAAATTGTTGGTTGGTTGCTGCTGATGTTCTGCTAGTGATAAGCCTACTACCCCTCACTAAACAAACTACAAAAGGTACTACTAAGGACTGGGGTAAGCAGCACTCAGCAGCACGTGACGTGACAGAGGATGCGTCACGCAGACCACAAAAAAATTACCAACTAATACTAATAAGTAACTAAACCTATCAATCCACCACTATCTCTTCTTAGTGGCAGGAGGACAAAGGAAGGACTAGAGTTTCTCTAGCATTACCTAACTTAAGTTCTCTAAAGTAAACTCTTACATAATCAGGCCAAGCGAGCGCAAAGTTGCAAACAAGTAAGATTAGTAGCGCCGAGCACCTGTGTCATAACAATCACAGAAGATTTTTAAATGTAATTTACCTGCAATGTAAGCAGCAGCATTCTTGCTGTTCGCAAAAAAAATATATTCGCAATATATAACACAGAGCAGAAGAACACAAAGTAGTAATATTAAATAGCTACTCACCAAGCCCCAGGACCTCCACTCCTAGCAGGTCCAGGGGGTCCTGCTCCCGGTCCAGGATATCGGACCACCGGTGCGTCAGCTGGGTATCGGTGCAGCGAAACACTGCCCGGCGCACCTTTCCCCACCGCTGGCGACGCTCCCGGAGCCCGGACCCGGACCCAGGCCTGCCGCCTGCTGCTAGGGTTAAGGGGAGGTGGCGCTGCACAAAAAAACGAGTGCGGCCACCTCCGCCTCGCTAAAGGTGTCCCTAGCCTGCACCCCTTGTGGGAGCCGCCTTCCGCAGGGAAGGCGGTTGCGGCTGCGGCTACGAGTAGTAGTAGCCTTGCCCTTGCCGCCCTTTCTCTCTCCCTTGGCCATGGTTCTGGGACCCGGGGGGGGGGGCGGAAAAGAAAAGGGAGGAATTAGAAAAATAAGTAAAAGGAATGGAAAAAGCAAGTTATAGAAAAAGAGTGAAAAAGTAGTAGAAAAAGTCACAAAAAGTAGAAAAAAACAAAATATAGAATCAGGAAAATAGAGAGATAGATAATAAATAAAAAAGATTTTAAAAAAGTGTACAGAAACAAAGGATTGCAAAGATAGAGGGAGGATAGAAAAGCAGGCCCAGAACCATAGCAATAGAGTGAAAAACAAGATGGCCGCGCCCGTTGTGATCGCATGGGCAAGTTCGCGCGATATTTCCCCCCCGAGCATGTAAAAAGCATCGCGAACACGTAATACGCGTTCCCGAACAGGAAATACTCATTGCGAACGGGCGGGAGCACGCAATACGCGGCCCGGAACAGGAAATAGCATCGCGAACAGGCGGGACAAGTGAAAAACAAGATGGCCGGGCCCATTGGCAACCGCATTGGCAAGTTCGCAAGATATTTCCCCGCGAGCACATAAACAGCGTTCCCGAACATGAAAAACGCATCGCGAACGGGCGCAACAAGCAATTCCACGTGCTCGCGGAATTCCGCGTAGCTCGCAGAGATTTTTTACCGTTTCGCAGAACTTTGCGTAACGCGACTACGCAAATTCCGCCCACCCTTACTTCTGACCATGCAGAAAAAACTGGGGTGGAGGGCAAAAAAAGATGTATTTTCTGCTTTTAGTATCTGTATGAAATTTTGCTCGCAGCTACAAAAGTCATTGAACGGGTTTACACCAAAGAAGGCATGAAGTTAGAACTTTACTCAGAATGTGCCTTTTTTGTGGTTAGGTGTAAATCTGTTCCAGTTCTTAAGAAAATAGTGTCTGAAAAAGGTGCCGGATGCACTTGAAATGGTTAAAAATTTTGTGTATCCTGGCTGTCTAAAATTGCCACTCTAAGGCATAGCATAGTTAGGAAAACAATTGAAAAAATAAAAAGTTCCCATGGTTAAATCACAATTTTACTGAAAATCATAATTACCCAACCCCCAATTTTTATTGGGAAACTGGCATCAGTCTCCCAAAATCGCAATTCTCATAAAAATCAACATTTAAACTTACAAAAAAGCAAAACAATCAAAGCTGTAGTTGGGTGTAGGTCTTGCAAAATATGCGCCTGGTGCTGCAGACATGTCTGAAGGTCATGCCCTTTGGCTAAACTGTGCATGGCAGGAGAATGCTATATATCAGAACAACTCTAGAAATTCACTTAAAGACACATATATGGTTAATATGGATTAAGCAACACAAATCAAAATATTCCAGAAATCTGCCTGGTTATGGTATGCAATCTCTAGGGCACAGCATAACTCAAGGTGCCTGCCATGGTAAGTACACGGACGTTGCCAATGGCATAGGAAAGAAAGGCTATCTCCCATGAGCAAAACATGGCTGCCAGCATGAGTTACAGAGTGTGATTTGTGTTGTATGCCATACTAAAGCTGACCTAGTTTCAGGGTTTTCTTGGTTTTTGTTTACTTAACCGTAACCAACTTTTTAACTATATTTTTTCGATTAATGTATATATTGAACTAAAAAACAGTCAGAAACTGAGTAATGGTTTTGGCGGAAACGTGCAAACAACTGAAATTCACTGGTTATGGTAATCAATGCACACGATGCAAGCAATAACTTGCATCATCTACCATGTTTCATTCTTTGCAGTTAGTCTTTTTTGCTGTACCATTTTGAAAAAGATGTTTGGTAATTTCTTTATGCTTTGTGGGCAACACGAGTTATAGTGTGCCATATGTGCATCTGTTACTGAACAGACTTACACCAAAGCAACAAAAACATGTTTTCTGAGTAAAGTTTTACTTTCATTTGTAGTTTAGTGTGAATGTGTTCCGTGGTTTTTGCTGAAGGAGAAAGCAACATTTACCATGCGACAAAAATAGGAAGACACATCTTATTTCACCACCCCTTAACTTTACTCCCTTTCACAAATATGCACCAAATTTGGCCTGCTGGATCTTAGCTGACTATGCCAGCCCTGTGGCTACAGGGCACGCTCCATGTGTCTGGTGTTTCTCCGCTCTTCAAATCTACACATTTGGCAATTGTTTGTTGGGTGAGTGATATAGTCTCCACAAAAATACATTTTCCATTGAGCAAATCTGCAGGAAACGTTCAAATAAAAATGTTATCTGCTTTGGGTTCCCCATGCCACGTTTGGTCAGCTTTGTCAAGAGGGGGAAACGGTCAAAAAAGTGATTTTTAGTATTTTAAGTCTCACAGGAATCTTTGCTCAATAAAAACGATAAATGGAGTTACATCCAAGTTGCCATGAAAGTAAAACTTTAGTCAAGGAAGTGCCTTTGTTTGGTGTAAATCCATTCCTAAAAACTGTTTTAGACGTAGGGGGTTTGAAAGGATTAGACATTTAAAGATAACTGGAACATTAGTATCTAGAGATTCAAAGAATGTCTACAGATTAAATCGAAAAAAGAAACAAATTATATTGGAGGGAGCTTCAAAGTCACGCGAGCGCACTAGGCAAAATGGCTACTGCTTGCTAATTCTTGGCACAGCCTCCTTTTATAGAGATTGCCACTCCTAACATCATTTTAAGCTGTTTTTGTCATTGGTGGCTACTTATTATTATAATGGAAGGGAAAAATATGTATGCTGCTTCCCCCAAATGCAAACAAAATATTTGTCCTCCACCAGTTAAGTCAAACATTGTGGAGTCTGAGGAACCTTCTTTATCCACTTTATTAGAGGAGTTACAAGATGTCCGTTCCAATACAGAAAATATTGCCCCAGAAATTGAACATATTCGCAAAAATATGGCAAGCCTTTCTATGAAGGTCTCTGAAAATGCAATCAAAATACAGGATAATAAATCTAAAATTGATGGTTTAATACCTATTACAGCAAAAATATTGCAGATGCGTGGTCTCTTGCTTGACTTAGAAAATCGTAACAGACAGTATAACCTACGTATTTTTAATTTGCTAGAGGATGTTGAAGGGAATAATTGCAGGCCGAATTTAGAAAAATTGCTACTGGATCTTTTGCATATAACTTTTCCAGAGAAATTTGAAATTGATAAGGCACATAGAATTCCTTCTCATCGTAATCCCAGTCCTACCAAACCTCGTCATAAGATTTTCAAGGTTCTGTGTCATCATCATTTGGTGTTAATTTGGAAAGCAGCAAGAAAGATTCCGTCTTAGATGGTTAATGGTCATAAGATCTTTATTCACCAAGAGTTTGCTAAAGAAACTGTCAGAATTCGCAAGGAATTTTCGGGCCTCAGACGTTGACTAAGAAGCTGTGGTTTCAAATATGGCCTTTTTGATCCATCTACCATGAGAATATGAAAAGTTAATTTTTCCAAGTCTTTTCAGCGCCTTGAGGATCTTCGTCTTTTCCTGGACCAGCAGTTACCGCTCTCAATGAAAATAAATGTGTCTGACACTTGAGTCATCTGTTCTAATTTTTTCTCACAACTCGCCAATCTTTTATGCGTTCTTCTTTGAGGGCTTCATTTGGGCTGGCTGATCTTGTCTCCGTGTATGTGCGATCCTGAGCTATTATTTATGTTTTTATGTTGTCATGTTGTTGTTTGTGTATGTTGACTTTTCTGTGTTTGTCTGCGTAGTTCGTTTTTTACCTACTATGCCTTGTTGGAGCTACCTTTTATTCTTTTTTTATATCGGTTTCTTTTCTCTGTTTTACTAATTGTCCTATTGTATAAAAATGGATAACAGTGCTGATTTAAAAATTGTTTCTTTTAATATTGCAGGTTTTTGCCACCCTGTGAAACATACTAAGGTTCTTGATTATTTAGCTAGACATAAAGCTGATATTGTATGCTTCAGGAGACATGTATAGATGATACAGTTTTATCTTATATGAACAAAAAATGGGTTGGTACGGTTCTTTTTTCCCAAGCCCATAACAAGAAAAATGGGGTTGCTATTCTTTTTGCCCAAAAATTACATCTTCAAATTGTAAACAAGTATTCCGATTTTGAAGGTCGTTATATCATTGCTAACATTAAAATTGACAATAATATTTTGTATCTGGTTAATGTGTAAGGTCCAACATCAGATGACCCCAATTTTTGGACCCTTTTTACTTCTGAAATCCTAAAATTAGGTAATGTTCCACTCATTATTGACAGTGATTTTAATCTCATATGTGATGCTTTATTGGATAGAACTTATCAAACCAAATATCGTCCTCTTAAGGCCTTTTTTCCCTAAAATCTTTTTTTTTAAACTACTAAATTAGTAAATAGTTGGCGTTTACATCATCCAACAGGGAAACAATTTACTTTTTTTTCTAATCCTCATAACTCCTATTCTTGTATAGATTATATATTAATATCCCGTCAATTAATTCCTTCAGTTTCTTCCCCTGCTATTCATAATATTGATATTTCTGATCATGCGCTGATTTCCTGTATTTTACGATATTCTCCCTCTCAAATCATCCCAAGGTTGAAGGCGCATTTCCTAAATGAGGAAAATAAACCCAAGCTCTTGTCTGCTCTACATGATTATTTTTCTTTTATACCTCAAGGTTCTACTTCTCTTGTTGATAGATGGGATGCATTTCAAGTGTATATTAGAAGAACTACAATTTCTATTATGGCCTATAACAACAAATCATTTAATTCCAGAGTCAGAGAACTAGATAAACAAATAGCAATGTATGAACACCTCTTTATCACTTCTAAAGACATAAAATATAAATACATTTTACAAAAACTCAGTTATGGATTGAATTCCACATTAAGCAATAGAGCTGGCATTCAAATTGCTAACAGCAAAGCTACATTTTGTTACAATGTTAATCGACCTGGAAAACATTTGGCAAATTATTTGCGTACTAAGAGATACAATTTAAATTAATGCTATTCACAATTCTTATGGTGAAATTGTTTCCTCTCAAAGAAATAGTTCAGGAATTTATGAATTATTGTTCGACTTTATATAATAAGCCTCTGGTTTGTGATATGTTGCATACTGATACTTTTTTAGATATGTTTGATTTGCCCAGGATTAATCAGTCTGCTCGAGATAAATTAGATCTGCCAATCACATTAGAAGAAGTGCAGGGCCGGACTGGGAACCGAAACCGGCCCTGGCAAACTGCTCGGCCGCCCCCCTGGGCGGGTGGAGTTGGGTGCGGCTGAGCTGTGTGCCAGGGCCGGTTTTGGCCGATGTTGTTACAGGGGGCCAATATTGCCTACCCCGGTAACAAAAATGGCCCCCCAGGGGCCCCAAACCGGCCCCCACCCTGGCGGCCCACCGGGGAAACGCCCGGTGCCCGCTACGGCCAGTCCGGCCCTTAAGAAGTGCATTCAGCTATTAAATCCCTTAATTTGCTTAAATCCCCCGGTCCAGATGGTATTCCTGCTGAATTTTATAAGGAATTTTCTCTTCACCTTTTACCTCATTTACTCAAATTATTTTGGTAATACAGGTTCGACGTCTGGGACCTTTACATGGGCTTTAATAATAGTTCTCCCGAAACCTAGCAAGAATCCTACTAATGTCTCAAACTATAGGCCTATATCCTTACTTAATCAGAATTGTAAACTTTATGCAAGGATTTTAGCAATTAGATTGGCCTTTGTACTTGATACTATAGTTCATATTGATCAATCTGGTTTCGTGAAAAATAGACATTCAGTACATAATGTAAGGTCTCTCTTCCATGCTAATGAAAATGGTCCCTCATTAATGATGCCAGCTGGTGTTTTAGCATTAGATGCAGAAAAGGCATTTGATAAAGTTCATTGGCAATATCCGTACCTTATCTGCTTTTAATTTTAGCAACTTGTTTATTAATATGATTTCAGCTCTTTACTCTGGTCCTACTGCCAAGCTTTTTATTAATGGTCATATTTCTAATACATTTTTCCTTTTTAGAGGTACCAGACAAGGTTCTCCTCTATCACCTTTGCTTTTTCTTCTTGCTATTGAACCTTTGCTAATTGCCATTAAAAATTCGGTGGAAATTGAAGGTAACGTCATAAATAATGTTCATATTAAAATGTCCGCACATGCAGATGATGTACTCTTGTATATTGGAAATCCTGAATTTTCCATTCCACCTCTCTTAACTCTCATTAATAAGTACTCTCAAATTTCAGGATATACTCTAAATACAAATAAAACAGACTTTTTTCCTTTGAATGTTTGTTGTGTCCCGGATATGCTTCCTAAAAAGAAATAATATGGCAAAAGGATAAACTTAAATACCTTGGTATTCTGTTTTCTCACACCATTCAACATTCAATTACATTAAATAGTGATTATATTGTTAACCATACCAAAGAAAAATTTCATAAATGGTCTGCCTTCCATTTATCTTGGTGGGAGAGGATTGATTCCATTAAAATGGTTATTGCCTCAAATTGTTTTAATCTTTTTTCTATTATACCTATTCAACTTCCTCTTCAGTTTTTTATAAAGATGTAGATAAACTGATTTCTAAGTTTATTTGGAATAATAAACTTCAACGTATAAGTTATAATAGATTAAAAATGACTAAGATCAATGGGGGCTTTGGGTTACCTGATTTCCTTACTTATCATAAGGTGTTTATTTTAAAACAAAGCTCCTTTTGGTTTCAATTTCCACAGACTTCTAATTCGCCTTCATGGCTTCTTGTGGAACGAAGTTTGATTTCGCCATTTCCTCTCCCTGCTCCTATTATTATGGCTAATTCATCTACCTTGTTAAAGAGATCTGCAATATTAAAATCTACTAAATTGATATTGCATGATTTGGATATGATTTTCCAATGTTCGATTTCACATACGTTAAGTTTATCGTTATGGTATAATCCTTTTATTAAATTAGCTAAATGGCCTAAATTTTGGAAATCTTGTTTTTTTTAATTTAAAATATATTTATCATAATAATGCTTTTTTACCTTCTGATGAATTACGACAAAAATTATTTTTGCTGCCGTCAGATATTTCTAAATATGGGATTTTAAATAATTCAATACTTGATTTACTTCCAATCGATTTTCCTCTACAGGTTTCTTCTGATTTAGAATTTTTTATTCACACAGTTGGTTCATCATCTCATGCAGTGTCTTTACTTTACAAAAATGGATCAATTCAAAAAGAGACAATATGAACTTTTTCTCATTATTTTGGAATGCTGAATTAATTTATCAATACTGCAAGACACTTGGAAGAAAACGTGGTTGAACAGTGTCTCTGGATGGTTACCTGTTTCTCTTTACCAAACAAATTCATTTATACTATTTAATTGTATGTGGTCACCTTTAAGATTATTTAATGCAAAACTTTTAGATTCTGCTAACTGTTGGAATTGTAATATGAATATAGGCTCTTTGCGCAATATGCTTTATGAATGCAGTAGTGTTCAAAAATTTTGGGTTGAGGTTTGGAGCATCCTTACAAAAAGATTTCCAACACAGATAAATTGTCATTTGACATAGTGATATGTAAATCATCCTTACTTTCAACAGCGATGTCTGTTATTCATAGTAAACTGTTAGATTTTTTAATTTCTGCAGCTTTAAAATCAATTACTACTAATTTCAAAAATGTTTTATTGTTATCTGCACATGCTTGGTGGTCCTGGATAATATTTATCAGAAAAGGAGCTAGATTGACTTTGTTGGGTGTCATTTATAATACTCCTAATTATCATTTATTTTGGGAGCCTATAGATAATTATATAGCTTTACAATGTTGAATATTTATCAATAGTCCTGTTTATAACACTTTGCATTGATTGGTTCACTTTAGCAGCTCTATTTTGTTATAGTTGAAATGTTTTTCTAATTTGTTCCCCCTTTTTTCAGTTTCCCTTTTTCTTTTACATGACTTTTTTCCCATTTGAGAATATGTAGGTACTTTATTGACTTCATGTTCTCTTATATTACATTTGATATCGTTATTAGCTTTGTTATTCTATGATTTATAATTCTCTGTACCTTTATTCAGTGCTCTTTTTTTATGATCTTTTGTTTCCTACTAAAATTTAATGAAATATCTTTAAACACAAAACATATTGGAGGAGCCATGATCTGTTTTAGCCTGTTATTAAACCTGATTGCTCTGATGAATTTTCTTGTTCTTTTGTTTGCTTATGAATTGATGTTAATTTCTCCATGTTTTTCTTTATTGAAAGTCAACATTTATTGCTATAAAGGGACTGCCAATACAATGCTCTATCATTGTTGCTGCATAGTTACGATATTTAATAATAAAAATACAATACAATAAAGAAACTAAAACAAACATTCAAGGTCTGGGGACTTAACAGAGACATGAAGGCTCTGATTGCAAACATTTTCTCTTCTGGCTACCATGACAGGACGTGAGGCACGGTCCCCACACCCACGCAAAAAAATGCAAAAACCACATATAATGGGCAGGGCGAGCACACCCTGATCTCCGAACCCCAGCAGGCAGTAAAAGACGTAAAGGGTGGTTGAAATAGCCACAAATCAAGCAACCGAACAGGTGGTTCGCTTGGATGCCATTGTGACAACACTGAATGAAGAGCAAAATTTTGTTTATTTCAGAGTAGATGCAGTGGATCCTAGACATTTACAT
The DNA here is from genome assembly GCA_963921515.1 of Calotriton arnoldi. Taxonomy (NCBI): domain Eukaryota; kingdom Metazoa; phylum Chordata; class Amphibia; order Caudata; family Salamandridae; genus Calotriton; species Calotriton arnoldi. The sequence goes on from CAWUFW010011979.1 coordinate 30,259, forward strand.
GACTGTGGAAAACGCAATTGCTCAGCATTGACTCCACTGCTTCAATATATCGGTGGACAATCTGGGATGGTGAAAGGTTTTGTAATCCAATCTATAACAGCATACAGCACTGTTGTATTCCTCTTAGGGTGTCCATAAACGGGCTTTCCAGAATCATGTCCTTATATAGGCACAATTCGCCCTGCCCTTATATAGGCATAAAATCCCAGCCCTTATTTAGGCATTAACCGTGCACTCCAAATACAGGCATGGTCTCCGACATCCGTCCACCCTAACGTCACAACGAGTTCTTGAAGAACAGACCCTTAGGCTGCGGGAGTTTCCCTAGTCCAGGACTATTGATTTCTTCAAGGACTCATATATTATGCATGAACCATTATTCCTTAGGGGTTCATTCATGACGTCTTCCGCTGTCCGACTCACGTCAATGCTAACATTCTGAGGTAATTCTCAGGTATAAATATACCTTCCCTAGCCCCTGTAAATCAGAGGAGCCCTCGACTTCAGAGGAGCCCGTTTCCCGGCCTGACGCACTGAGAAGACGCTGTCATCCCTGCACGCAGAGGGCCTGATTCACAGAACTAACTTACGTCAAAAACGTAAAGTTAGTACTTTTTGGTATTCACAGAATACACTTACTCATTTTGGTATTCACAGAATGAACTTACTCATTTCGGTATTCACAGAAGTTAGTAGTCCTAACTTTAGGACTCCTAAATGCCTTCTGTGAATACCGAAAGTCTTAAAGTTAGGATTTTTCTCAGTTTAGGAGTAGTAAAGTTAGGAGTCCTAACTTTACTACTCCTAAACTGAGAAAAATCCTAACTTCAAGACTTTCGGTAGTCACAGAAGGCATTTAGGAGTCCTAAAGTTAGGAGTCCTAACTTTACGACTCCTAAACTGAGAAAAATCCTAACTTCAAGACTTTTGGTATTCACAGAAGGCATTTAGGAGTCCTAAAGTTAGGAGTCCTAACTTTACGACTCCTAAACTGAGAAAAATCCTAACTTCAAGACTTTTGGTATTCACAGAAGGCATTTAGGAGTCCTGAAGTTAGGAGTCCTAACTTTACTACTCCTAAACTGAGAAAAATCCTAACTTCAAGGCTTTCGGTATTCACAGAAGGCATTTAGGAGTCCTAAAGTTAGGAGTCCTAACTTTACGACTCCTAAACTGAGAAAAATCCTAACTTCAAGACTTTTGGTATTCACAGAAGGCATTTAGGAGTCCTGAAGTTAGGAGTCCTAACTTTACTACTCCTAAACTGAGAAAAATCCTAACTTCAAGACTTTCGGTATTCACAGAAGGCATTTAGGAGTCCTAAAGTTAGGAGTCCTAACTTTACGACTCCTAAACTGAGAAAAATCCTAACTTCAAGACTTTTGGTATTCACAGAAGGCATTTAGGAGTCCTGAAGTTAGGAGTCCTAACTTTACTACTCCTAAACTGAGAAAAATCCTAACTTCAAGGCTTTCGGTATTCACAGAAGGCATTTAGGAGTCCTAAAGTTAGGAGTCCTAACTTTACGACTCCTAAACTGAGAAAAATCCTAACTTCAAGACTTTTGATATTCACAGAAGGCATTTAGGAGTCCTGAAGTTAGGAGTCCTAACTTTACTACTCCTAAACTGAGAAAAATCCTAACTTCAAGACTTTCGGTATTCACAGAAGGCATTTAGGAGTCCTAAAGTTAGGAGTCCTAACTTACGACTCCTAAACTGAGAAAAATCCTAACTTCAAGACTTTTGGTATTCACAGAAGGCATTTAGGAGTCCTGAAGTTAGGAGTCCTAACTTTACTACTCCTAAACTGAGAAAAATCCTAACTTTAAGACTTTCGGTATTCACAGAAGGCATTTAGGAGTCCTAAAGTTAGGACTACTAACTTCTGTGAATACCGAAATGAGTAAGTTCATTCTGTGAATACCAAAAAGTACTAACTTTACGTTTTTGACGTAAGTTAGTTCTGTGAATCAGGCCCAGAGAGTCCAGCTTCCAGTGATCTAACTTCCCTTGCGGGGTGTTGGAGTTCGAGTCTGGCAAAGAGATTCCTACCTCTCTCATTCTTCAGGTATGGAGCAGACTAGAACCTAGAGGGACTCTTGGCATACTAGGCATACTGGGGTTAGCATACTCTTAGTATACCATAGTAAGGAATACTTCACCTACTTCATACCTCGTCCTACACCTAGGTTAGGTTAGGTACATTGGGGTAGAACTAGATTAGAAACGCATCGTATGAGTACTCGCATTTTTTAGTCTGTGTTATTTATGTAACAGCATATGTACTAAAAGATAATGCTCTCGCAGTATTATTTATTTCTACTGCTCACACTGTACATTATTTATCTCGCATACTGTCTTGTGATCGTAACAGCACATTTTACTTACACCAGAAACAAGACTGTTCAATAAATCCTTTATTGAAACGCCCGTCTATTTCTTTCTGTGTAACTTGGAGAAAACTAAGCATGCACGACTGAGCTGAGTGAAATAGTTATCTATTATTTCTACGACTCTGGGACACATTCTGATTCTAAAAGGGAAACACAGTGGTCATGTTTTGCGGCTGCCAGAAACTACTCCCTTCTTGTTGTCAAGGAGTTTCTAGTGGCCTCTGAGCTAGCTGGCACAAGTAATTAAGTTTAATATACTCGATAGGGACATACTGACCTTAGTCCTATGTCAAACCTATAGGATATATTATTCCAATGCGCAGAGCCTATTAGGGAAATAGGAGCTACACTACATGGCGCCCAACGGTTTGGTAAGGCAGTAATTCAACGTTAGATACTGAGTAACTCAGCCGTGCTTTTTCTCTCAAGACCCCTACCCATATACTCCAAAAGACGTCTGGAGTGGGCAGGGTTTAGTATCCGCCACGGCTACATAGGGCAGTACCCTATATATTAGCTGTTTGGTTTGCTCAACGTTGAAGGATACAGTGTCCCAAAATATTGTGCACCTTATCTTTGTTTCCTTGAAACTTGTTCTACATTTTTCAAACAACAAAATGCCTGGCTCCGACACTGAGACCGGAAACGGTGGAGCTGCGGCTGATCCAGCCCAAGCAGCAGGCTTTAACATTACAGGTTTAAATGAAACCGAGGAGGGTGTCATAAACATCGCTCCAAACTTAAGAAGAGCCATTACTCTAAAACTTATAAAACATGGCCTACCACCAAGAGGAGGTAGAGCAGTTTTCATGATAGAGGCACATGAATCCTTTCAGACAGAGGTATTCTATTCATGGGTAATATTTCCTGAATCCAATTCAGTAACACACATGTTTCACTTCTACAAGGAAGATGAACCACCAGAGAAATACATTCCTTTCGAGGATATAGAAATTCCATTAACATACCAGGAGCATCAGCTCTGGTTTAAAGGCGCCCTAAAACATCACAGAAACATTACCAGGCTCGGTCCACTAGGTAGACCAGGAGCAACATGGCCGATTCTAGCCGGCTACACACTTCATCCTGAACTGGATATAATGTCAGATGAGGACTTACTTGTTCAAATACAAGAATTAATAAAAATCTACAGACAATTGGTCCAATATGTCATGCAGACTTTCACAGACCAACCACCAATGACACTTACAAATCAAACCCCTCACCAGGGGAACACTCTAAAAATTACACCACAGACTCTATACGCAGTCATGGGTAATATGCCCACAAAACGTGAGCAAATTCCATTCTGGATAGCTCAAAAATTACTCAAATCGAAGCAGTATTTCCAAATACTAGCCCATATGAGAAACACAGAATACTGACAATCAGTTTACCAATGGGGATCACACCACAACTGGAAGACTGCACCACTTGGGGCTCAGTCTTTGCTGCCATCTATACTAAAACACATGGCATTCCGTCAATTGCGGTAATACCTGATGTCCTGAAACAAATTCAAAACGAATACGGGGCAGAGCCTGCTCTAAATTTAGGTATGAAATTACTGAAAAATTTCGACCAGGTCTCAACAATAATATTATCTAATATTAAAGGGGAGGCAGCAGCAGTGGCGATCCGCCAAAAATTAAGGGAATTTGATGTTACAGAACATCAAACAGAGCTACCCAGAATTATAGAACAATCTTATGCAGAATTAGGCAGAGATAGTTTGGGTGGAAGACCAGTGAAGCCGAAGCTATCTGAAAGTCCTGAGAAGGACTCAATTAAACAAACTCCTACATCTTCTAAAAAGAAGTGGGAGTCTACTAAACAAAATTCAAACGAGAAACATTCTCAATCCCGAGGTAGGTCTCCTCAAAAGGAGCCCTCTGAAAGGAGGTATAACCTCAGGAATAGGGATAATTTGAGAAAACCTGATAGGTATCAAGATACTGATACACGTTCCTCTCGTCCCTTTCAGATCTCATCACAGACTTCGGAAAGAAGAGGACGAACAGAACATAGAGAAGAACGCGTGAAATCGAAAGACGACAAACACGCTCCAAAAACTAAAGCAAAACCTCAATTCTCCAAAAAGAAAGTAGCAGGTCTAAAGATCAGACATGCCGAGAATACTGAGAACACAACTCAAGAACGGAGAATGGGCTCAGACAATGCTGGACAGTGCAGCAGAAGTCACAATAGTTCGCCAGAACCTGAAGGAACTTCTGGAGATAGTGGACTTGAATGAGTACATCACAGTTGAGACTGTAGACACCAGGGATAGTACTCCACAAAAGTTATATGACATAACACTCCGGATGGAGGGAGACAAACCTAGACAGGTGAAAGCACTTTTTTGGGAAAGACTATCAAAAGGCTATGACATACTTCTAGCAGAAAAGGACTGGCCACCACAATTTGTCAGGGAGTGCCCACATGGCGAGGACATAATTATGCCTGCCTTCTCCAACCATATACCAATGCATCTAAGATATACATATGCCAGGAAATGGGCAGTGGCCCAGGCCCCAGCGTTATATAAAAATCATGTAGGATGGGATGAGGACTCACCTCACCATAAAATACATCTGAAACATGAACCAACTGCACAACGGCAGTACCCAATAAAGCAAGAAGCTAAAAACAGGTCAGGGAGATCTTAGATCAACTTGAATACCAAGGGGTGATTGAAACATGCACCTCCTCAATGAACAATCCTTTGTTTCCTGTCTCCAAACCAGACAATACATATCGTCTAGTTTTGGACTACAGACACCTAAACACTTGTTCTAAAACTTTTGCAGTACAAAATGCACATAGCACAGCATTAATGAATAACATTGTGCGTAAAAAATATAAAACAACATTAGACATCTCAAATGGTTTCTTTTGTCAAAACATAGCACCTGAAAGCAGGTACTTAACAGCATTCTCCATAATGGGGACCCAGCGTCACTTTTGTCGACTCCCACAAGGGTTCAAGAACAGCCCAGGTTTATTCTCAGCAAGGGTAACGGAGTTACTACAAATTTATGACAATGAGGCATTGTCCTATGTCGATGACATCTATCTGACAGACGATGACCTGGAAAAACACTTGAACAGGGTGAGCACCATTATACTGGGTTTCGCCTCTGAGGGCTACAAGTTCAACTTTAAAAAGTCCCGAATTGCCCATCTCAATGTCCTATTTTTGGGATATGAGCTTTCAAGTGAAGGCAAGAGCTTGGCAGCTAACTTTCTAGAGAAATGTGCGCTGCTCCAACCTCCAAAAACGCTAAAAGCTTACAATCCATCCTGGGTTTCCTAAATTTTGGAAGAACATACATTCTAAATTACGCAGAAAGGGTTAAACCTCTCTACGCATTAATCAAACCTGATTTTTCGATCAGAAACTGGACACAGGAACACACAGAAATCTTGCGTTCACTCCAGGCTAACATGTTAGCAACAAATCACTTACAAACACGCGTAAGTCAACGCAATTTGGTGATCCGAATAATTTCGGGTCAATGTGGATTCACCTACTTTTTTTTTTTTTTGGGTATTTATAAAGTTTTATTGCAAGAAAAAACGAAAATTACGCGAACATATACAGCTTTTCGCCTACAACCCAGGGGTCGGCGATTCAAAACAAAAATATAAGGTACACAGCTTTAAGGCCAACAACCCCAGAGGGGCAGGCAGCGTCGCATATCCATTGCTGACCACTAAGCACCCATAAATCCTATCCGTGCTACACCCAATACTAACCCGAATACATTCAGCACGTTGTACTGCCAATAGGAGTGCTTCCGCAGTTGCTAAAGTTTGAAGGGTGTGTGTAAAAGTTGAGACCCACTAATATGATGTCTCATTTTCTATCTATCTCCGGGCCCTTCAGGTCTCGTGGCGTAATCTGCAGCAGTCTCCACGGGGATAAACGTCAATCTGATCATGCAGCGGAAGGGGGTCGCGCCACCTGCTGACCACCGACTAGGTTCGGGGGTGCTGGAGTTATGGAACAGGGTCCTCCGGTGTAGCCGCTGTTTCGTTTTCAGGCACCACCGACTTATTTGGTCTATATGCCGTATATAGTCCCCAGACGTTTTTGGGTCTGCTACGAGGCGGAAGTAGTTCACTGAAGTTTTCGGATTGCGTACTGCAATAAAGCATATCATGAGCCCATTGATCTACAGTTGGTACGGGGCCTCTCATCAGCTCATAGATACTCTGCGCTTTGCCAAAAGTAAACCCATGCCCACCAGTCTACGTGTTGCTTTAGGTATTTTCTTAGAATAACCCAAAAGTGCGACTACAGGGTCAGGGGTAAGTTCTGTCTCCAGTATTTCCCCCAATTCACGAAAGATGGCCTCCCAATAAGTAAACACTCCCAGACAGTGCCAAGCTAGGTGCATGAAGTCCGCGGAGACGGCATTGCATCTATCGCAACCCGCATCTTGTCTCAACCCATATCTATACAGTCTCTCTGGAGTGTAGTACGCCCTGTTGAGGTACTTAAAGTGTATGAGTCTGTGCCTGCCGTGGAGTGAGATTCGCCTAGTATTAGTACAACAGTAATTCCACATAGGGTCGTCTATTGCTAGTTGTAGGTCCCGCTGCCAGGCCAGGCGGGCCGCAGTGTAGTGGTTCTCTCTGTGCGACATAGCCAATTTGTTTATAGTAGCGACCATCTTGCGGGGAGATTTCGTTTTTATAATATAGGCTAGTTCTGGCACCTCCGGGGGCTCAACCATATCTTCCCCAGCACTTCCCGTAAAGCCCTGCGGACTCTGTAAAACTGAAAGCGCTGTAAGAGTGTGCCTGCGTTCACCACGCTCGTGACTTGGTCCCACGTCTTAACCGCCCCATCTTGGAATAAGTCTCCCGTCGTTGCTATATTCAATGTATGTAGTGCACGCGTCACCCCGCAATCCCTACAGGGGGCTAACCAGCGTGTCCATTCTATCGGCATTGTTGGTGCGTACAGCAGAGCCCCCGCCTGCAAACTCAGTAAGCTATGCCAGGCGTGTCGTGTCGTATTAATGGAGTCTATTATCCCTGTTCTCCGATCTACGGGTTCAAGTATCATGGCGGGAAGTGGGAGTGGCTCAGCAAACAATGTTTCCATACGTAGAAACGGTATGTCCGATGCACCATGGATCCAATAATGCGCGTGTGCCCCTTGTGCCGCCCTGTAATAAAGATCGAAGTCTGGTGCGCCCAGTCCCCCCATGTGGTACGGTAATGTGAGCACCCGCCATTGGACCCGAGCTGATTTACCCGCCCAAGCCAATCTAACCATCGATTTGTTGAGTCTGCGAAAAAATGAGCGTGGCAACACTATAGGGATATTCGTAAAGAGGAATAGGAGTCTGGGAAATATCACCATTTTCATAATGGAGATTCGGCCAATTAGAGACAGCGGTAATCTTATCCAATTCTCAACATCATCCTCCAATTTATCTATTGCAGTGCCATAGTTATCTCTAAACACTGTCTCTGAGTCTGTATGTAAACGAATGCCCAAGTATCGAATAGAGTCCGTAGTCCATTGTAGGGGATAGTCCATTTCAAAATTTGCCGTGATCGGGGTAAGGGGGAAGACTAGTGTTTTAGCCCAATTGACTCGCAAACCCGATAATGCACCAAAGTGCACTACCTCCCTGAGAACTGTGGAAAGATTGTTGACCGGGTCCCGGACATACAACAAAGTGTCGTCCGCATATGTCGACACTATTATCCTATAGGACGGGAACCTGATACCTCTGTGTCCATGATATTCTCTGAGTGCACATGCCAGCGGCTCAGCGACCAAGGCATACAGCATGGGGGATAATGGGCACCCCTGTCTAGTCCCTCTGGATATAGCAAAGGAGTCTGTGACCAGACTACCCAACCGAATCCTCGCTGTGGGTGCATTGTACAAAACTCCGATCAAGTGGAGGAAAACTGACCCCAGTCCCATCCTGGTCAACACCTGTCGCATGAATGCCCATTCAACAGAGTCGAAGGCCTTTTCCATATCCAGGAAGACCGCCACCGCCCAAGTGTCTTGTTTAACATGTTGCATGGTTCCAAATACCGTGCATATGTTATAAGTGAGGTTCCGATCCGGTATGAACCCCGCCTGTTCCGGAGCTACTAGCGTCAAGGATAGGGGAGCTAGGCGGTTAGCCAAAATTTTGGCAAAGATCTTGGTATCGACATTTAGCAACGAGAGGGGTCGGTAAGACCCGCATTCGTCAGGCGGCTTACCTGGTTTTGGGATAGCGACAATAATCGCCTCTCTGATCGTCCGAGGCATCGTGCCTGATACACACAGATCGTCAAATAGCGTTGAAAGGTGAGGAAGTAGAATGGCAAGAAAGGCTTTATAAAATCCGACAGTTAATCCGTCCGCCCCTGGGGCGCTGTTAGTTTTTGTGCACATCAGTGCCTCTATTATTTCATCCTTTTCAATGGGGCGCATCAGGAACTCTCTGTGTGTGTTGGTGAGGAATGGTAGTTTGATACATTCTAAATAATCAAGTATTTCCTCATCCTTGCCTGATGAGCGAGAAGTGTACAAATCCGAATAGAATTTCCGAAATCTATCTGCAATGTCTGCTTCTTCCGTCAGCAGATTTCCTTCAGACGACCTGATTTCTGTTATCATTGTTTTGCTACGCTTGGTTTTCAGAATTTGTGCGAGGACCGAGCCAGGCCTGTCCCCCTCCCCGTACGTGAGGGCCGTGGCGTATTTGCCCAGGTGTTTGACTTCGCTGTCGGCCGTTTCTTTAATTTCTTTTTTGAGTTCCTCGCCCCCCTCTGCCAACTGACGCGACTCCAAGTTCCCCAATTTCTGTTCTAGGTCCGCTAGTCTCTGCCGGATCGCTCTTAGAACTCCCGAGTGCTTCGCCATTGCCACACCTCTTATATATGATTTAAAAGCCTCGCACACAGTTTGGAAGCTCTCAACTGAACCAACATTGGTGGCGAAAAACGTGTCTATGGCTTCAGCAAGTTCTTCTTTGAAGAGGGGGTCTAATAGTGAATATGGGGGAAAACGCCATGTGAAAGGTGGTATAAATTTCCTAGGTGTTTCTAATACCAGCAACAATGGCGAGTGATCCGAAAGTGTACGCGGGAGTACTAGGCAGTTACGAACCTGCTCTAATAATGACGTAGTGATGAACCAATAATCTATACGAGTGTGTATGTTGTGGTAGGCAGAATAGTGCGTGTAGCCCCCCCTCTCCGGGTGTCGCATTCGCCAGACATCGCTCAGGGCCATACTGGCCATGACGCTCTCCATCTTGCGCGCCGCTGCAACAGGCCTTCTCACGGGACCTGTTGACCTATCTAACTGCGGGTTCCTAACCAGATTGAAATCCCCTCCCCAGAGAAACTGTGCTCCCCGGTACCTGTTCGCCGCATTCTCTATTGACGCGAAGAACTCGGGACAGTCGTAATTGGGACCATATATGTTAACAATAATCAAGTCCAAGCCCTTGCCTTGACATCTAGAGAACACAAATCGCCCTTCACTGTCCGACCTCAACTGTTGAAGCGTGTATGCAGATCTGGGGTTTACCCAGGTCAGTACCCCCCGGGCGTGCGTCATAAACCCTGAGGAATTGATATTACCCAGCAATCCTCTACTGCAGAGCATTGCGCTTGTCTGTGGGAGGTGTGTCTCTTGGAGTAGAGCTATATCGATGTTTTGTCTAGTCAGATAGCTCAGCACTTTCCGAAGTTTACGGTAGTCATTAAGCCCCCGTACGTTCCATGACAGTGCCCGGAGGGAGTCTACCAACTTCGGGGCAGTGTGCTCACTAGGTGTCATCATCCTGGATTTCGAGTCTTCTGTGAACTCCTGGCCAGCTATTCGTGTGTGCAGTGTGTACAGCATTTGTAAAGGCAAAAACAACAGTTAATGGACAGAATGCAGAACAATGTCATACATTCACCCCAGTACAGAGATCTGGGCCTAAATCCATCGTTTTTTTGCTCACCATGCCATTCCAGTTTGAACCCAGCCATATGCAAATCAGTCTTGACCCTGTGCCCCATGGGAACAGTCCAGCCCGAACTGCCAAGCCAGGTCCTCCCTGGACTGGAAACAAGCATCCTAGGACCGGTTTCGGTGATTTGTAAAGGCACATAAATCCGCGTACAACCTATACCATCTAACAACAACCTTTCCCCTCCCTCCCCCCACCCACAGCAGACCTCCCCCAACTTGGTCGCGCAGCTCCCTAAAATAACCCCATACCACCCCTCTTCCCCTTCCCCACCCAACCATTACAGTGCTAGTGTGTTTCACTCGTGGGCGGAGGTCGCACAGAGCACTAGAGTTAGAATGCAAAGACTCTATAGCCCAGTCTCACGTATGTCGACAGTATTAAATACAGCGTTTACTACTAAGCAATTCCAGCCTAGTGTGACCAGTGTCGGGCCATTTATGCTGTCCCACATCACCTGCTAATGTCTGCACTCCTTTCAGCCATCGCTAGAGTCACCAGTCCAATTGTGTCCAGAGTTCCGCGCTTCTCGCAGAGACCCGTACTGCCCGCTTGTGGTAACCCGTGGCAGATTGTCCCAGACAAAGCACAACTCTAATTGAACGTTAATTATACAATCCTGCACTCATCATGCGGCAGACCCCCTCCCATTTGGACCACTCAAGTTCTAATTACACAATGCCTATCATTGATACTCATCGTTAAACTGTTTTCCAGCTGTATCAGTCCTGGTCCACCATTGCTCCGCCAGCCGCTTCTTCGAGCAGAGGTCGGTCTGGAGTTCCACGTTGCCCTGTAGACCAGCTCCTCAACGCCTTCTGTAGAGCCTTCGGGTCTGTGAAGATGTGTGATCGCCCTTGCCTATTGACTCGTAGCTTGGCGGGGTACAGCATGGCGTAGTCTAGGCCCAGGTCCCTCAGTTGTTTCTTCATAGGGGCAAATTGTCTACGCGCCTCCTGCACACGGATGGTGAAATCTGGGTAAAGTGATATGGTAGAGCCTTTGTACATCAGAGCGTGTTTTTCGCGTGCAAGCCGCAGCGCAGCGTCTCTGTCTCTGTAATTGAGCAGTTTTGCGATGATTGGCCTAGGTGGGGCCCCCGGAGGAGGTCGCGGACCTAGGGACCGATGGGCTCTCTCCACTACGAACATGTTAGAAAAAACACCGTCCCCCAAAAGAGCCACCAAGAGCCTCTCAATGAATTGCTCCATGTTGCCAGTGGCAGTCGTCTCCGGCAGGCCGGTGATTCTTAGATTGCAGAGGCGCGATCGCGCCTCCAAATCCTCTGTCTTATCCTGTAGGATGCGTAGGACCTTTCCAAGTTGCTTGTGATCCGAGTCCAACATAGTGTGGGCCTCTTCCACCTCGGTAAGCCTCCTGTCAGACATGTCCAAACGTTCCGCATGCTTGTCCAGGCGTTCCGCCATCCTGTCCATCCTGTAGGAGAGTGCATCCATTTTCGTACCCAGGGAGGTAATGCCACTTTGCAAACTTTTTTCCATGGACAGAAGCATGCTCCGGATATCCATGTCTGAGCCCTCGTCCGTGGGAGTGCGCATTCTAGATGTTTCTTCCGTAGTGACGTCGTGCGATTTCGAGCGCTTTTGCTCAAAGGTTAGTTTAGATTGTGCTCTATCCACTTTGCCCATGTTTGGAGCCAGGCGGAGAGGCCAGCCAGGAGTCTATTGGCACCCTACATCAATCGTCCGTATCGGCCGGGGGAACCTGTTCACGTTCTTCTACTGTCTACACAGCACTAGTTTAGTGATGAGCGTCACTGTTTTGTCTTGTTAGGACAGCTCCTCACCCCGGTTCTCTTTTCACAATCCGTAGAGCGGGGTAGTCTGGTGCAAAACCCCAACGATCTCACCTTGTCCGGGATCTGCACGCCTATTGATAAGTACAGCGCTGTTCCGAATCACTCCTTGCGTACTTTGTAGTTGGCGTCGTCTCACCGGGTTCAGAATCCACTAGTGAGCCCTCTACCAGGTCCGGATAGTTCTCCTGCCGCACCCGTAGCAGTCCTCAGCTCCCCGCTTTATATCCGCAGGCAGGGCGCCGGGTCAGAATGTGCCCTTGTTATACTTCTGTGCTTCTCCCCTACTCGCAGCGTCACCAACGGGTGAAAAACTCTTACCGGTCCCTAGGTGTTGCTTCACCACGGAGTTTCCAGGCACCTCGCTACTCTTCAGATCACAGTGCCACTGCGGGGACCATCCAGCACAGCCCAGCCCAGGCTGTCCAGTCAGCACTTTCCGCAATCCTCGGGTCGTGCCCTGTCTTCCAGCACCTCCATATAAGAGTTCACAGTCCTGCTCTTCTCCCCTGCTCCCGGCAGTCTGTGGCTCGCCTGTTATTGTATCACTGCCCTCAATGGGGGAACACACCTGTAACTGCTGCTGCTGTCTGTCGTCGCTCCTAGAGCACCGCGGGTCCGGATCCACGTTTTTTTTTTTTTTAAATAAAATGGCGGCCGCACTCCGAGTCGGGGACTCCTCCAGCGCCCACTTCCTCAAAAGAAAGCAGACGCGCGTGTTTGGAGCCGCCTGGGGGTTCCGCCGTTCACCACAATGCGGCATTCAGCGAGGGCCGCGCCTGCCTCCACGTCGCTGCTTGCGCTGGTATATTATCGGTCAGTGGCGTCTACAGCATCGGGGCCCACCGGTCAGGCCGCAATCAGTTCCCCTCCACTTCTCCCGTGCCCAGTCGTAGCGGTCTCCCCAGTGCCGCACCAGGCCCAGGATCCTGCCGCGGACCACAGCTATCTTCGGGTCCTCGAATCCCTCAGTACCGGCGGAGGCACGGGTGAGTCCGCCGCCCGTCTATCCCCTCAGCTCCGTCTGCTGCTTCACTCGAGGACGGGGATTCTGGGCCCAGTCGCCCCTCACCATCCGGTGGTGAGAACTCCGGAGCAGTTGATCGGAGAACGCTCAAAGCAGGGCTGAAAGGTCGGCGCTGCACTCCGGTTGCCCAGTCTCAGGTAGGTAGCGCTTATTTTGCATAAATGCTGTTGAATACTTGACGGATAGTGTGTCGACGATACGGAGCTCCGGGCTCAAGCGGCCATCTCGGTCTCGAGCAAGCTCCGCCCCCTGGATTCACCTACTTAACCTTCAATGAGGGTGAGAAAATACCAATCGCATACAAATCCCATTTGTACACACAAGCGGAAATGCGCTTCAGTTCAACTGAAAAAATTCTGACAGCAGTTCAAACCGCTGTAGCAAAAGAAAGAGCCTTAGCCCAAGGGAAACGCATTATAGTCGCAATCCCGGTACCAGCTTTAGAAGCGGTCACAAAAGCAAGCATTCCAAATGCCAAAGCATTGCATCCAAGATGGATACAATGGGTTAATTCTCTTGCTGCAACAGATGTTGAATATATTTTTGATCCAGATTTAAAAACTCAAGCATTCCTGCAATACGAACATGAATGTCCTCTGCCTACTGAAATTCTGCCTCGCGATCAGTACGAATTCATAATTTACACTGACGGATCCGCACTACCCGCAACAGGGAGTAAGCAAGCTTACAGTGCAGTGTGTGCAATCGTTAAAGGTCGCATGCGAAATGGCATCTTCAGACCCATGGTCTCTAGGAGATTGCACAGCTCAGCGAGCTGAACTACAAGCATTCAAACTGGCACTTGAAAGTACAGATCGAGAATTCCCCACACTAATAGTGTGCGATTCCTTTTACTGTGTTCAGTGGTATAATGACTACATACGAAACTGGCTTGAAAATGGTTTCAAAGATGCGAAAGGTGGCACAATAAAGCATAAAATGCTTTGGGAACAAGTAGTTCAGTTGAAAAACGAACTACCAAAGGCTACCAAAAACTACCAAAGGCTCACGTGATCCACACACTGAGTCATCAACGTGATGGCGTTCACGTTGCAGGGAATTCATTGGCTGATGAAGCCGCAATGGGGGCTGTGCAAACGGCTTCTGTAGCTGCGATCACTCGTTCAAAAACAAAAATAGACGGTGAGATAATGTTGGCTGTCAATGCATCAAGCAAAGGCAGCAGTGCAGCGTTACCAAAATAGTTTCCACTCAAGTACTCTTATGTAATTGATGCGAACAACGTTCCTTTTGCTCGGATCCCTGGAGTGGGGGATAGGGTAATTCCAAACATGGAACGTAGAGCAGCCTTGATTTATGAAACACATTTGGGGGAGGGTCTGTCACATCAAGGGATCTCTAAAACAATTTTAACGTTAAAAGAGATGTACTGGTGGCCTGGAATGAATACAGAAATTCATATATTCATCAACAACTGCTTAGACTGTAAATTACAGCGAGAGAGCCACCAGACACCATGCTGCGAATGCGGCAACCCAGTACAGACACCACTGTTAGACAGCCTTAGACTATCTACACGCCTGCGTCCTACTGGACAAAGGCATTCCCACAAATACTGAATCTAGGTTGCTATGGTTATGGCCTCAGCGCTCGGCTGACGCTCGAACTGTTATAAAAGATTTGCGAGTCTTTATCGGCATATACGCAATAGGCACGCTACATTCTGACCAGGGTCCTGCGTTTAGCTCTAGGGCTTACAAAGAAGCCATGGCCAGTCTGGGCGTTGCATTGCGGTACACCTCACCATTCCATCCTGAGGGAAATTCTGTTGTGGAAAGGAAAAACCGGGACATAAAGCAGTCTATAACAGCTAGGGTATTAGGTTCGGGTGATGGGTGGGTCAAACACCTTAGTGGGGTTCAACGCTCATTAAATAATCTGCCAAGAAGTTCTCTAGGGGGGGTCACTCCATATGAGGTCCTATTTGGGACAAGAATGTGGGTACCAGACCTTGAACACGTAGGCACAGTGGTGGAAAATAAACCCTTTGATATCAAAGATCGTTTGGCTGTTTTACAGGAACTAAACAAGTTAAGAACGAAACAAAGCAACGTATTCCTACAGCCCACCACCACTGGGGATCAACCGGCTGTCCCAGCAAGGCCTGTCTGGATTCCAAAAGTTGGGGATCTAGTCAGAGAAAAGATTGCGGACAAGAAGGAATTTAGACTTTCTTACAGACAACCAGTACCTGTCCTAGCAGTTCAAGGAACAAGAACAGTACTTCTGCCGCCCCTTGCTGGAAGAAAGGAGAAAAGATTTGTGTCCATCGACCTCATCAAACCACAGTATGTGGCCAATACTAAATAGTAGGCCTCGTGGACTCCGACCTAGTAGCAGACGCACTCCTCTCGCTACTATCCAAGAGGTTCAGACTGAGAGACTGATAACAATCGAGAATTCAGCTGTAACTGATGGAGGACTATGCAACAACGCTATGGAAATCGTCCCTCTTGAACACCAAGTAACAGTTCGTCCAAATACACCTGTCTACACCAACGTGGCAGGTGATGAACTGGTTCCAGTGATTTCTACAAATCCTGATGCAATTCCAACAATTGACAGGACTGCTTCTGGCTATTTCATTAACTTTGATACGTTCTCAGAAGATCCGAGTGAACCTGAAACGACGCCAGAATCATTGAAATTCAAGCAGCAAGTACAAGACTTTCTTCACTTTCTGAAAAAGACTTATTTGGTTTCTCCATGGATTGAACTCGGGATTACATCTGGACTTTTTGTTTTCCTGCTCTGGCTAGCTTTTGGTAACAACTGTGAGCGTGCTTATAAGTGGCAGATACATCCATGTGAACACTGAAGGAAAAACGTGAATGTACTTTTGAAACCTCATAAATCTTCCCATCGTGAAGCAAGAGACTTGTCATCAGTGAACATCACAGCTGTTCCTATACAGGATGGTATAGTGTGGGAGAAAACAGATTTTGAAATCTTCGGTCCGACGGAACAATTGAACATTCCACATTTGTTTAAAATTTCACTAAGTGATCTAATTACGTCCAGTACCTATTCGGATGTTTGGGACTTTGAGACTGTCAATGATATAATGTTTGACCTAGAAAAATCTGCTGCATTTTCTAAACATGAATATTTAGAGGGTTCATCAGACTATGAACAAATGTATTGTTTTAACCACTGTGGTCATCATTATTTGCATAAATCTGCATATCCAAGAAATGTGTTTATGTTTAACCAATGGGAACATTGTCCTACACCACCTAAAGGTAGTTCAAAAACATTTGCTAGTAAGTTTCCATATTTTTTAGGATACAATACATCTGAACCAGAAATGTTTTACTATAAAAATGTAAACAAGACAGGACTGAAAATTATGTTAACAAATACAAAACCGATTTACTCTGCGTTATTTAATGCCCAACTGTCTAGACAGGGTTTCGACTTTTGGAAAGACACAATAGACACAAAAACAGTCTGGGGTACTAAAGATTGGCAAGTGCAGGGGATAGAAGCTTTATTTAGAGCCTGCATCATCCCTGAACAAATAATGTTTTTGAATGAAACCATCCAACAAACATCTTGTCTTGGATTAGCCAAGATCAAAGAGATGAACACACCTTCTGTACCAACACCTGCCAGAGACAATGATACACAGGCAGTGGTGACAGTTGACAATATACTACAACTCAACAGATCTAATCCTAATTGGAAAAAATGGTTGATCTGGCCCACAGACACGAATAACTGTCAGGAAAGATTCCTGAATAAAACTCAGGGCTTTACTATTAATAGGCCAGACCCAAGATACGTCCAAAGACAACATCCAGGGGTAGTAACAACATACAGTGTAGGAAAATTTTGCCTCGATTGGCTGCATAAATCTACACTACAGGATGTGAAACAACACTTAACCTTACTTAAAAAGGACGCAGACCTTAGGGAATTCTTGCTTGGACCAAGAAAACCGCGTCAAAAACGTTTCATATATGCCGGCATTTATGCTGCTTATAATGAAGCATGGAAAGTATCACAGATGGAGGCTGCAGAATGAATACGTGAACTTGATCGTATTAATTTAGAGAAAACACTTTCTGTGGTCGACAATGGGTTAACAACTTTGTCCTCCAGAATATATTCATTGGATGGCATTGTATCCTCTGCTATCGACATACTAGAACAAGATTTGGCGATGTTACAGCAAGGCCAGTCTCAATTATGTTCTATTATGTTATTAAGCTGGAAGCTGCAATCTTTGCGAGCAGGCTATGTGCCTTGGCGTTTCATCAACACAACGGCTCTGTTTGCAGAATACAATCTAACTGATAAACAGATCGAACTGGCACAAAGAGGAGCAAGGTATACAGTGCTGAGCATTGAAAACTGGAAAAGTTACCATTCACAGCGGCAGAAAAACCAGCTACAGAATGGCTAATTCATGGCTAAATAACATTACCTGTGAGTACTTTTCAGTTTCAGTATTGCCTCAGACAAATGCAAGCAGGCAAATATGAAAGGTTGGGTAAGGAATACATTAAGACATCTTGGGATTTACCGTATACATATAGATGTTGGAGTGGGGATCGTGAAGTGTTTTTGAGCGGTACAAACTGTAAACTTGCACTAAGCGGTTCGCTTATATGTCAGGACATTTCTTTACACGGGGCTTGTAATGGTTCTGTGGCAAATTTGTCTTGCCATCAGCAGGGTACACCAGCTGCTGTGATTAATCCAACGTTTGGACAACTTTCTAATGGGAGTTACCTCATGTTGAATGATCAGAGTTGCTGCAGCATGTTGCCAGGCATCCCGTATCTAGTAACGGTCAACTCCAGGGTCACTTGCTGTATGCAAGTATTGTTTGCCCCAATAGACACAGTCAGGGAGTCGCCTCTATGGCCTTCGCTGAACGTCTCTTTTATAAGATTTGATACTTTGAGCAGAATGAAAGCCATGCTTTTACAGCAAACAGTGCCTTTGACCTCGGCCAAAGAAACCTATGATCTACAAGTAGCAAGGACTTCGGCTGAGATACAGACTTTAATACGTACAAACTGCACTATACATTTCGTAGAAATGATATCACGTATCTTCAACATGTCTGATACAAGTGGGATTAAACATGTATTTAAGAGCATCTGTACCGGTCTGTTAGCACCTTTCCAGGCAATACTCTGAATCATCCCGAACTTTGCACATTCGGTGTTTGGTGGCATGCCATTAATTCTAGCACTTGTTGCCGGAATTCTATTTCTCTTCCTGCTATTGCGCTATGGCCAGCCTATTCGCAGACATCACTCCGAGCGAAATGGAGAAAGCTCTCCTTGAACGAAAGTGCCGTGAGCGAATAGTACAGCTATTGGGCATGACTCGTCTACGGGACCTTAATACAACTTGATTCCTGTCATTCAGACCAATCTGGCAAGATTGCATCTTACCTGTACTACGATGCCTGCTATGCGGTGAAGAATGCGTGTTGGACACCTGTCTAACATTTCCATCAGCTACGCCAACGGATGTCGATACTCTGCTGGTCCCGATAACGGCCCATGCTCTGTGTTGTCCCCAGAGGCTACCAATCCTGATGTCAGCATTCATTGAGATCTCACAGACGCTTCCGGCTGCTGCTGAGGTACGAGAAAGATCTACAGGCACACAGGTAACAACGGACGCGAACTTTGCTGCGGCACCCTATGCTGGAAGCGAAGCTTCACATCTCTGTGCAATTAATCTGCTACACGAGGTGTTCCAACTGACACCAACTACAGTGGACGATGTTTTGTCTATAGAAATAGATGATCTCATGTTTACACCAGACCCGTAAACTGACTCTGATTCAGCATACAGTGTTCCAGAGATGCAGTAACAATTTGGCCTTCATTTTTAAAACAACTTGGAACTCTACCAAAATTGAACTTTTTCCCATTTTTTAAACGAAAATGGCACTTCCATCTGCTTAAAGTAGAACTAGCCTTATAATACAGACTTCAAGTTACTTCCACGGACACTTAGTCATCTTGTGTGTCTAAAACAGTTCATTTATTTTCATGACATGAAATGACTTTGATTTTTAAATACTTATCGATCATTTTTTGTCACATGTAAATATTACTGCTTATTTCATTCCAATTGCATTTATTTTCGAACTTTATGCCTGAAATGAAAAGCAATGCTTCAAATGTACAGTACCTTTTGCATTCTAATAGGTTTTTTAAATGCCTTTTTTAAATGGTTTTATGAAATATTTTAGAAATATGCGGTACTCCATTTTATTGTTTAGCATTTTAAATGTTTAGCATTTTAGTATTATCGTACACACGAAAGTGGAGTGGGTGTTATATTCCTCTTAGGGTGTCCATAAACGGGCTTTCCAGAATCATGTCCTTATATAGGCACAATTCGCCCTGCCCTTATATAGGCATAAAATCCCAGCCCTTATTTAGGCATTAACCGTGCACTCCAAATACAGGCATGGTCTCCGACATCCGTCCACCCTAACGTCACAACGAGTTCTTGAAGAACAGACCCTTAGGCTGCGGGAGTTTCCCTAGTCCAGGACTATTGATTTCTTCAAGGACTCATATATTATGCATGAACCATTATTCCTTAGGGGTTCATTCATGACGTCTTCCGCTGTCCGACTCACGTCAATGCTAACATTCTGAGGTAATTCTCAGGTATAAATATACCTTCCCTAGCCCCTGTAAATCAGAGGAGACCTCGACTTCAGAGGAGCCCGTTTCCCGGCCTGACGCACTGAGAAGACGCTGTCATCCCTGCACGCAGAGAGTCCAGCTTCCAGTGATCTAACTTCCCTTGCGGGGTGTTGGAGTTCGAGTCTGGCAAAGAGATTCCTACCTCTCTCATTCTTCAGGTATGGAGCAGCCTAGAACCTAGAGGGACTCTTGGCATACTAGGCATACTGGGGTTAGCATACTCTTAGTATACCATAGTAAGGAATACTTCACCTACTTCATACCTCGTCCTACACCTAGGTTAGGTTAGGTACATTGGGGTAGAACTAGATTAGAAACGCATCGTATGAGTACTCGCATTTTTTAGTCTGTGTTATTTATGTAACAGCATATGTACTAAAAGATAATGCTCTCGCAGTATTATTTATTTCTACTGCTCACACTGTACATTATTTATCTTGCATACTGTCTTGTGATCGTAACAGCACATTTTACTTACACCAGAAACAAGACTGTTCAATAAATCCTTTATTGAAACGCCCGTCTATTTCTTTCTGTGTAACTTGGAGAAAACTAAGCATGCACGACTGAGCTGAGTGAAATAGTTATCTATTGTTTCTACGACTCTGGGTCACGTTCTGATTCTAAAAGGGAAACACAGTGGTCATGTATTGCGGCTGCCAGAAACTACTCCCTTCTTGTTGTCAAGGAGGTTCTAGTGGCCTCTGAGCTAGCTGGCACAAGTAATTAAGTTTAATATACTCGATAGGGACATACCGACCTCAGTCCTATGTCAAGCCTATAGGGTATATTATTCCAATGCGCAGAGCCTATTAGGGAAATAGGAGCTACACTACAGCACCAGCAAGTATTCTCCAAACTTTCATTAATTGTTACTGTATCAACAGGACTGGCTGCCCACAACACCAAAGATAACAACAAACTATTGCTTGATGTTGCCCGTTGAACACAACAATAAGGCAGAGTTCATGAAATAGACTGCAGAAGTATCTCATGAACTGCACTGTGTTGCATAAAACTAAAACACTGATTACTGAAGAATCGAGCATGGTGTCTAATTTGATGGTAGACTTAATACAGTTTGGGACACAGGAGGCTTTCAGAACAGACTATAAGATTATGTTTTTCTGGAAACATGTGGTTCTCTTTGGAAATCTCATGCAATTCACACCTGTAAGAGGTGTGCCAGTCTTTAAAAACCTAAGTCATGAAGACACCAGAGCAGCTATGGTAGTACTGGGAATGTGAACATTTGGTTACATTTGTTATGTAATAAGTTGAGACAGACCATAACCAGACTGCCGACTCAGTGCCAATCTGAATCTGGTCCAGCAGTTCTCCATACTCTGTCAGTTAAGCAGCTAGAAAATCTTTTTCTAGTACGATTGCTGAAAAGTTGCATGGAGAACAGCTGTCAAGCTCAAACCTCACTGAACAAATCCAACCACAGAATAAAAGGCTAGTGCTCCTGATGCTGAATTTACATCAATTTACAAAGTTCAGCTCTGCCATGATAGTCTGAAAACCAAGTAACTGTGGAACTTAAAGCTGCTTATCACCTTGACATCATGGCATGAACTGCGCTCTAGGTCAGAAGGCAGCAGAGAGAATAATAACAGGAAACACATGATTAAAAAACAACAGGGATAGTAAAAGTGCTCCAGATGCGCATTAACTCTTGTATCATTTTGCAGACCCTTCATACCCTTTAAGGAACTAAAGATGTTGGTGCAATCCTTAGTCCTATCCGAGGTGGACTACAGCAAAGCAATGGTCACAGGCGCCCCAAAATGTTACCTATCCCCAATAAAAGCCACACTCCATGCTGCGGCTAGACTTATACCGGGGGAAAGGCTCTTTAACCACATCACTCCCACCCCCAAACAACTCAACTGGCTGCCAATCAAGGGCCACACTAAAAAGTTCCTGCATAACTCACAAACTACTCTACACTGAAAAACCAATCTACCTCACAAATAAACCATCAAAAGCCGGCCAAAAGAGACCACTACGAAGCTCAAACAGCCTACTCTTGATTCCTGCAAAATTTAAGAGAGAGAAATTTTGCACCCGCTCCTTCTTCAGGAATGCTCCTAGAATCTGGAACTCCCTGCCCCAGGACCTGAGAGAAAGCTGCATCTTCCCTCACTTCAAGAAGACTGAAGCTTCTTCTCCTCCTCAACAAATACCTAAGCCCAGCCCCTTCAATCACCTGAATAGCCGGTGAGCACCCTCTAAATAAATCTGTGCACCACAACCCTGGAGAAAACTGTGCTTCAAATTCCTCTATCCTCAAGAGGCCTTATCCTAGCTAACTCAAAACTACATCAGCCATCTTTACCACTGTTTATATTGTTTTGCCATTTTTAATGTTAGTATTTGCTTTTCTTTAATTTGACCCCTCCGGTAATCTCGTACAGTTACCACTATGCTCTGTTAAGAGCTATGAATTTATATTCTGCCATTTTTACTGTTATTATGTGCCTTTATTTTTTTTACTCCTCCGCTAAACTTGTACAACTGACGCTGTGCTCTGAAAAGTGCTATGTATTTATGTGTACCGTAACTACCTCTCAAAAATGTATTGGCAACTTGTCCCTAATGTCCTCGTACACCGCATCACATACTGTCACCATGTACATTTACTCCAAATGTATCTTACATAGTTGCTGCTTATCCAATTCCTCATATACCTCATCACGTTCTGTCACTATGTATCTGTATTTACTCCATTCTGTATCTCAAGTATACGCTGCTTGTGCTAACTCTGTGAAGCTTTCTGATGCCTTCCAGTCAAGTTCACGCTATATAAAACTCAATAAACTAAAATAAAAAACGTAAAAGTAGAGGCAGTTTTGGTGAAAGGAGCAATGGGATGCATTATACAACTCATTAGATTTCCTAATACCTTTTCACCATGAACAGGAACTGCAGAAAGTGGCAAACTGTAATCCCAGATTCTAGTTGTTTTATGATGTGTACATGTGAAGAAGCTATTTCCAATATGTCTACCACACCATGACTATCCATAAGTCCCAAGGCATCAGTCAAAATTAAGCCATAGTGCACAATGGAAAAAGAAAGGGACAACTTACCTGTCCTTTTCTGAAGATAAAACACTCCCAGTATTGTACCTGCAAGACTAAGTAGTCTGTGTGTTCTACATCTAGAACAATATGTTATTCCACTGTAAACCTACACTGTTAGCAAACTGGAGTCTAGGCTGTTAAAGTGCCTGAGTAAAAGCAGGAAAAAGGAACCCAAGAAAGTCCTTGGCTAGAACTAAAAAAAAAAAGGGAGCATTAAAAGAGAAATGTTGACTTCCTTTGTCAAATCCAGCTCGATTTAACAGACAGCAATGCAAGGGGGGCAATGAATGTGCTATTTGTCTTACTAGCAATCGATAACTGGTGAAGTGTGAGAGCTTAACCAATACATGCAAAAGTACTGAGGCTAAGGTAATGAGGCTACGAAGACAACCGGAAACTGACAGAACTTCAGTGCTTAATACAACATGTTCCATGAAACAGTGTCTATGGTATTCCAGAGGCAACAAAATAAGAAACAGGAAGAACAAGATGAGCAGTAATACATCACATATGTCCTCAACCAGCTGCAAAGAAGAAAGCACTGCAGTGCATGGCCTGTTTAGACTGCACTATTTACAGGAGCATTCGTGCACTGTATGAAGCCTCTTAACATAAACAGATGTATGTCTTGAAAAGTTTGTCTACAAAAGTATTCCAAAGGAAGAAGTGCAATGTGATTGCCTAATCAAAGACACAAACCAAAACAGTCTGTGTGATACCAGCACAGGTGAAGCCTAAATAAGCTTGAGAATAAGAGAAACAGGCAAGTATCTCATAGTAATAATGTTGAGGATGGGTTGAAAATTTGTAAAGAATTTTTGGATTCAAAAACTTATACTACAGTTGCCATAATTTTGTTAAGGGTGCGAATATCAATTCAGAATGCTATGTACTGGACTTGAAGATTGGCTTGGTTGGACAGAGTGCAGTGATGCAATCAATTAAAAGAGAGACTGAAAGGAAATTTGAAAATGTCAATCTACTGTTCATTGAGTGGTTGATTTTAAGATGAGGGTTGTTAGGAAATCACACAATAGAGGAGGAAATAACCTGCCCCAAAACAAGTAATATAGCCTTATAGCCCAGTGCCGAGGGCTATACCGACTGTTACAGGCCCTGAACCAGAGTTATAGATTTGAGCCGCAGGTGAGGGTCTATATCTAGGGTGAGGTCCTTTAACAGCAGGTATAGCTTGAGGCAGAAGTGCAATAAGGCTATTAGAACATTCCAGCCACTAAGGGTAGAATGTTCTAAATTAAAAAGGGAGAACAGAATGACAAACAATGGAATGTTGGAGCAGAAGGCTTATACCAGCCATTATAAGCCCAGCGCCACTCTATTGTCTTCACTGGAGCTCCCAACATTCCAATCTTCTAATATAGCCTTAGAGCCCAACCTAGCGGGCTCTACCAGCCATTAAAGGTCCGCTCCAGCATTAAAGACAAGGGAGCTGGCCTTTAATGGCAGGTAGAGCCCGCTATCAGGGCTCTAAGGCAATTAGAACATTCCGCCCCTAGAGGGCAGAATGTTCTAATTTGTAAAAACAAAGGCCTCTTGGAGCCTAAGGGGGTTTAAATCCTTTGTTAACAGCAGCAGCTGTGAAAGGAAAACAAAATTGGAATGTTGCTCTCCGGGCATCTACTAGAAGCCCAGACCACTCCATTTTCTACAATGGAGTGCTCCACATTCCAATGTTCTAATAACCTTTGTCATTCGGCCACAAAATAATAACTACAAAAAGTGGTCTGACATAGTGATTAAAATGAAGAAAGAAAAAAACAGGTGCAAGGATAGGTAGGAGAAGAAGAATCAAATTTTATGCATGCCAAACTTGTACAGAGCTCCAATTAGTTTCACTGTTTGTTTCAAATATTGCCTATGCCTTTTTTTTCCAATCGAAAGGATTATTTTTCCTCTCTTGAAAGGGGTTCTTAAATGATGAGAGCAAATATGTGTAATAACTTTGTAAGGAGAAATGGCTTTGCAAGTGAAAGGTTGCAATTGACAACACTAAAAAAATGAAGAAAGCGGTTAGAAAATATTTTTAAAATTCAATTTTTTTCTGTTTTTCTAGATACCACTAAATGGGGAAATAAATGAAAAGCTGCAGGAACATGTGTAAACCAGAAGAAAGTAAAGTTTCAAATGAAATAGAAGGTCAAACTTGGAGGTGAAAAAATATAAACAGGGAGAGGAAAGTATGCAAATTGACATATAAACTCAAATAAACAAAGTATAAAAAATTATATATATCAAAACATGCAAAAAAAAACACAGTAACTAGATTTATATTAGCATATAATTTTGTCAGAATTTGTTTTATAAAAAAACTAAAATTCACTGAAAAAGCATATTTAAAAACGATGGGCCCAATTGTCAAAGGTAAATTTACACTTTTGTGTAAGCTTACACTTTTTCGGTTTTCACAAACAAACAATTCAATAATAACTTTATGACTATGGAGAGTCCGCAGTCAGGGCGTTGAATTCCGCAAATAAAGAGATAGGCATTTTCTGTGAAATCACCACATTTAAATATTACACTCTGTTTTTAGTGGAATTCATCTGCTTATGAAACATAATGGAATTAATACATTCAGCAACTTATTAAACATTGAATACCGTTTAACTTTAAGTCAATCCAATCACATATGGACAGCCCTCCGTAGTTTGTAAAAGTGTACTATGCATATTCTTGAAATGAACAGAATGGCATAGACCATTAGACAACCTTTATAATTATACTGCTACTTGAACTGACTGTGAGTTAACCATGCATTATAAAATTCTGCAAAGATGTATAACATCTCAGAATTTTCATTCAACTTATGGAAATAAATATCTAAAATTTATAAATTTCAAATTTGCATAGAATGTTTTGATAATACTACATGACAATGCCATAACATCAGTATGTGCACAGAAATCCAAAAATGTTTTGACAAGATGCCAATAATTTCAGCCACAACGTACTTGAAACATAGGTGTGTAAATCACACCAGGTGCGGCTCAGTCTCCTTCTTATTTAAATGAAGTCCAGCTTGAAACTAAAACTTCACAACGTAGCTAACGTGCACCATATGTTTACCATAATGTCCCCAGTACTGCACTATTTCTATTTCATATATTTACACATGTACATTTAGTCAATCTATGCTTTATATATTTGTGGGCCCTTTACAACCTACTTTTATTGAGTTTTTTAACTCCTTGAGTGCTCATGACGGCTCCCGGCCGTGAGTCACAGTAGACGTGTGCTCATGACGGCCGGGAGCCGTCCGAACGTTGCCACTCCGCCCACGGAGTATTCATTCCCCGCCTGTAAGGGAGAATTAATCAGTGGGCAGAGTTCGGACGGCTCCCGGCCGTCATGAGCACACGCCCACCGTGATTTATGACGGCCGGGAGCCGTCCTGAGTACGGGAGCGCCACACCCAACCCCGCCCCCTCTCGCACCGCTGCGGAATTTGCCCCGCGGCGAAGGGGTTAAAAAGTGATATGGCAGTTTATAGAGTAATTTGGAGGAGGAGCAGGTTGGATGAGGTCACTAGTGATGTCATCAGTGGTATCATCAATGATGTCATATGACATGTCAAACATGATGTAATATGTGTGGTCATAAGCAGCGCTTGGCAGAGGCACAAGTTATGGTTATCTCAGTAAACTATACCATACTATATATAGTTATCTCAGCACACTATAATATCATTTTGTTTTGCTTTTTTTGCTTTTTAAACATAGTTGTTTTGCCATTTCAACACCTACCTATACCATCACTTTAACCTTTGTTTTATATATATATCTATATCTATATATATCATTCACGGACAAAACCAAAGGTTACATGGACGTTATAGTTAGGCTGACATTTCACGCGTACAAAACCTGAGAAATTCAGCCGTTATAGTTAGCTGAGCTAACTATAACTCATGCCCCGCAATGCATTGCTTATGACCTACATATTACATCACTCATGACATGGTCAGTGACATCACTGATGACATCTCAAATTACATCACTGATGACATCAGTGATGACATCATCCAGTGACTGAGTGTTTTTTTTTAAGTTTATGAGTGTTAAATATATATACCAAGGTGTATTGGTGAATCAGTGGGTGTATGAGTGACTATGGATGACTCAGTGGGTGCGTGACTGACTGTTTATGTGAGTGATTAGGTGTCTCAGTGAATGTATGGTTGAGTGACTGGTTGTATGAATGTGTGTATCTGTCTATCAGTTGATGTCTAAGTGGGTGTTGAGTGGGTTAGTGGGTATGTGAATGGCTATATGGGTGATTGGATATCTGACTACGTCTATGGTTATCTGGGTGTCTGTGTTTGTGGGTGAGGAGGTGTATGACTGCCTGTATGGATCAGTGAGTAGGTGAGTCAGTGGCTGTATGGGGTACTGTTGCATGTGTGAGAAGTAGTATGGGTGAGTGAGTGTCTGTATGGCTGTGCCGGTGATTGAGTGTGGCTATATAGATGAGTGCATGCTTCTGTCAGTGACTGTATAGCTGAGTATGTGTTACTATTTGTATGAGTAACTGTTTGGGGTGAGTAAGTGGCTGTATGATTGACTGTATGGGTGAGTATCTAGGTGTGTGAGTAGTTCTATGGGTGACTCACTCAGTGTGTGAGCACCTGTATGGCTGCATGAGTGGATATGTCAATGGCTCTATTAGTGAGTGAGTCTATCAGTGGCAGTATGGGTGAGCGAGTGGATGTGTGTATAGATCAATAAATCAGTGAGTGGGTGTGTAAGTACTGGTATGGCTCTGTGAATGGGTTTGTGAATGGTTGTATGGGAGTGGCAGTGGGTGTATAAAAGATTCTATAGGGGTGTGAGTGGGTGCGTCAGAGATACTGTGGATGATGTGATCACTGATGACATCAGTGATATCATTTGAGATGTCATGAGTGATGTCATGAGTGATGTCACTGACCATGTCATGAGTGATATAATATGTGAGCTCATAAGCAGTGCAAATTATAGATAGCTCAGCTAACTATAACAGCTGAATTTCTCTGGTTTTCTACGAGTGAAATCTCACCCTAACTATAACGTCCCTGTAGCCTTTGTTTTTTTTCCGTGAATTTCTAAGGTTTTTTAAATGCTAATTTCTAAATATAACGTCCCTGAAACCTGTGTTTTTTTTCAGTAAATTTCTATGGTTTTTAGGTTGAGCCTGGGCAGCGCATGCGCTGCTCTGCGAGGCATGCTGTATTAGAGTATGGACTTGAAGCCCCGCCCACTCTCCACCCATATTTTTCATTGGCTTGTGTCATTGTCCTTCGTAAAAGCTGGCTTCGGATTCCGTAACAGGCTGGTTAGTCTCTCCTTAGTACCGCCTTTTCTTCATTTGTAACCTCCCATGGCGACACCCCTTTTTATATGTGTTGTGTCGGTAGGCTTTAATTACAGCCTCCGAGCACTATTTCATTTGATGGTTTTCATATGCCTGCTGTTGCAGGCAGGACACACTCGCTGTCTCGTAAGACTTTATTATTTGTTTTACATAGCACAGCAAGACACAAGGCTTTATTATTTGTTTTACACAGCACAGCATGGCACGCCATGCTTGTGGTGGCGGGCGCGCCTTTGCTTTACGTGCTGTGCAAAACATGGCTGCTTTTTTGTTTTTACTATTTATTTACAATTTTTTGGGTAATTGCCCCATGCCCCCGCACTTACACTTTAATGTTGGCCACGCCCCTTTCCTTAGACGAGACTAGCCTAAGGAAAGGGGTGTGGCTGCCATTAAAGTGAAAGCACGGAATGGGACACTTTAAAAAAAAAAAGCATGTTTGTCAACTTGACAAACATGCTTTTTTTTGTAAAAGCGCGCCATACCGTGCTTTCACTTTAATGGTGGCCATGCCCCTTTCTTGCTGTAAAAAGGGGCGTGGCCTCCGACCACCTCTCAGCAATCCCACTGTGTGGGGCTTACTGGAGGTAACAGGTGGGCTAGTTGGCCCCTAAGGACCCTCAGCATCCAAGGGAACTTCATCCCCCAACCAAGAGTGCATCAGGAGGCATGTTTGCAGAGTAGTGCAGAAAGGGGGCAGGGCCTCCGGCGAGTTGCCGGCTCCATTTCTTTGTGTATTTTAGGAAGGGGGCTGTGTGGGCCCCCTTCCCTTTCACGCTTTTGGGCCCCGAGGACCCCATCCCCCGGGGCCTGACCCATTTTTAAAATTAAATTTAAAAGGGAGGGGGGCCGCGCGGCCCTTCTCTCCATGCTGATTTCGGCCCCGGGGACCCCATCCCCCGAGGCTTGGCCATTTCTTTTTTTAAATATGACTTTATTTTAAGGGAGGGGGCCAGGCACCCCCCACCAGGCCGATTTCAGCCCCAGGGACCCCATCCCTAGGGGCCCGAACATTTTTTTATTTAAATAAAAAAAGGGAGGTGAACCGAGGGGCCTCCCTCACGGGCCATTTTCAGCCCCAGAGACACCATCCCCTGGGGCTTGGCCAACTCATTGGGGACCGCGGGGGTAGCCTCAAGGCCCCCGCGGTCCCTGCTGGCTCCCCACCTCCAGCGGGAGCGGGCACTGCTTTTGGGCCGAGGGAGCTGCAAACATGCAGCTCCCTCTGCCCTAAAGCAATTCTGATTTGCTTCATAGAAGCGAGATCATTTTCAATACTCTTGCTTCCATGAAGCGAAGCAGAGTTTGCTATGGCATGGTGGGAGCAGTGCTCCCGCCATGCCATAGCAAACTGCACTGTCCCGGGGGTGGGCACCCCGGGACATTGCTGGAGCCGGTCCTGGCAGTCCCCAAGGTCATTTATGGCTCTAGGAGGAGGGGCACGCGGCCCCCCTCTCATCTTTCGAATAGCCTCAGGGAGGTGGCAGTCCCCGGGGCTATGTGGGGGGCAGGAGCCCCCCACACACTACAATACATTTAGCCCCGGGGAGATGGCAGTCCCCGGGACTGTGGGGGGTCGCGTGCTGCCGTATTTCTAAAAATTAGCCCTGGGAAGGTGGCAGTCCCCAGGGCTGAGGGGGCCCGCGCAGGCCCATGCATCATTAATTTTGATTGCCCCCGGGACCTGGCCCACCCGGGGGCTTAAAGAAAACAAAGCACGGAAGCCCGTGCTTCATTTAAAAAAAAAATTCGGCTGCATTTGCGGATCCAACACGAATCCCACCAAAATGTTTAAAAAAAATGTTTTTTGGGGCCCTGGGGGTCCCTGTGGGATCCCCTGAGCAGCCCTAGGAAGGCAGGGTGTTTCTACCCTGCCCCCTTTTCTTGTTTTTTAATGATTTTTTACCTTTTTAGATGGTTGCCAACACTTCCTGGTTTGAAGTGTTGGCAGTCAATCAGATCTCAGGCACGAGATCGGGAAGGTTTGCGGATCCTCCGTGTCCACACTTGGATATCTGAGAAATATTTAAATTTCTCAGGAACTACTGAATGAATTTGCACCATTTAACAGAAAGAGTGCTTTCTGAACCAAGAGCTACCTTTTTGCCAAATTTGGTGTAATTCCGTTCAGCAGTTCGGGCTATAGCCGTGTCTAAAGTTTCCTATGGAAATTAACATGGAGAGAATGCGTTTTGGGACCCCCCTTTTTCCCTTGGCCCCCGCTTGACAAATCACCCCGAAACTTTCAACACAGGAGGTGACCTGACCGCCCCTATAGTTTTGAAAGTTTTGCGAAGATTTGTCAAACGACGCCAAAGATATTGGCAAATCAAAAAACGCTTTTCCTATGGAAACTAGGTCCTAACTATAACTGCCTACTGACGACCGCCAGTAGTTAATATATATGTGTGTGTGTGTGTGTGTAATAGGTAATATGGCCCTATATTGATATGGAGAAGTACTCATGACATCATAAACCAGGAGGCTGAAAGCAGAGTCATTTATAAATGTCACCTGAACCCTGAGATGGCAATATAGGGTTGAGTTACACATGTTATTTGTGATGTATATCACATGATTAATTAATTCACTTTACTACTTTTTAGAAAGGTTTGGAGCATTTAAGCGCCATTCTCAGTTTAATTTTTTGTATTCATTGTTTGTTTCAGACTGCAGACATCTCTGTCAATTCTTTGTCAAAATGTAGATTTTTGTTGGAGAACAGATTGTGCTGATATTTAAAATGTGTTTCCATGTAACAATATGTACTATTATAAGTCGTTATAAATGTAAAGTAGCATTAGAAGCAAATTAAAAACATATTTTAAAATGAGATTTTCCTTTGTAGTTCAAACTCATTCATATGCTTTTGACTCCATTCCTGGTGCACCTCCCATCTTCTAAGAATTGGCATTTTCCTTTGTAGTACATTGACATTATTGACTAGGTTTAACAAGACGGAAATGGGAAAAAAGTGTGAAACAATGTATTGAGCTTTTTGCTGCATTCTAGGCTTACAATGTTTATGCACACACACTTGGAAAGATTCATTAGTAGATGCCTCTATCAAAGGTCAGCCTGTCAGAGTGAGCTTGTCTGGTGTGCTTATTAATGCTGTAAGAGCAGCACTTTTATTTTACAAACACCGAAAGAAAGAAGAATTGTTGTGTAGCCATACATTTAACTTTTTTGTTTGTTTAGAGAAGCACATTTTCTACAAATGAAACAGTCTTGTGAACTGTGGAAAATATTTCACAGTGATTGGGGTTTTGAAACTACTATCACTACCAAATATCATATATATATATATATATATCCTACTGATAGTCGCCAGTATGCAGTTATAGTTAGGACCTAGTTTCCATAGGAAAATCATTTTTTGACTTGCCTATAACTTTGGCATCATTTGACTAATCTTCATGAAATTTTCCCAAAGTAGTGTCAAAGTAGGTTCTGTGTGTTATGGAAAGTTTGGCGGTGATCTGTGCAGTGAGGACCGAGAAATAGGGGCACGAATTGAGGGGGCGTTTGTAATGCTAATTCCTATAGGAATGCATTGTCTAACCTACAGTCCGAATCGCTGGACGGAATTACACCAAATTTGGCAGAAAGGTAGATGTTGTTATGTAGATTGTGCTTTTTGTTATTTGGTGCAAATCCGTTCCGTATTTTTTTAAGATTAAATCTAAGCAATATAGTGATATCTCTGGCCATGGATATTTTGTGGATATTTTGCGGTAGTCATACAGCCACTCATACATCCACTCATTCACCCATACACCCACTTATACACCCATTGATGCACTGAGACAGCCACTCATGTACCCTGTCACTAGCTCATACAGACACTTCTGTATCAGCTCAAACACCCATTCAGCCACTCATGCACCCTCTCATTCACCATTTACAACCATTGATACACCAACTCAGTCAACCATACAGATACTCACACACCCACTCACCTACTCATACATGCACTGACACACCCACTCGCTCACCTATACAAAAACTCACAAACCCACTATCTCAAGTATACAGTCTCTTATATGCCCAGTCACTCTTCACCACTTACACACCCACTCACTCACTCATACAGGCACTTTCACAGTGAGTTACCTTAGTATATATGTTTAACACTCAATAACTTTTGGAAAACACTCACAATCACTGGATGATGTCATCAGTGATGTCATTTGAGATGTCATCAGTGATGTCAGGGACCATGCCATGAGTGATGTAATATGTGAGGTCATAAGCAGTGTATGGGGGGTGTGAGTTAAAGTTAGCTCAGGTAACTGTAACTGCTGAATTTCTCTGGTTTTGCACGAGTGAAATGTCAGCCTAACTATAACGTCCCTGTAACCTTTGTTTTTTTTTCAGTGAAAATATATTTCTATATATGTATATATATAAATATATCTATATATATGCATATATATATAGATAGATATTTCTCTCTCGCTCTCTCTCTATGTATATATATATATATGATCCAAAAGCATGCAATGCAAGGGATGCCCAGCCTCTCGGATTGCAGCCTGCTCGGTGCATCAAACTCCAAATATTTCCAAAAGAAAACACGCACTGATTCAGTGCAATGTAAACAGGCCCACCAGACGTGCTTCAGTAAATTTCTTTATTCCATGGCAAGATTACTGGCATAACGCGTTTCAACTTCTTAAAGTCTTATTCATATGCAAACACTGATGGCAGACTCTCTTGATCTTTTTAAAATCTAACTCAAAAAGTGAAGGACCACCAGGATGCTTGCACATTAATCACAATGTTTTAAAGTGACAGTGGGTCAGTTCTTGAATAGTTCTTACACAGTATAATATTTGAACACAGCAGTGTTTTGACTGTTCTTTTGCACAAATCGATCTTTCAGTGGTATGCAATTGTGATTTTCATAGGTTCCCCAAGCTGTCTTCATTTTGCGCACTTCACACATTTACATATATATATATATATATATATATATATTTGTATATTTTATTTTTTTCCACTGAAAAAAACAAAGGAATCACAGGTTAGAGTAATGTTACAGTTAGGTGTGATAAAGAGATCCGTTTAAAAAAAAAAAAAAAAGTTAAAGTAACTATAGTTATGTGAATAATTCAGTGACAACATTAACATTTTGAAGTAAAAAAAAACAAAGAAATTCACCAGTTACAGTTAGCAGAGCTAACTATAACATGCACCCCTGCCATGCAATGCTTATGACCTCACATATTACATCACTCAATACATGTTCTATGATTTCATTAATGACATCACAGATGGCATCGCTGATGACACCATCAAATAAGTGTGTTATTTTGTTTTATAGTTTACATAGTGGCGGGTAACTACCATATTACTTTTCTGCATAATTGTATACAGCCTGTGTCCAGCTAATGGGTGTAAGTGTTTACAAAATGCATGTGCTCATGAGGCATCATAGGTGTGTAGAGGTATTGAACATGTTATAAATCTCTGTATAAATCTATGTATTGAAGAGTAACTCTGACTGCAGATGTCCATTGACTACTTGTGCCCAGTATGTTCCACACAAGTTTTTTGGCACTGCAGAAAAAGTATCCAACAGAGCAAAGATTCCGCGTAGTATTGTAAACAGCCTTGAGTTATTAGACAGAATCATGTCACCATGACAATGCTACATAACATATTACACTATGTACATGTGCTTGTTTTGCTTCAGAAGATGGGCAGCAGGTAATATGATCTTTAGCACCTTCAGACCTTAGTTATTTTAAGCGAATAGTGTTTTGAATTGTTTTGCAGAGAGTGTACACTGTTCTTAACAGATACTTTTTACTTTTCTGTGGTGTATTTCTCATGAGAGTTTCACTGTCTACAAACAGTGTGATATAGAGTAAACTCTCTCCATAAAGTAAACACTGTTTACAGTACCAACCTTTCTGCTCAAATCAGCCTCATTTCTCAATCTTGGTTCGGTGAACAGATGTTACTTTTTTCCAAACAGTTGGATACATATTGAACACCATGTGGAATAAGTGTTTTTCCATATATCTGTGGTTGATTATTAATGTGAACTAGGCTACCCATGAAGTGAGGGGTACAGGGTAAAAGTTGCACATAACACATGCT
The DNA here is from genome assembly GCA_963921515.1 of Calotriton arnoldi. Lineage (NCBI taxonomy): Eukaryota > Metazoa > Chordata > Amphibia > Caudata > Salamandridae > Calotriton > Calotriton arnoldi. Next base: position 64,768 of record CAWUFW010011979.1, read on the forward strand.
TGCTACACCTAATGGAGATGTGTCTCTGATGGCATTAATGATGCTTCACTAACTCCGAGCTTTTTTGTACTTACTTTCAGGCCTCTAATGCCATACTAGTTTATAGAGCAATGTGTACGAAAGACACTTGAATTATGTAATCAATTATGTCTTTTGAGATGTCATCATTGAGGCCATAAATGATTTCACAGAACAAGGCATGAGTGATGTAACATGTGAGGTCATAAGCAGTGCATGGAGGGGACGCAAGTATAACTGGTGAATTTCTGTGTTTTTTTGTTCAAAACATTAATGTTGTCACTGAATTATTCATCTAACTACAACGTTAATCTTTGTTTTTTTCAGTAAATTTTTAAGGTATTTTGTTTAATAAAAACAGATCGGTTTACTAACGTTACTTTAACCTTTGCTTTTTCAGTGAATTTCTAGTCTTTTTTAATGTAAAGTAATATTTTATTACCATATGTTAAGCCAAACCCCACTGCGCAAGGCCGATGGCTATGCGTGGCAGGGGATAGGCCTCAAGTCCTGGCCTGTGACCTGGCCCTGTACCAAACCTCCCACAGGCAGCCACCCCACACTGCATACGGCCTTCAGCTGTGCACAGTAGCCAACCTACTAGAAGGCAGCCAACTTCCCTGCAGGCAGCCAACCTCACACTGCGCAGTCTTTAGTTGCAAGCAGCATGGGTCAATCCATCCCCCAGGGCTGCTATTTTCAAAAGGGAATGGGGCGTGCAACCACCTGGGACCAAAATGTGTCCCGGGACTGCACTCTCCATGACACGCAGAAGCACGGGCAGGTAAAAGAATGTACACTCCCACCGGCGGGATGTGCGAAAATGCTGCAGTCGATTGGGGGCACATAATTTTGGCCCTGCCCACACTCTTGCAGGCCGGAAAACAGAGATTGCTCTTGCCTAGCGGAAGCATAGAAAAATACCTGCTCCCACCCAGCAGGAGCAATGCCGGATCCCCGCTGCACCCAGGATGGGTGCATGTGGGAAGCCAGCGATGCCGCAGGCACCCTCGGGCTCCTCCAAACAGCCCCCAACTGTGTCTTGTATGTGCACCTGGGGCATGTAAAAGCTCTGGGAGGGGGCCATAAAAAGAAAACAACCCAGGGGGATGGGGTTCCCAGGGTTTGTAAAGGCTTGGGAAGGGCCACACACCCCCTACCAAAATTTAAAAAAACAAAAACAAAGAAGAACTGCCGACTTCCGCTGGCACCCGGGTTGGGTGCTGACAGGGTTGGCAGTGGAACCACAGGGGCTCTTGGGCTCACCTCAGAGCCCCCAATAAAAAAACATATGGGCAGGGCCGGACTGGCTACCGGGCATTCCTAAGTAAACAATGCAAAACCAAATGGTTTTAAAGTATGCTTTAAAACCATTTGTTTTGCTTTGTTTACTTAGAAGTGCATACAGGTCCCCATCCACAAAATCAGCCCCCACCGCAGTGAAATCGGCCCCCAGCTCGGCAGCCCACCAAAACGCCCGGTAGCCAGTCCGGCCCTGCATATGGGTGTCCTGGGTTGGCACTGGGACACCCAAAAAAGTAAAAAAAGAACAATAAATGAGCGACAGGAGCCTCTCATTTAATATTCACTGCTCCTTGAAAGATGTGTCCCATTTAAACATATTTTTCAGCTGCATGTTGCTCCTAGAAGGGGTAGAGGCACCACCAAGCATTTTTTTATGTTGTGTTGGCTGCAGGGAGTGCAGCAGCTCCTCAACAACATTAAACAAAAGGAAAAAAAGGTAAGTCTCCGGGGTCATTAAATCCATGACCCCAGGAGAGCTTACCATATGTTTTTAAAAGCACTCCTGGCTGGAGTTCAATGTATTTCAGCTTGGTGCAGAGCCCCCTTGAGGTTGGTTGCAGCCAAACCCCGAGTCCAACTCCACGGCATGCATGGATGAAGGCTGTGCACAGATTAGGGTAGGCTGTCTGTGGGAACACAGGGCCTGGGTTCCTGTGAGTTGGACTACCAATCAACAGAAAGGGCCCCATGTCAATTGCTGTACCTTGCGTATAAACAAAATTGTATACTTTGTGCCCAGCACTGTGCGATCACTGTGAGCACCAAGCATTTTAATCCTGTCCTACTTAGTGTCTGCATAGTTACAGAATTAAAAATATTCATCAAACCAGTTGATAATGTCTATATATGTTTGAATTGTGTACGTTTGGATTGGCCCACTCCTGAGAATGTGTTACTAATAGTTGGCAAAGTTTCCAGGCACCACTGTTGAGAAAGAAGATTCTGAGCTAAAGGAGAAATTGGGAGCATATCGCCTACAGGACTATCCCTGTGGACAGCAGTGTGAACAACTATTAGACAGGCCAAACCAGGTAGAATAAGGTGCAGTCACTGTCAACAAATACCCTGACTGAAATTGGGTAATTGTAAACTTTCTGCCTTACAATGGTTTACTTGGTTAGAAAAAAACTAATTATGCAAACATCATATTCATGACTAGTAAATTCAACAGTGTTTCAATGGTACAATACACTGATTTCAATTAATGAGTGATTACCTTAACATGCTCGATAACACGTTGCTCAACATTCAATTTGTAGTTCTCTATGCCCAGCTCCTTGGCTAACCTTAAGATTCGATTCTGTGTCGGGCCAACGTAGGCTCCACCGACATCCACATACTGAACGTGTTTATTCTGTAAGGAAAAGGTAACAAGGCATTAAGATACCAAAATAAATGACAATCCAGGTAAAAGCTGCACTAGAGAGGAATTGGCCCTACACGTTTTCCAGCATCCCCCAAGAATTCCTCAGCAGCTAGCTTTCAATCATTATGCAAAAATAAGGCAAGATGTATTTATCTTTTGGTTAAATGCAACAAAGCTGCTGGGACTATGGATGTAAGTTGATAACCCTCATTTACCTATGTACTACTGTAATTAAAAATGGACAGAATTTAACCTAAGGCAAAGACTACTTTTAAAAGTAAAGATATTTCAAAGTAATTACTAGAAAGTTGTCCATCACATACACAGGCACATTTAGAACTATAGAGAACCAAGAAAAATCTGTGATTCATGGTGGAATTTCACATTGTTCTACAATATCTTGAATATAAGGCTAGATGCCCGATTCTCAAAGGGAATTCTTAAATCTGCACCCACAGAAATCCAATTTTATTTTTCATGGGTGCAGATTTAAAATATAAAGACTACTATTTCCCAGATGCTTATTTGTGCATAGTGTACAATTACGCAATAGTGAAAGACAGCATAAAGTACAAATGCATATCTTTTTATTTTTCCTCCATGGACAAATATTTTCCTCAGTGGAAATATCCCTATCATTGCACCCCTCCAAGTATGGGGGTGATCCATTCCCATTCACACCCTGGGGTAGGAAAATTTTATGCACACGTTTGTGGGCATTCAGAAAATAATGTACTTTGATGGATACCACAGATACCCAACCTTTAAAATTTCCCCAAACACCAGACTGGATCCGATAGATTTTTAAGAATAGCCTTTGTGCACAGGTAGGAGGTTTCGTGAGGATCTACATCAACCCCAGAAGTGACAGCAAGCACCGATTATAAGCTCCACCTAAGCATGCAGATGTCAGTTCCATTCTTTCCATGCCTTTGTACGTGGATCCGGAGGTAGAATCTAACTTTGTTCTCATCAGTTAAAGAGTATTTCTCAAAATTGTTTTCAAGTGTGTAAGGGAACATCTCCCCTACTAAAACTACAGGGTTTAAACTTTGTAAAGACTGTTGCAAGCAGATATCCGTGACAGACTCCCTTGCAGTGTCTCTGGCCGTTGAATTCAAGCCACAACTCCAAGTCATGTGAGAAGTGTGCTCTTATGCATCCGAACACTAACTGGGATTGCAAAGCCAAGTTCTATATTGCAGAATAACATAGAAAGTTGCATAAGCCCTGCTCCTGCTCAAAGTCGAGTGTGTGGACCCCTTCACGCTTCAGAGAAGACACCTGCAACAGGCCTTCATCATGGTCCAAGTCATCATGTAGGTCAAAGTCCAAGAAAAAACAGAACAAGTACAAGCAGGGCTCATTCCGACCTCACCACTCCTCTTTTCACAAGTTGCAAGGATGTCAAGGTGCACCTCGATCTCGCTCCGGGTCCCCCTTGAGGAGCCAGTTCTGCAGCTGATCCCCATGTGCTCCAAATTTCCAGGGTTGTCAGTGACATCACAGCAGATTGAGGTGCTTAAGGAAGCCATGTTGTGAATCTTTGGCATCCCGATAGCTCCTCTGATGTGCCTTCGGGCCAAGCGGGTCTTTAGAGGCCTCCAGTCGAGTTACCACCAGTGCATCTGTCGTTGGCACTGTCTGAACCTCCTGAATTTAGTTCCAGTTCAGCTCCAACTCTGTAGCGGACTCTAGGTCTGGCACGACGATCCATGCCATTTCATGCCTTGTTGACACTGGTCCAGATGCTGGAGGAGGAAGCTGATCCTATTTACCTGTCTGACTTTGACCCAAATCTGTCTCGACCTCATCTGAGGCCACACCCTGTAAAAGTTCCAATGCACCCAGCCCCAGTTCGTTCTGGCTCTGACAAGTTGCCCTCCAGCTCTCCAACAACTTTTTCAATTGGACACTGATCAAAGTCAACCAGTTTTTGGTGATAATGTTGATGATAGGGATACATTTCCACTGCAATATGATAGCATTTATTTGGACCTACAGGCCAGAGGACTTAACACTTCCTCTGACATGGGGCTGGATTCTGTACCTGGCCCATCAACAGAAGAGACAGCCTCATTTGCTGCAGTGATCAGACAAGCAGCTTAAGTCCTAAACTTGCAGTTACGGTCTGTTGAGGTGAAAACAAATATCCTCACTGAAGTCATATAGACTGGGCAGACCTCGTCCTAGCCCTTGTTGCCATTCAACAAAACTCTGACTGACACCCTAAAGGGTACCTGGCCTGAACCTTGTTGCTGCCCACCTGTTAACAGACAGGTAGCACAGTGCCACTTACTTTCCATTGGTAACCCAGCTTTCCTGATGCAGCGCCATACTCTTGAAAGCCTGGTAGTTCAGGCATCTACTATCAGGATTAATCCTAGCTCATTCCCTATGACCCCCCCACACACAGGAAGTCAAAGAGGATTGAGGCATTCATTAAATGAAAGTTCTCCTCAGCTAGCTTCGTCCTTCAGTCAGTCAATATTCTGCTGCTTGTTGGGTAGGTAATCATTACCAGACCCCCAAGCATTATGGAACTTGGTCGCAGAGATCTTGCGGCAACTGTGGGAAAATTCTGTGCCAACCTGGCACAAACTATTCAGGATGGCCAGGACATGGGCAAATATATTATTAGATCAGGTCTAGACACTACTGATTGCTTACGTAGAACAGCTGCAACTATCAAGGTGCTCTGGTACGTGCGTGGATGAGATCTTCAGGCTTCTCAGATGATGTTCAAGCCTCACTCAAGGATATGCCTTTTGATTGGCCTCGCCTGTCTGGCAAAAAGGCAGATTCCGCACTAAAGCGTTTCAAAGATAGCCAAGCCACAGTGTGGCCCCTTGGTCTTTTCACATCTGCAAGGCAGTATCCACAACAGTTTCACCCCTTTTGTGGTATCATCAGGGGTTTTGCTTAAAGGCAATGCCAAGGCCCACCACCCCAGCATCAAGTACCCCAGGCCATTCAGGGTTTGGGTCAGAGATCCTGTAGACAGTGTCCAGGCCCTCAGAGCAGCAAATCTTCCAGTCCCCCACCACTAGGGCAGCATACTTCAAGCCACTTTAGTTTGCCCTAAGCAGCATGCGACCACCCTGCAACATCCTAAAAGTGGGTCATGAAGATAGCTCAGCGTGGCTACCCCCAGCCATTCCTTTCCACCCCGTTGAATCTTCCACCCACATTGAGAGGTTCACTTGTCCATTTTACTGCAAGAATTTCACACTCTTTTGGAGAAAGGAGCAGTAGAGAGAGTCCTAGCCTCAGACATCAAAACTGGATATTGCTCCCACGATTTCTTAGTGCCAAAAAAGGGAGGAAGGACTTTGTCCAATTTTAGATCTGACCTTTTAATTTCTTTCTGCAGAAGGACGAATGTAAAATGCTCACACTGTTCCAGGTTCTATCTGCCCTCAATCCAGAAGACTGGATGGTAGTGTTGGACCTGCAGGATGCCTATTTCCATGTCCCCATCCTCCAAACCCACTGGTCCTACTTGCAGTTCAAGTGGGCCAGTTCCAGTTTGCCTATGTTTTTGTATTTGGGCTCTCAGTTTACCAGTCCAGTTTGCCATGCACCCCTGTGGCCTCACCAGTGCTGCACAGGTGTTCACAAAGATAATGGCGGTAGTCGCATCATACCTTCGGAGGTCAGGTAGACTGGCTATTGAAGGCAGGTGCACCAGTCAGTTGTGGAAGTCCTCCAGATGATGGCAAACTTCTTGACACAGTTGGGGTTCAGTTACAATGTGCCGAAGTCACACAAACGTCCTTCGCAGAGTTACAGTGCCTAATCAAGCTTTCTGTTTAGTTTATCTTTGGAATCGCCCTGCTGTGTTTCTCCCAGCATAGTATCGCTGCTTAGAGCAAAGGAGTGCATATTCAGTTTCATCTAAGTCAAGTGCTTTAAGTTGCTTCCTGGCCAAGTTCAATTCACCAAGTATTTTAAGGGCTCCAGTGAGCTTATGGGCATCTTCCACGGCTCACAACTGACCCTCCAATTCCACCCACTTGTCTTTTTTGGCATTATTGCGGCTAGTGGAGATGGCTAAGACGGTCCCCCTAACTACTGTTTTCAGTATTTCCCACAGTAGTGGGATGTTGTTTTTTTTGGAGTTTTATTGATTTGGAGGTATTGCTGGAAAGCTTCTTGGATTTCCTTCCGGGTGCTTTCATATGTGAGGAGTTTGTCATTGAGTAACCATGGCAGGTTGGGCGTAGATGGCCTGGAAGTTTTGAGGAAGATCAAGATGGGTGAATAATCAGACAGTGGTGCGACTCTCATGTCAATCTGTGGGTTGCTGCCAACATTTGAGGGGGATGCTAGGAAGCAGTCTAGTCTAGCATATGTCTGATGTAAGGCTGAGAAAAAGGCATATGCTTTGAATGTGGGGTTTACGTGGCTGCCAGACTTCAGTCAGGCCCATATCTTTCAGTCATTGCAAGCTGCTAGAAGAGAATGCTCTGGTTTGCCAAGCTCTTTGGGTTGTTCTGTCAAGCTGTGGATTTAGTACTAAATAAAAGTCTCCGCATATGAGGACATTTTTATCTGTGGTAAACAGTACTTGCCTAAGGGCTTGTGTCAAAGTAATATAAAACCAGAGAGGAGGGGTCAGAGCTGGAGAGATGTAAGAATGAAGTGGGTTTTCAGTACTCTAGGCCCTGGATTGAGGCTTGGTGGTGAGGTTGGTGTAACACTGCTGAGTGTTCTCTGCAGCTTTCATCCACTGACAACCTGTGGGCTTTTGATTTGGGGGTTTGCCATGTCTGCGCATTACAACTCCTGTATGTGGGGGATTTATGAACATCAGTTCAGGTTGAGTCAGAGTCTTTGCCTGGGCGACTGTGGCCTAGAATAGACCGGGCCTGATCCATGGTGCATATAGAGTGTGTTTCTTTGCCCCACACAAGGATGAGTTGAAAGGGATACCCCCATCTATATTTGAAATCCTTTTTTCACAGGAAGGTGGTGGCCGCTTTTAAAAAGCATTGATGTTGGAGCGAAATGGGTCGTCTTGGTACAGCCAAACATTTATGCCCTCAAAATGGGGCCTTGATTTTTTGCTACAGACATTATGGCCTCTTTAGGTCTATAGTGGTTCACACAGGTTAATATATCTTGTGGCATGCCTTGAAAGTGGGTTGGCGACATGCTCTATGTTTGTGATCCACGGTGATCTCTGTGTTCTACCAAGTTGGGAGCAGTTGTTTGAAGAGGCGAGTGACTTAACCTTTTAAGTTGCCTTTTTCAGCACTAAGAGGGAAGCCTTTGATTCTGATGTTTGAGCTGCACAACATATTCTTTAGGTTTCCCAGTTGGATGCAGAGATTGAGATTCCGTTCTTGAAGCTCTAGTAGTGCGTGACTGTCGAGTTCTTTTTAGCATCATTGTTATCTTCCTGTTTTGCCAGCAGATGAGCTAACTCCGCCACATCTCATTTGACGTACTTGATAGCTGTATTATTTAATATATATTATACATGTCTGTATATATTGTGGAAGAGGGTCTCCATGAAGGATTGAGTGATTGGGCATCAACTCCCTCCTGGTTTGTACTTGGCAGTGCGGTGCCTTGTGTCGGGTGATCGTCCAGCAGAGGATCTCATAACAGGTCAGGTTGCTTGGACAGCATGTCTTTTAGGGTGGAGTCTTCCCTGGACCTGTGTTCTGCCATTAGTTCCCACAAGAACTATAGCAACTGGACAGTGTTATTCGTGGGAGTGTCTTGCAGCGAGGTGATCCTGCAGATGAGTGTTAGGGCCAGGTAGCTGGCTTGACACTGCTCAGCAGTGCATTTGTGGCATGGGGGTTTGCTGTGTATTAATGCTGTGCCAGCTTTAGTGTACAGCAGGGAGGTCCTGTGGCCTGGGTCCGTTTGACCTGGTGGTTAATTACAGTTTGTCATCTTTATGGGCGCTGGACCTCCCCAACTCTAACTGTGATTTGCTCGCTTGGGTTCTCTTTGGAGGTGCATTTGGGATTGGTCAGCTCCCTGGTTATGATTGTGTTAGAAAGTCATCACCAGTGTGCCTGACATCTCTCAACGGTGTATCAGTAATGGTGCCTGCAGGTGATACCCTCATATGGCTTCTGTGGCTAGTGATGTGAAGTGGCAGGCATCTGGCTGTGTCTATCTTGGACACACCTGAAGATTCCAGGCCAAAGGTCTTGCCGGCGTATAGGCTTGCGTGCCCTCCAGGAGTCAGGCGGGCCGTCCACTCTGAGCCCTGGTGCTTAACGCTGAGTTGGGACATGTGTTCACATGGAACTCATTGTGAAGACACACAATATAATATGACAGGAGTTCCCTGTCTCGAGTAAATCAAAGAAAAGAATCTTCACTTATAAGACATAAGAATTCTGTCAAGAATTAATCTAGGCAAGACATATGAAAATCAACCAATAGGTCATTGTCATATTCAATTCCTCCAAATTGAATTTTAATTAAATAAACATGAAAATGCACAAAAATCAAGTTTATGTGATCAGGTGAGTAAAGATAGTTTTTTAGGAAGCCCAAGTGAAAAAACCCATTACCAAACACAGAGGGAGAAGTGACAAAAAATGTGTGAACGTGAATAGTATATTGTTATTTTAAATAAGACAGCCTGTTGAGTTGAATAAAGTAAGCCACACCAAGAATCATCCCCAATGTATCATTTACACTTGATATCCATGTTTACAATTGGCTCTTGTATTTCTAGACTACTAACGCTGATTTGGGGCGGCCTTCATTATACGGGGCCGGGGCGCTTGTTGCAGGAGTGGACTTATTGCTTCAGAGCGGTGAGGACTCTCCACTGTACTCTCGGTCAGTGTCGGGCTGATCTCAGTGGCGCACTGTACGTCCGGCAGCTCCCATGTGGAGAGAGCAGCCTCGCGGTTGGCGTCACCATACGGAATGCTTTTACAGTGCTGAACACTCTCAGGTGGACGATCGGGTACTTTCCACCATCAGCTTGCTTGTGTGTTCGGGCTGTGGAGCAGTGCAGTGAAGCTCGTACTCTGCTGTCATTTTGGAACCGCCTCCAAAATCTTCCCTTTAGCAGTAAGTATACCCCGTTTTCCAGCCACTCCCCCCAACCCTCTCACATTTACTATTAAAACTATTAAAAGGTCTACTTAAGTGTGCAGAGACTCCACAGTCAGGGCAAAGATCTCCGCATAGTAAAAGATAGGAGAGGCAGAGGTGGAAACTCCGCACATATGTTTGTAAATGGCAATTTGTAGTACATTTGTAGTACTATTGTAGTATGTCAATAGGCCCATCAGTATTCTCATTGAAAGAGATTTTCTTCTGGCATCTGTGCCTCTTCATCAAAGCCACAAAATGAGAGATACCTACTTCATAGTCTTACGAATGGGCATTTGTACCCTGCGCTATATCATATACTAATAACAGCTTCATTCATATTGAAACAAAAATTGAGTTGTTGGTGCTATTTTTGGGAAAAAAACTAACCTTTGAACTATCTGTGCACCTGTTAATATCCTTAATTCATATGTAGGTACAGGAGAAAGGGAAAGTTGCCCTTTCCCCAATGACCAAAGACCTTGTTAGCTCTTTGACAGTGCAGTAAGATTTGCTCCTACAGTGAAGGGTGATGATCCCTCACAGTAGGTGCCTGAAGTTATAATTGGAGAGTATTATATTGCCTCTGCCATCAAATATACACATCTGTCTAAAAAAAAGTACACGTTAGAAAAGAACCCAATACAGGAACTATGTTTTGTTATCAAATTATACACCCCCACTCTTGTGAGGAAATCTCTGCAGGGTCTTACTTCCCAAGTTGTTCAGAAAGGTATATGAACCTGATCCCTGCCCTAAATAAACTGATGGTTTGTGTTAATTTTGATGCAGGCTTGGGTACCTCTGAGCATATATTAGAGTGAGTGTCATCTGAGTTTGTCCTACATGGGAAGCATTTAGTGGCTTGCATGAGATGCTAGGTGATGCTTTGTATAACTAAAGACCATTGACACTGTGCATATGGTTGCATGTCTTGAAGAGTGAGAGAGTAGAGTAGCACAATCCTCCCACACCTTCACCTGGTGCTTTATTACATCCTCCATGGGATCATATGAGGCAGGAGTGTTATCCATAAAGGTCGTCATTAAAGACACTTTCCCAAAAAAGCGTAAGTTGAATGTGGTTATCTCTAGATAAGTGGGATTGGTTTTCTCAGGCATTTAACTCGGGCAGTTGTTAGTACTGATGGAGCAGGGTAAACAAAATAATTTTGTACCCCCTTGGAAATTAATGAACTCTTAATAATTTAATAATACTGACTGTTTGAAAATGCATGTACTAACCAACAAATGCACTCTTTTTAGTAAACACTATATGTATGGGTAACCTGCAGATTTGTGCAAAATCTAATGTATTTACAATTGTGAAGTTAATTAGCATGATTTATGTTACGTAGTAGATTTGTATTGTGGCAAAGAATGCAGATGGCAAGTAAAATGGCTTTAAATGTCGCTTCTGCTAGGTAACACCTAACACAGGTCTTTAGAATGGCGGGTGGTAAACTGAAAGGCTTATTTTCTCTGTTCTAATTGTGGTTGTGTTTGTTCTTATGATAGTTCGTTCGGGCCTGTTAGGCCATGCTTCGAAAATGGCTGCTGGAGCGGATGAGATCACGTGAAAAGGCAAAGATGGCCTCTGCGCAGAAGCAATAAAGAAATCAAGTCACATGGATGCGGCATGTGCCCGGAGTGAGAGATGTCAAGGTCGAACTGACCTGCAATAAAGAGGGTGCCAAAAAGGCTCAGCATGTATTCGTGGGAATGGATGAGAAAGAACTGAGCGACAATGGACGAACTAAATTGTGACCATCAAGATCGCTACAAAATGAATGGACAAGTTGGACTGCTTTTGACCCCGGAGTCATGAGACTCATTGTATGTTTTACTGTCCCTAAACCAGTTTGAACAAGGAGGGCGATGAGGTGACCATCACCACCCCTCAAATGGACCAATTAGTGTGATTCTTGCCCCTAAGGATTGCAACTTTTTGTGTAGTAAGCTAGAAAATAGGGTATAAGAGGGTCTACTCTTATGTGGGGTGGGCTGCTGCTGTGCTCACTGCTATTGATGCTGCTGCTGCTGTTGGTGTTTTTCCTGCCATACCGCCTCTTTATTTTTAATTTTTCCACCTCAATACTGCGAAAAGACTCTGTCATTTTTGGACTTTGAACTTGACTGGGGAAGGAACGAGATCGTTGTGGGAATTCTGCCCGGGAGGTACGTCCGAGGAGGTTAGCGGGACAGTCAGTCAGTTTGGGAGTTCTATTCTGTGATCTGCGGTTTATCTTCTTTTTGGTGAACCATTCCTGTCCGCATCCTAAGACTATGGGTAATGCATAATTTTCCATTCTTCACTAAACTTTTCTTAAATGTTATTGATATATTAAATGTGATTAATAAACAAAGAATTTCACCTATTCAATTGAGAATTTAGATAAAATTATATTCTAACTTAAAATGAATCTGTGGTTCTTTAGTTCATTTATGAGTTATACATTTTAAAAGGTTTTAATTGTGATTGAGCTGGTCTTAATCACCATCAACTTATTCTACTAGTTGGTCCATCGACCAAAGAGCGGAGTACCTTGATGTTTGGAACCGACAGGATCAAAGGTTAATGCATATAATGTTTGAGTTATTATTCTGTCAAATTTAACAAGGTATCCCGTTCGTCCAGCAGCACATTCTCCTTGGCGTGAAATCCAGTGATTGAATGAATGTATGGTATGCGGTGTCATGGGCCCCACCGACATAAGGTTTAATGGACAATAGGTCGCATAAATGTTTTACCTGGATTCGTGTCCTAAGGAGAAATTTATATTAGCCGCGCTGGATCAGTACAGACCACCGATGATGTAACCAAACCACTAGTCTCTGGCAACTCTGTGGTGTCAAGTATTATTCTAATCTTAAATGGACGGATATTGTTTCATAGATTGATAGACACAGCAATAAGAGTGAGTCTTGTAAAGGCATGAAGTGGGCCAAGGCTAGACTGATAGATCCTGCAGTCTGAGTGAGTTCTGCATGGTAGAGAACTAAATTCTAACCAACAGGTGCAAGAGCATTCATAAAGCCACATATAGAAATTATTTACATTTGTCAGAGTATTGTGAGGTGTCTGGACATACCAGGAACGGGTTATGCCTAAACCAAGATCAGTCTGCACCCAGAATTGGCAAAGAAATGAAAGGAAAACTGTCTCTGCATTTCAGAAACAGAGCCATGTCCCACCAGCTTGTTAAAAAGATGGGTAATACAGACAGACCCAATCAAAAAGGCTTCTTCAGCCATAAATGGCTATTTTTATGCCTCACTGCTATCCATAAAAGGATGCCTGTCATGCTTAAATATTAACCACTGTGTAAGTCTCTACCACAAATACTTAGAATTATGCTGTAGTAAACCCCGCCCAACAATGGTGAGTAGAGACATTGTTGAACAAGTTACTTACCTTTGCTAAGGAATGCTCTTTCTGGGTGGATATTCTATCTAACCGCAGGTTTCTCACCTTCAGAATATCCCAGGTGCCAGGCTGCATGCGGAAGATTTTTTAGCACATCCCCTGCGCGCTGTTAGGTGGTGTCACTCTGCTGTGCTTCAACCCTGTACCACCCATGAAGTGACGGGTGAAGTCACATATAAGCATCATTCAAGCCTGCTGTTGTCCGTTTCTTGCTTGACACTGCCCGTGCCTTCGGACGTGGAGACCAAAAGCCTGTCATCTATGCCATTGTGCAGATTTATAATGGTACCTTTTTAGATGGAAAAGAGGAAATCCCACAGAACGTGAGATGGGAGGGTGGTAAAGAATCTGTGGTTAGATACATTATTCACCAACAAGAGCATTACCGAAGGTACATAACTCCTTATTTTGAAGGAGTTTTTCACAGATTTGCAGATTCCTTACCTTTAGAACAGAAATTACAGCAGTAACTCCTCAAATAGTGGGTCTATGGAATGGCTCAGACCAAAAAGGCCTGCAGGATCGAATGTCTTTCTGGAGACTGTTTAATGGCCTGCGCATAGCAGATCTTAATGCAGAGGACTATCCACCTGGAAAAAAAACCTTTTCTGCACTGCCTTGACTTTCTCCAACCCAGAGAGCGGATTGTCTACTGGATGGTCTTTGGTGTGATTGATGTAAAAACTCAGTGCTCTTTGGTGTACAAATAATGGAGTCTCTCCACTCCTCTTTCTTCAAGGGATGAGGTGAAGCAAAGAATGCAGGAAGTGTGATGGACTGTCTGACATGAAAGGGAGTCACAACTTTTGGTAGAAAGGCCACTCCAGTCCTCTCCACCAGTTTGCCATGAAAGAAGGAGGTAGGGGCAGCTGGACTGAAGGAGCTTAAAGTCACTCAAGTGACAAGCTGAAGTTATCGCCATGAGAAAAACTGTCTTCAGAGTCAGGAGACGTAGAGGGCATTGTTGAACAAGTTACTTACCTTTGCTAAGGAATGCTCTTTCTGGGTGGATATTCTATCTAACCGCAGGTTTCTCACCTTCATGCAGCTGTGCATCAGTTCAAAAGTGGTGCACGTAGCAAAAGTGAGGACCAAATTATGATCCTATTGTGGATCACAATCAGTTTAGGAAGAAAGCTATAAGAGCTAAGCCTTTAAAAAAATCGCATCAGAACATGTGATTTGGACCAAGACGGCTGGTCCAGTAGACATGAAAAGGCTGAAAGGGTCAACAAATAACCCAATGAACAGTGACCACTGTAAGCTCTTGCTAGGCAAAAGGCAAAACAAACCATAATACATCCAACAGTTTGGCTGACAACAGGTCCACAAGATTGGTGCCACAGGTCCACATTATTGGTGCCACACCAAGCCACAAACTTGTTCCAGTGTCTGACTTAGACTTTGTCGATGGACACCTGACCACAAGGACTTCAGGAGGAAGATTAAATGCAGTCAACTGCCACTGCTCAGTATCCACAAATTGAGGAGTAAATTGTGCAGGCCAGAGTGCAAAACCCTGTCCTGGGACAGAAAATCCTTTCAAAGCGGCAGCCAACTCTGAAGACTGATGCTCATGCCCAGAAGTTTGGGGTGCTACTCTCTGCTGGCCCAATCCAGAGCCTATATGATGACTTGAGCCCGGTCGTTCCTTCAGCACTCAGGCAGGAAAGGTAGTTAGTGGTGGGAAGGCATGCAGAAGTCCCGTGCTCCACTCTGGGTGGAATGTGTCTCCAAACAGAGTCATTTTGGAAACTCCAGTGCACAAAAATGCTGACATTGCATTTATCAGCAGTGGCGAAGAGAAAGATCCAGGGTTCTCCCAATTACTGGAAGACACCTTTAACCACCTCCAGCTGTAACTGCCTTTTGTGATCCGCTAGGTGTTGCGAGTTAAGTTCATCTTCCCTGGCATTTAAAGTCCCCACCAAGTTGTGCACAATAAATAAAATGGCCTGGTGATTCAGCTAGTTCCAGTCCAGAGGTGAAGAGCCTCCTGGCACAGGGCTCAGGACCCAACTCTGCCCTGTTGGTTGCAATACCACATGACGGTGGTGCTGTCCGAAGGCCAGGCTGGCTTCCTGTCTCATCCCTTATATGCAAGGCCTCATAGACCTAGATTAAACAGGGTTTATGCCCAAAAGAAACTGCAGTGACAATGCCAAACCCCTGCTCTAAATAATTGATAAGGAGACTTGTGCTCGAACCTAGCATTCCCAGTGTCCATTGATGCAGAAAAAGCGTTCAAGCTGAGTACATTCCTGTGTAGCACCCTAACAAAACTGGAACTGGGCCCCTGCTTAAAAAAATGGATATGGTGTAACTACATTACAAGTGAGACCCAATAGCACTATGTCAAAAGACTTTGTAATCAATAGAGGAACACAGCAGGGCTGCCCCGCTTCTCTTTGCCCTCTACATGGAACCACTGCCCGAAAGAGTCAGAGCAAACCCACAAAGCATTGGCATCACCAAGGTGTACTAGGAACACAAACTGACCCTCTATGCGGATGACATTATGGTTTCTCTTTCTCAGCCTCACTCTTCCATTCCAGCCCTGCTTGGGGAACTTGAGGCACTTGGAAAGGTTTCAGACTTTAAAGTCTACAAATAAAAATTACAAATTGTGACTCTCACCACCCCACTCAGAGACAGAACCCAACTAGAACAATCATACCCACTGCCATGGGCCAACCAATGGGTGCAATATCGGGGGCTAAAACTCTGCTCTTCACTAGCTAAGACAGTGGACTGCAACTATTCTGACCTAGTAGCCACTGCACGATCAAAACTACAGGCTTGGAGTTCCGGGAGGCTCTTATTGAAAGAAAGAGTGGGAGTAGTCAAAATGACACTTCTACCCCAAAACCTATATATATATATATATATATTGCAGACCCTGCCCCTTCAACCACCCCTTACTTCATATCTAAACTGCAACACCACATTGGAAGCTTCATATGGGAGGGTAAGAAACAGTCATTGGCTAGGAAGAGAGCCAACTTGTCAGTAGCAGAAGGCGGCCTAAGTGTACCCCACCTTAACAACTACTACCTCGCCATACAGTTAAGATATATGCTAGAATGGTCCAGATGCGTCACCAAAAAACACTGGTGCTTTATCAATCAAGCAACTGCGTGGTTACACATATGCAAAGTAACCTGTCTCCCTAAAAAAACACAAACCCCCAGGCGTCTACATTTCCCCCGTGGTGGGGGTGACAGTGGAAGTCTGGGAAAAGATAGTCACTGGTAAAGGACTCTCCTCACACCCCCTCCCCGCCCACGCCCATTCCTGGCACCCCGATTTCCCACCACTTCGGCCCGCTCATGGCAGGCAACTAATTGCAAACTAATCCGGGATCCCTTTGACCAGGGCTTTAAGTTGGATGAAAAAACTGGGGGGTCTCTCATAGGGGCGTGGTTGGTGTAATTAAGGACGTGGCTTAAAACACTTAAGCTAAAAATCTGTGCTTAGCATATTGTGTCCCCCCACTGGTATTTTGCTGCTTCTGTCCATTCATCCAGATATATAACACAACAAGGAACATTACACCTACAAAAATCCAGGACTATTGGCTTTGTCAAGGTAAGGTAAATAAGCAACAACTATGACTTCGCTGTATACAATATTGAAAATGCGACTCGCTCTTGTGGGTGAAGTTGTGGCTTAAGGCTAGAGCAGCCGACCTTCAAACTGAGAAAACAGGTTCGAGCCTGACGTCCTGTGATTAAAAAAATAAATATGTCCTTGTGGAATATAACCGGTGCTCATGTAAAGCGCTCCAAATTTGCGCTATATAAAACTGAAAGACGAGTCTATTTGAAGTTACAACCAAGCCAGTGAAGGGTTGTACTATTACAGAGTTAAGGCCTTTTTTTTTTTTTTTACCCTGAGGGTAAAAATGGAGAGACTGAAAGGGACCAGTCTCGACACTTGCTTTTAAAAACTGCTGGTGCCGAGCACCGGCAGGATCAGGCCCACTTAAAGCCCTGCCTCTGACCACAAAGGCCTCATGACCTTTATGCAGTTGCAATCCTGATACAATCTTTCAGAACAGGAGAAATGGAGATATACTTCTATTAAACACTGGGCCTCCCAATCCCACACTAAATCCCATGCCAGCATGCCACTAACACCCTTTGAGAAATTGGTGATCACCTGAACAGATCACAAACTACTGTTATCTGAAATCCACAACTTGTTTAACACAACACCCACCGCAATCAAATCTCCAGCGCAAAACATTTAGGAAACAGAATTAGAGTGCCTCCGCCTGTAGTGCCTCTGGAATGGAAACTATGCTTAAAATAACGAACTATTGATATTGCACCCCTGCCAGGGTGGCAACATGGAAACCGTTACCTCCAATAGATGCCGGAGCAACTGTAGAGGATCAATCATATCGACCCACCACCTCTGGTGCTGTCTCGAACTGAAAAGATACTCAGACAACGTACCGAAAGACACTGATTACATTTTTAACACAAGAGCCCGCATTTCACCAGCTATATCCTGATGGGACTTCGCTATGCGCTGACCTACTCACTGTGCTCTCATAATGGAAAGGCTATGACACTAGCCGTATGCGAGGCTAACAAAATGCTTACAGCATAATGGGGAATGGACAAGGTGCCAAACCACACAGACTAATTACAAAAGCTGTGGGATCTAGTGAGGATGGAGAAGCTGATGGAGAAGCCTAGAGAATAATCTTTCACAGTTTCACAGAACATGGCTCCCCTGCCGTGTGATTCCTGGTGGAAGAATTCAGAGAAATCATATGCCCCCTTTATCTGTGCGTATTCAGGCTCATTGCTAACAAGGCTACACCAGCCGTATAAGGACATTCAACGGCCTCCGTAATCACAACACCCTGACGAATCCTCTATGTTACCGTGTACTTACACCTCACAGCCACATCCTTGAGGGGGGACTACACCCTTCCCTGCTTCCGGTTCATCTCCCCACCCCCCTACTCCTGTTTCAACTCACTGACCTCTGGATGTAGGTCAGAGTATGTTTTAATTGACAAAACCAATAAAACAAAATTAAACCATGAAGGAAAGGGATTAATGAAGCTGTAATGAGGGGTTAGGGAAGTATTACTGGAGCATATACCCACTCACAAAAGAGTAAGCCGATTGCTAGTCACAAAAGACACTTCTAAAGCTACTACAGGCAAAAGGGACCTAAAACAGTAATACATTATTCCAGCTCAAAGCTGAAATAAGTCTAGTACCACACATGGCAAACCACTGGTACTGCAACAACCTCCAAAAGAAAATAATGGAGGTAGGGGCTTAAATTTAACCCCATAGGAAATAATATTAAAGTAAGTGATTTAAAAAAAAATTTGTTAACAATATAAGAACATAAATTAAATTGTAATTGAATTATATGAAATTAATACATTTATTATTTTTAATAAAATAAGGTAACAATCTAAATTGTAATGTAAGTCAATATTGAAAAAAATCAGGACATTTGTTTTAATTAATGCTATACATCACTTCTAATAATTATTAATGCATATTAAAAAAGTACTTTTTACTTTATGTGGCAGTTTTATTTTTAAATAAAACTTCTGGAAAAGTCTTTAAATATAATTTAAGATATATAATTTAGGATTTTTAACTACTTCATTTTTTAAAATGAACAATTTATTGATTTTATCTCAGACTCATTGGTCACCAACAAAACATGAATCATGTAGTTGGACTTGTTAATGAAACAACATGTTGTCCACAGAAGAAAAAGCTTGGTGATCACATAATAAAAATCCAATCCACCACAACTAACCTCCCAACTTTTCCGACCCCTCGGTTCTCAGACAGGGACAAATCCTCCATAGCCCTGAAATTATCCAGAGTTCAGGAATCACCTCCATGATCCTCAACTATTATTCCCCTGTACTGACACCACTCAGCCCATACTTCGTAATGTTTCTGAGGCCACCCTCTGGCAACCTAAATGGGAATCTCTAAGCTTATACAGCAGTCTAAACCCCTCTTCCATCCTTTCAAGGACGAGGGTCTGAGCTTTTCAATGCTTTAGTAATGTCCCTTTTGGTCCCAACTAGTCCCAACTGCATTATAGCTGTATGATATCTACTGCTATCAGTATAGGTTGTGACACAAAGTAGTGTGAATCTGGGATCCCTGGGGCTTTTCCACCCCAAACACTTAAGCACTCCCTCCCAAAAGGGCATCAATCGTTTGCAAGCCCAAAAGGTGTGCACCAGATCGCCTCTCCGACGCCCACATCTAAGACAATTTGGTGAAGCTATCATCTCCATCATCCACAGCCTTTCCCATGTATCGTAGACTCTATGCAAGTACTTCAGTTGGATGATTCTAAACTGCGAAGCAATTGCAGTTTCTTGGGGAGGCTTGAGCCTCTATCTCCAATTATCATCCATCAGGGGTCCCAGGTCCCCAGCCAACAACTCTCACAGTTGATCAAACGTGTCCTTCGAGTTGACCACCAGCGAGTAGTAAACTTGTGATATCTTATGAATAGTCAGCTCGTCTATTAGGATTTTGGACTCTATGGGGCCACACTCCAGTAATTCTTCTAGGTATGCTTGTGCGGTGTAAGGGTGCGTAGGAGTTGAAGGTACTTGAAAAAGTGACTGCGATACAGATCATATGCCCCTTGTAAATCAGCAAAACATTTTAGCACCATAAAGAACATAACACCTCCTAGCCTAGAGATGCCAATGGTATTCCAGGACTTAAATCCCTGTAGGTCAGACACTTTTCTCAATCCGGTCCCAAACCCTAGGGGGTCTCCTTAGTTAAGTGCTGGACTACCACAGAGCTCTGTTTGTGACCTTCCACACCACAAGCACCACGCTTGTTGCCTGCGGGAACTACCCCATAAATTTTTTTAAGAGTGTCATGTCTTTCATTGCCCACCTCTCCGATGCAAAAGCAGAGTCTCCTGTACTGTAAAATCACCATTCACTGTTGATAATTAGATGGGATACCCTATAGTATGATGTGATTTTCAGAGCAGTGATATCAACCTTGTTTGTAGACTTATAGCATTTAGGTAAGGCAATTCCCAGGGACCAGTGGTTCCACAGGGATTCCCTTAGTATTGTGCCAACTCGCAAAAAAGGAGCCTGGTAGGGGGAAAGGATAATTTTGTAATCTGTACAAGGGGTGCGGTAAGACAACCATCCTAAAAATCAAGGTTCGTCCCAAAAAGGACAAAGGAAGTGCATACCAAATGCAAGGTCCTGAGTCAGACAATCTAACTGGGGCTGGATGTTCCTGTCCCATGTCCTTTGTGAGTTTTCTATCACATAAATCCTAAGATATTTAAACCCGTCCACTAAGACCTGTAGGTCTGTGGCCCAATCTAAGGCAGAAGCGACACTGCCTGTGGGATACACAGAGAACTTAGCCCTGTAAATGGTGAGCCCTGAAAATCTTCTGTATATTTGTAGTAGTTTGAGGACCCGGGATTTGGACTCTTGAGAGTCATCTAAAAATATAAGGACATATCAGCGTATAACACTTTTCTAGCTGAGATACCCAGGGTCCATTTTAGTCCCCTGACCAGTGCATCAATCTTCAGCCAACCCGCTAGAGCTTCAATCACGATGGCGAATAGCAGTGGCAGCATAATGCACCCCTGCCTCATTCCTCCTTCTACTTGGAAAATATCATAGAGGATGCCTCCCAATCTCTTCCGGGCTGTTAGACTGGTGTAGAATAGAAGGACACAGCTGAGAAACCTGGGACCAAAATTCAGTTTGTTCAGAAGGAGAAACAGATAGTCCCAGTTTACAGAGTAAAAAGCCTTGTGGAAATCTCTCAGTTAAGGCCAAAGCATTGTGGGCTCCACGGATGTTGTGCCTAGTAGACTATGAGGCATGAAGCCTGATTTGCCTGGGTGAACTAGGGGTGTATGAGCGGTAACAGACGAATGGCAATCACTTTAGCCCAGATTTTAACTTTGATATTCAGAAGGGAGATAGGGTGATATGAGGGGCAACGGTCAGGCTAGTGTCCAGGCTTGGGTATGACCATATTTTTTGTCAAGTAAACATCAGGGAGAAGCATCCCTGTCTTTTGGGCCATGGCAAAAACCTCAGAAAATTAGTCCAGGAGCTGAGCCCTATATGTTTTGACAAATTCATTAGGGAACCCATTAGTGCCCGGTGTTGTCAGACTGAATCTGAGCCAGGGCCTCCACCAGTTAGTCCCTTGTGATGTCCCCCTCGAGAAAGTTCCTATCCTCTATCGTCAAAGGGCGGGAGGGAAGGTCCACAACAAAGTCCCCTAGGGCAGTTAAGTCTTACCCCTTCGGTTGGCAGTACAAAGCTGCATAGAAGGATGCAAAGCAATGAGCAATACTGGTATCACCGCTTACCCTGTTACCTTCCGGACCTACAACATGGGCAATTGGTTTGTGACGGGCAGTGTTGGTGCAGAACCAATGAAGAGTTTTACTCACTTTGTCTTCCTATTGGTAGATTTAGCTCTGCTTAACGAGCTATGCCATTCTTGCCTTGTTTCGTAGCATTTGTTGGAAAACGTCCTGCGTCCCTAATGGCCAAAGGTGAGTGAGGCACCTCTCTCTCTTCTAGAATGTGTGTCTCTAGATTGGCCACTTCCCATGCCTTTGTCTGTGTTTACATGTTAGGTGGCTGAAGATATCTCCCTGCAGCTCTGGGGAGGCAACCAAGCCTCTTTGTACTACAAAATAGTATTCAATGACTTCCAAAATATGTTTTTTGGTCTACTTGTCCATGCGCTCAGGTGCAATTCCAGTCTTGGCCGCCACAGGCCCAGCGGCAGCTGTAATTCCACCAGTGAGTGATCGGACATCCCCCTAGTGAGGATGCGGGCCACTGCCACTCGGTGAGTCTCACAGTATGGTAAAAGGAGATAGATTAGATGAGAGAACACTTTATGTGCTCCAGCGTAGAAGTAAAAGCAACCCAAGCTAACCTTTGACAATAGACAACAAACAACGGTGGAGTTGGATCCTGAGGACTGTACAAGGGAGACACAAACAACGCTCGCTGACGGACCAGAGCATGACCTCAAAGCCATACTTAATGAGGTGAAAGACAGCCTCTGCACCATCGACTACAAAATTGACACGCTCACAACCAGGATAGACTGCATGAAGGGGAGATTGGGTGTCCTCAGTATCTAATTCTCAGGTCTCCATATGCGGCCATCTTGCTTGTCCAATCGATTGCTACCGAGTACCTACTGCAGATGGGAAAGATCCTGGAGGTCATAAAGAACAAAAATGAAGACCTGGAAGTGTGTTCCTGACACAACGATCTCCGAATTCTTGGGGTTCCTGAGTCCACTGCTATGGACAGATTGGAAACATTTGTGGAGACTATGCTCTGTTCCATGTTCGAAGATGCCCTATTTCCTGTCTTCACAGTGGAGTGTGCCCATGGGTCGAAGGCCAGCAGCCTCCACCCAGGACGCTAGCAAGGCCTATTGTGACCGGTCTACTGAATTACAGAGACATTATCCTGAAATTTGTCAGAGAGCAGCAATCGCTACAATATCTGGGCAACACCATCTTAATCTATCCGCATTTCACACTTGCCGTCCAGTTGCCCTGCTGGGAGTTCCGGAAGGTAAAACATGTCCAACAAAATGTCAGTATCACATACTCAATCTGCTTGGCCAAGCAGCAAGTCAACTAGAACAGCGAAAAGCAATACTTTAAGGATCCAAAGACGGCGATTAAAAATTTGTGTGCACTGATGACCCCCCTGGCAGATGAGCTTGGCGTTGCCTTGCTCTGACTATAGCAGACTCCTCAGCAACAATGATTGATCACCGATCTACATTCTCGGCCTCGGAAAATTTCAAGGACTGCTCGATACTGCACCGCAGAGACTCCTGCATGCTGTTCTTGCTGCTACCCAAGATGGGAAAGGGCTGTTCGCCTGTACGGTGTGCACCACAAGACTTCAGTATATACGGTTTATGTTGACATGCCAAACAACCACAGCGCTTGGCCACCTTGAATGGCAACATTGCCTAACCTGCAGCCCCTTGTGTAGTTTCTTCCCCCACGACCACCCAGTTTTCCAACACTGACATGTATGCTTGGCCACTGGCGGCCCCCATGGAAGTCTCCATCAATATTTACTGACTACGGGTATAAGAGGTGGTTGTGGGTGTGTTAAGGGGTCCTCAACGAGTTTGGGGTGCTGAAGGGGGTGGGGGAGGGACTAGGGTAGTTCACTACAGGTCGGCTTGACACAAACTGAGCAAAATGCATACTTGGGACACAGAGCAACATTATCCACAGGCAAACCGGGACAATGCCATGCACCAAATCAACAGTGCACACCATTACCACTTCCTGCCGTGATAACTAGGTGCCTAACTTGGAACATACAGAGGCTCAACAACCAATGTAAGGCAAGGAAAGTACTTGCCTACTTAAATAGGCACCGCATTGACATTTGCTTCGTGCAAGAGCTACACCTGATTAACACCACTCTCTTACAGCCCCGGACGGGCTGGATGGCGGAGAAACACACTGCCTTCTATTCCAGCCACGGCAAAGCTATAATCATCTGTAAAGAGACTATGTGGCAGACACACAAGGTAATCTGTGACTGAGAGGGTAGATTTGTGGTCCTACATGGCACCCTACATGGCAACCCTGTCACACTAGCTTCTATGTATGGGCCCAACACCAACTGCCCTGACTTCTTCACAGAGGTGTGGCACCAGATTGAGGGTGTGGGGACAGGGACGGTACCCTGTGGAGGTAACTTTAACGTTATCTGGGACCACCAGGTGAGCAGATCCAGTGAAAGCAGATGTCCACACCCTTAAGCCTCTGCTTGGCTTTATGACATTATGCAGGATAACCACCTTTATGGCGACTGGCACAGCTGTATGGCACTGAAGGTACATGCATTACTTTGGCGCACAATGCATGGTCAAGGACTGACTACTGGCTGACTTGTAGAAATGTATCTCTTTGGACCACCAGCATAGAACATCTCCAGAGGGTCCTTTCTGACCATGCTCCAGTCCTCCTGGAGACTGCCTCCACCTGCTCAAGGGCCTTCACTTGAAGACTCCATCCGAATGCAATCAGAGATTCTGTCTTTACAGATGAAATCAGAATGGCTATCATGGACTACTTCACTCGCAATGAACTATCAGTCTCCTCCCCCGCGACACTATGGGAGGCATTTAAGGTTATTGCATTAGGCAACTGCATTTCTAAGCAGGCTGGGGTGGTTTGGGTGATACACACACAACTCACCCGATTGGTGGCAGAGATATGTGTGTTTGAATTGAGATATTTTGAATTAGTGATTGCACAAAAACTCCCCTCAATAAAAAGTAAGCTGTTTAGGTATTGGTGAGAAGGCTACCCTGGAAACACAATACCTGGGCAGAGAGGCGACAGACAGGAGATACGTGAGAGGGACAGAGCAGGAAAAAATGTTGGCTGGGCTCCAAGGTAAGCCCTGGGCCAGCAACCACATTATAGAGCTGATTGACGTTCAGCAGATTTCTCACACAGACCTAGAAGGTATCACGCGCACCATGACAAATTTCCACACTGACCTTCATCATTCCACCATACTTGAGGACCCAACCACTCTGCAGGCATACTTTGACTCTATATAGCTGATGTGGTTATAATATACACACTGACAATACTTAGATGTACCTTACACAGTTGAAGACTATAATGCAGTCACCGCACCCTGTTTTTGCGAGAACCCCACCCAATTTACACTCCTTACTCTGTATTACAAATTTGAGCTGACACCCGATGGACTACTTTCTTTTTTAGGTCCATCCGGGAGTGTGTTGATCTAATTTGGAGACATCCTTAAGGATGATAATATAAGGAGTAGCGTCAGGTAATAAATGGAAAGTAACAGGGGTAGGTTCTATAGCCCTATTGTTAAAGGCGCTCTGTTGTCGTACATCTGACACGTCACGTGTCCTCAACTGGTCACTATAGGCCCCTTCTTGAGGACCATTTGAGCGAGGTATATTGCTTGGCCTGACAGACTGAGACAAACTTGATCCTTTGATGTGGTAAGATTCATTTCAGAGGCAGCGTTAACTCTAGTGGGCCTTATGTTCCTTAACCGATTTGCTTTAGGCTGCATAACACCAGGTACATTTTTAACTTCATTCTCAAGGATTGTAACTCTTTCTTTTATTTCCCTGATTTCAATCAAGAGCTTCTTCTCGATGTTATCTAATTTTGCATGAACTCTTCATAACATATTCTCCAGATTTTTGGGTAAAGGATATTCATTATCCTTTTCGGGTCCCATTATATTACAGCCTCTGCCCCTATTAATGGCCCCCTGTGGCCTTTGTTAACTTCTTTGTACTAGGAGTAATGTTCCTCCCAGCTGTCTACTCTTTTTTGCTTGTGTTGATTGCAGTACTTGATTTGGTGATAATTCAATAATGACAACAAATCAAAGCAGCAATTTCCCTTTGGATTGTTTGGAAGCACACTGTCTGTAACTCATGCCACATCCATACCAAGCACACTACTATCACCAGAGAGTGTCACAAAATCTCCAAAGCTAATGTATGAATATTTTATTCAATGAATTCCATTAAAAAAAATATACAATTGCATTAAAAAAACAAGTCAAATATTGCACCATAAGTTGACTACCAATGTAGAAAAACACATACACAAATTCATACATGTAGATTCAATACGGGAGAATGTGATAGACATTAAAAGTTTGTCATTTGAGGCACTAATCCGACAGAAATTCTATGACCAAAATATCATTATGTACAATTCTTTTTTTTTTACCAAGACCAAATCGATTTAGTGCTTTTGTTGTAGCAGCGCGACGCGTTTCGGTGGTTTATACTGTTCCAACCACCTTCTTCAGGCAGAAATACTTGATATCTCCCAAATCTTTATCTGTTATGAAAACATCATCTAAAACCAAATTTCAAAATTCATAATTTAAAAAAAACATGTCATTTACATCAAACAATATATCATACATTTATAGTGCAAATTACTCGGATTCTAAATATATATAGTTGATCACACACACTCTGGTAAATAAAACTCACAGACATGGTGCCTCAAATGACAAAATTTTAATGTCTATCACATTCTCCCGTATTGAATCTATATGTATTAATTTGTGTATGTGTTTTTCTACATTGGTAGTCAACTTATGGTGCAATATTTGACTTGTTTTTTAATGCAATTTTATGTTTTTTTTAATGGAATTCATTGAATAAAATATTCATATATTAGCTTTGGAGATTTTGTGACACTCTCTGGTGATAGTAGTGTGCTTGGTATGGATGTGGTATGAGTTACAGACAGTGTGCTTCAAAACAATCCAAAGGGAAATTGCTGCTTTGATTTGTTGTCAATTTGGTGTCCTGTCCCTTTGGCAAAGGAGGACCCCTCTCTTATTTTTGTGATAATTCAATATTGTCCAGAGGCATATTTGAAACACATGGTACCTGCCTAGTGCTATTTGCACTTATAAATGTTTCAGCAACATCATGGGGACTTATGGTCTAAATAGTAGACAATATAGTTTCACCTATAGCTTTCACTATAGAACTGCACAATGCTTTGTTTGCTGCATGTTTGGTCGCTGGTAGTCTGACTTCAGCATTAGCAATTCCGTTATTTATAAAGCCCACCGCATCCATCAGATAGCTTGTAATGGCATTTCGAGTAGTTAAACTCCTCAGTTGTTTAGCAGTGGAGCTTCGTGTCAATTTCAGTTTTACCATGGCTCTTTATAATGAATGAATGAATGATGGAATTTATAAAGCGCCGGAATCGCCCCCAAAGGGGTATCTCCGTGCTAAAGGTGTGGGTGTGCTAGGCAAGAGAGATCAGTTACTGTAGAGTTTTGTTTTCAGGAGTTTCCTGAAATGTAGAAGGTCCGGGCACTTACGTAGATGTTCAGGGAGAGAATTCGAATACCCTGGGGCGAGGTAAGAGAAAGCTTTGCCCCCCGCGCAAAGTTTTCTGTAGTGTGGGATCACAAGAAGAGCTTTTTCCCTTGAGCGAAGAGATCTGCCGGGCTGGTAACGCTTAAGTCTTTCCGCGAGATAGTCAGGGAAGGCTATCAAATGTCAGAAAGGCTATCAAGAGAATTTTAAAACCTACGATTTTACAGAGGAAGTTACATTTACCACACTAGTGATAGGTCGAGGGATGCCAGAGGGCTCGGGCCAAAAGGGGGACCCGGTCTGGTCTTGTTCCGACGCAGAAGGGCCCGCTCTTGGCCAGGGCACACACCCAGCGCATGTCCCATTCTGTGGGACAACAGTGGTGATTTTGTGCACCGGACAGGCACTTGCTGATTGCGGGCATGGTAGCTCCTGCCCTGTGAGACACTGGAACCTGTAGTCTTTGCTGGGCCTGGTTCTTTGCTCCTCCGCGCTGATGGACAACAGCGGTGATTTTATGCGCCAGCAGGTGCTTGCTAATTGCGGGCTTGGCGGCTCCTGCTGCATGAGACACTGGTACCTGTAGTCTTTGCTGGGCCTGGTTCTTTGCGCCCTGCGTTGCGGGACAACAGTGGCGATTCTGTGCACCGGCAGGCACTTGCTGATTGCAGGCATGGTAACTCCTGCTGCGTGAGACACTGGAGCCCATAGTCTTTGCTGGGCCGGCTTCTATGCTACCCCGCGTTGTGGGACAACAGCGTTGTTTTTAAGCGCCAGGAGGTGCTTGCAGATTGCTGGCGTGGCGGCTCCTGCCGTGTGAGACACTGGACCGTGTACTCTTTGCTGGGCCTGGGTCTTTGCTCCCCTGCGCTGCAGGACAACAGTGGTGATTTTATGGGTCAGTAGGTGCTTGCTGATTGCAGGCGTGGCGGCTCCTACCTCATGAGACACTAGAGCCTATAGTCTTTGCTGGGCCTGCTTCTTTGCTACTCCGCGCTGCGGGACAATAGCAGTGATTTTATGCACTGGCAAGCGCTTGCTGATTGTGGGTGTGGCGGCTCCTATCACGTGAAACACTGGAGCCCGTAGTGTCTACTGGGCCTTGTTCTTTACTCGCCCATGCTATGGGGCAACAGAGGTGATTTTATGCACCGGAAGGCATTTGCTGATTGCCTGCGTGGTGGCTCCTGCTGTGTGAGACACTGGAGCGCATAATCTTTATTGGAGCCGGTTCTTTGCTCCCCCGTGCTGAGGATCAACAGCTGTGATTTTATGCGGCAGCAGGTGCTTGCTAATTGCGGTTGTGGTAGCTCCTGCTGCGTGAGACACTGGAGCCCAGAGTATTTGATGGGGATGGTTCTTTGCTCCCCAACTGGTCCAAATCCATCATATTCACCCTTACCCCATAGATGGTAAGATTTGAATCAGAGAACCCACTTCAATGGGCCACTGAGCAGGTTCACCATTTGGGTATATGGATAAGTAGAGACATTGGTGAGCAAACTATGGTACTCATGCAGTGGCTGAAGGAGTGGTTGCTGGGCTGGGTTAACCTTCCCCTTTCAATGGCGGGTAGAATTGCAATCGCCAAAATGGCGGCCCTACCTAAATTTCAGCAACTTTTCCTTAACATCCTGCTCACATCAGCCTTCTTGTGATGGCTGCACTCCAACGTAATTGCAATTTCTTGGGCTGGTAAGCAACCTAGAATCGCGTGGGAAACACTGACCCTTTTCTTTGAACAGGGGCCTTTGTACTCCTGACATGGGTCTAAACTACCACTGTGAACAAGCACAATTTGCTAACTTCTGGTTGCACCCATCGCCATTTCAGCCACACACAGCGGTTGAGGGGGATATCATAGCCCTAGGCCCCTGAACGTTACCCTTTGGCTCCCTGTCAGAAGGCCACACATGTAAATTGATATTGTGGTGTGTACTGTTCTGGCGTGGGATGCATTACGTAGGTGAGCTCAAATGAACAGTCTCTCTGCGCCCAATGCCCTGCTTGCTAAGAATCCTAGAGTCCAGGCCCTAGTGGACAAAGGTGCTTGCTACCAATTACAAAGAATACATCTCTTACAGTAGAAGACCTCTACTCAGAGGGTCGGTTCATCACTTTAGAACACATACTGACTAACACACCCCACACTCCTCTAGAAGACTACCCATTTTACAGAATTTGTGCAGCAGTGAGTAAATTGCACAATACCTCCTCGAAACCCCCCTCCAACATTGCAAGGCTTAGACATACTAATCACTAACTCGTCCTCACACAAATCGATCTCCTGCCTCTACACAACTATGCAGGAGATGGCCCTGGTGACTGCTCCGAGGCCAGAACCACCTGGGAGGTAGACCTGAACTCCCCCATCCACTGAGCAGTGGCAATATTACTGCACCCAGACCAGTGCCCCATCACCCAATTAAAGACTCTGGCTTCTCCATGACAATTGTTTTTCACAGAGCATACCGTATGCCAGCCGAGTTGCACAAAGTGGGGCTACTGGAGCATAGCCGATGTCAAAGATGCGCAGCGCCTGCCGCCACCTTCTTGCACCTGTACTGGGAATGCCCCCTGGTGGCCCAGTACTGCTCAGATGTCTACTATACCCGTGCGTCCATCACAGATTATAGGCCCAATACACCAAGTTGCTAGCCCTCCTGGGCTACGTGAAAGACATCCCAGCTGAGAAAAGGTGCTTAATTGCCATGTTGCTGCTCTTGGCCAATCGGAGAGATGCAATACACTGGGGGAGCCGTTCAGTGCCCTGGCTGCAGAACTGACTGCGAGATATAGCACATTGCCAGGAACAATTGGATACACATTGGGAGCTAATGCCGCAGCATTCACATCCAAAAGACATTTGGTCCTTACTAGTCTTATATCTTGCCTCACCGACGGAGACTGAGACATGCGATACTCCAGACACCGTAAATAGATTCACCACCTGGCACCGCTGGCAGGCAATTCTACAGTAAAGTTGTTGTGTACATTGCTGTTCAATGAATCGCCACCTGCAAAGTAAATGCTGTATTGTTACACCTGTGCTATGGTTATACTGTGGAAGCTTACCTGTTTAATTTCACATTTTTGATGAATTACAGCCATGCACTAAAATCTTTAAAACGAAATAGTTATTGGGGCAAGGGGAATGTTGACCTTATGTGTAAATGCTAAATGAGTTTAGGGCAGGCCAATACAAATAGCAGGAGCGTAGCCCTTGGTAACTACATGAGTGAATGTTGATAGCAAACCTTATGTTTGTGTCCAGCAGTATCAAAGGCTCAGAAAGTGATGGGGGGCCGGATCACTAATTCCTGGGGTAGCAGAACCATAATCACATCTGAGATCATGATTACAGTCAGCCTGATTAATTATGCTATGTGTGGTAATGGGGAACGAACTTAGGTGAAGATATAAGTGTTTTCCAATAAATGAAACAGTTAAGACTATAGATATATTTTCTTCATGGAAATATAACTATGCAGTTGAATCTATTGATTGGAGCAGTTAAGTCTTTTATCCTTTGGTTCATAACTAAGCAAGCAAAGCAAATAATATGGGGTGAGATAGGTGTTGTAACATAGCATGGAAGGCTCAACAACTCCTCCGCTTATTGGTTGTACATTTGCAAAAAATGATTTACGTTACACTACATCTGAAACAATATCTCAGAAGGCGAGTACACATCTGATTTCATGTGGGTGTTTTCATCCATAGACTGGAAATGTAATCACATAAGTAATTTGACTTTGTAAACAGTTAACTCTCAAAAACCACGTGAAATTAAAGAAGGCCGTGAAGACCTCGCTGCTCCCTAGATGATGTCCCAATGAACAGACCTAACCATCTCCCATTACAAGGAAGAAACAAGCATTGGCACAGCCAATAGATCTCGCCTTTGGGACCGTATAAGTTTTTAACCATGCAGCATATTATCTTGGGTGCTATAACATTAACAGGTTTTACTATGCGTAGAACTTGGTGGCTATGTGGGTGGTGTTAGGGAGATTTCAAGCAAAACAAACTTAAGCCTGTAGGTTACCTTTCATAGCACTGCAGATTTTAAACTGTTCTCCTAAGTTATTTGATTTTGTGACAGGAACCTGCTTCACCAGCTTTAAAGTCTGCAGCAGCAGCTTTGAAACCACGCCAACTGTTGCTAACATATATGTTCTTAAATGGCAAAGAACGTGATAAATAATGTTGAAATCGTTAATATGTTGGCATTTTAATATGCACGTTTTA
Organism: Calotriton arnoldi; assembly: GCA_963921515.1. Classification (NCBI taxonomy): domain Eukaryota; kingdom Metazoa; phylum Chordata; class Amphibia; order Caudata; family Salamandridae; genus Calotriton; species Calotriton arnoldi. The sequence goes on from CAWUFW010011979.1 coordinate 96,151, forward strand.
GCTGAAAGGCATTGTGTTGCTCTACATCATTTTTCTAGGTTGTATGGGAGCTTTTTTGATAAGCAGTGAATCTGTTTTGATTGTATTGTTTAAAATAAATATGTAGATCTTTCTTCCAACCGCAACTCCACCTCCGTACTGTGTTTCTGCTTGTGAAGCCCCAAAACGCCTAAAATACTAAAACTATGAATGTTGCATGAATAATAACAGGGAAAAACTTCCATTTACTTTAAAATTTATAAACCGTGTGTCTTCATCTGAGAAATGGTTTCTGTTTTTCAAATACATGTGTGTGGGAGCTTGTTGTTGCCAACATGCAGAAATAAGTTTAAAATGGCGCATGGTCTTCCAAGGCGGCCGCAGTGATGAAAGATGAAGTGCGGAGGACGTAAACCAAGTGCTGCACTGATTAAGTTAAGCAATTCCTCATCAGTTGTGGGAAGTGGTCAAAATAGTGCCTGTGTTGGGGGCTTGGCTAGCGACCAAGGAAGATGGTGGCGTTTACCTGACTCTCCCAGGATGGCGGGCAGGCCGACGGACCTAGCGACAAACACCCCAAAAATGGTCTTGCAGGACCCGCTAGCAGAGGAGCCCTTAACGAAGTGAGCGTCCGACCGCGCTGCACCCCACAAGCTGTTCATCTCAATTAGTACGCACCTGAGCGGCTCCGTCACCATGACATCCACCATTTTGAATATGCGACCAGAGAACGGCTTGTGCGCTATGTGACTGGAGCGCTCTTCAGAGACCCGCGAATGAAGCATTTTCGGCTGTAATACAGAAAGTAATTCCATTATTGCACCACCAGTGTCCGGCTTGCCTTTTTCTCAAGAACCGCAGCAACCCTGTTGATAGGGCAATCGCCTTTTTAAATTTCCGGCGGGAAAGCGGCAACGTATAGACTTTTCTATTTCATACCAGCTATTTCCAATACCTGCTCCCATTTCGTATGCTTATTAAAATAAGGAGGCATGACATGACCTCCTTACATGATATATTTCTGTCATTACTATAATTCATAGAGCATCTGAAAGTAATCATATAAAGGTTATACATTGTGCCTGGAAAATCTTGTGCTCCCTTATAGAACAAGTGCAACACTGTGCTTCTGGTCGCTTTTCTCTAACTTACGCACTCACCTGCGGCATTTTAGTGTGTCATTTCAGCATAACAGGGCATAAGTCAGCTGCAAAAAGTCCTTTTTACCGTGACTGCTTCACTTTCTCTTTCTCTGCTCTTCTGTATGGGCAAACAAACTAGAGTTAAATCTTTGTTGACACCTCATCACAAATTCTTAACACGCTCAAGCCTTCCTATGCACTTGTTCTGAATGGAAGACTCAATTAATTCACCGCCAAAGGGTGCCTCGTCACCTGCTATTCATGTAAGCCCTGGTACTAATAAAGCGTCGAGCAAATGACTGAAGAAAGACCCTCCTTCTCCTCCTAAACAGTCCTCAACAGTCTCTATGGATCTCCTATTGGAAGAGATCCGCGCTCTTCGTCCATTTGTAGAAGAAACAAACTCAAAACTACAAATTCTAACTGACCGATGGTCACGACTAGAAGAAAGAATTACCACAGCGGAACACAACATCGAATCTCTGGGTTCATCCAGCATCAAGGCAGAAGCTCTTCAATCTCAGGTGACGTCGCTCCAGAAGCAGGTTGAAAATCTTGAAAATAGAAACAGACTGAACAATCTTCGTATATATGGTCTACCATAGGGCTCGGAAGGCTCAGACCCTATCACCTTCTTTAAATCATTTCTTCCAAAGGTCCTCAATCTACCAGAGAGTAGTCTTCTTAACATTCAATGCGCCCACAGACTGGGCCCTGAATCTGCCACGACTTATTCGGGTGTGAGGAAACCGAGAGGGGTCCTCTTGTATTTCCTAGAATATACCAACTTGCTTAGGGTCTTGTCAGCAGTCAGGTCCATTAAACGAATTTCATGGTCAGGCAACTCTTTGTTCTTCTCACAAGATTATGCAAAGGCCACAGCCGACAGACGTAGAGAGTTCCTGGCTATGAGACCGCACCTCCGTTCTATTGGTGCCCGCTTTGGCCTCTTTCACCCATGCCTGTTTGAAGTAACTTATAATAATAAGACTACTACTTATGAAGATTCTATCAGACTGAAAAGCTTTCTCAACTCTTGTAATGCAGAAACTATGGACACTTCCTCACCGCATAATAAGTAGTTGTTTCTGGTGCATCTTATGGTTCAAAACTTGCTAAATACTTCAAGGAATTTTCTTTGTAAAACAATAGCTGATGTTTCTGTTTATTAAGTTCCGCTAAACATTCTTTAACCTCTTTTTCTCCCTACAGGTTATATCTCCTTGTCGTATGATCCACCTGTTTTACCTGTCGTTTGTCTTGCGGCCCTCCCCGTCATCTCTCATGGAGTCCGGACGCGTCATTGTTCCATGTGGCCTCATCCCTTCCCACCCTTCATATGTTTTGGAATATATGGAGGTATGCTATTCTTTTTTTCTCTAGTACTTTCCACATTAACTTCACCTCTTTCTAAATTTTCATTGTTTCCCTCCTCTATTCCCTTTTACTACAATAATCCCTTCTACCTACGTTCTATCTCCCTCTCTTCTCTTTCTTCTTATCTTAATCTTCTGAGTTACAATGTTATTGTATTTGTATTACATGTTTCACATAATACTATTTGCATTAATGCTGGTTTATTCAATCATTTACTTTGTATTTATATTTTATGGCTTTAAAAATTGTTACTTGGAATGTTAAAGGCTTAAACTCCCTCATCAAGAGACAACGTGTACTATCATATTTATCTAAACTAGATGCTAGTATTGTTTTGTTGCAAGAAACCCTCCTTACGATAACTGAATCTTTAAAACTTAAAAAAAATTGGGTTGGCGAAGGTTTCTTCTCACCCGGTGACGGTAAAAGAAACGGAGTCATTACTTTGTGTCATAAAGCTTTGCATGCTAAGCTTCTTTCGCAAGAAGCTGATAAGGATGGTAGATGGCTGTTTATTAATTTAATGGTAGGGAGGGCTCCGATTTCTTTATTTAACATTTACGCCCCTACCAATGGTGATGCTCCCTTCTGGCCCCAAATTTCCCGAATGATCGCACAGAACCCTGCAGAGAATTTTATTCTTGCTGGAGACTGTAACCAGATAGTTGATCCTTTCCTCGACCGAAATTCCGGGGTCTCTTTCATACCAAACAAAGCACACACAGCTTTCACACAAACTATAAAACAACGAAATCTAACAGACGCTTGGAGACTTTGCAATCCCTCATCGCAGGAATATACCTTCTTTTCTTCACCTCACCAAAACCCAATCAAGAATTGATTACATTTTTATCTCACACAATGTTTCCCAGTCTTTACTTTCAGGTGATATAGGCCCTATACTCATCTCTGACCACGCCCCCGTCTCAATTCAGCTAGATATTTTGCCTCAACCTGCATCTTCCAGAAGATGGCATTTCAATAACTCCCTGCTTTTAGACCCTAATTGTAATGCTTCTTTCATATCCTTTTTTCATGAATATTTTCAATTTAATAACACCAACAACATTCCTTTTCATACAGTTTGGGATGCTTTCAAAGCATCTGCAAGAGACTTTATCATCAGATATACATCTAACAAGCAAAAGAAAGCCCGATTACTTAATGCAGAACTTCTTTCTGAGATAAAGAGATTGGAGCATTCCTATTATACTTCTAAATTGAAAGAATGCCTTGCAGATCTTATAAAGGCTAAGATTAAATTCAATAAGGATACTACTGAGAGTGCTTTGTTATCTCTACTGAAGACCAGTGCAAAATTCTATGGAGGACAAAACAAATCAGGCAAATTGTTAGATAATTACCTCAAGAGCAAACAGAATAAATTCCAAATTGAATCTATAATGGATGATAATCAAATACCAAAACACAAAGACTTTACAAGAATTCGTACAATTCTATAAACGGTTGTATACAACAGAGAATACGCCCACAGAAACAGACATTTCCCTTTATCTTTCTACTATTCAAAAACATACAAATCCCCCAACAAATTTAGAACCTTTGGAAATTGATATCACGCAGGCAGAAATGCTTAGTGCATTCAAAACCCTCAAGAAGGATAAAGCCCCAGGCCCCGACGGTTTCACTGTTGAATTTTACTTACATTTTGCCCAAATACTCCTCCCACACCTACATACTCTCATTTACTCTTTCACTGACTCAGGAACCTTTTTAGAGGCACTTGTATGTCTTATTCCGAAAGAAGGCAAAGAGTTACGCTATTGCAAAAACTGCAGACCCATTTCCCTAGTCAATGTAGATTACAAATTTTTTTCTATAGCATTAGCCCTCGGAATTGAGTCACATCTCCCTCACTTATTGGGTAAGGAACAAACAGGCTTTGTCAAGGGATGCTCTATTACTGACAATACACGTTTGTTTTTTGATATTGAATCCAAATCGTCAAAATGTACAGAACCTTTTGCTGCGATTATCTCAAACGCTGAAAAGGCTTTTGATAGAGTGTATTCGCCTTTCATTTTTCAAACACTGTCTTGGTTTGGTTTTGGCCCGAAAATTATTTCTTTGCTTTAGTCAGACCCTAAAGCTACGATTTTTGCTAATGGTCTTACATCTTCTTACTTTACTCTTCAAAGAGGAGTACGGCAAGGTTGCCCCTTATCCCCATTCCTCTTTAATCTAGCTTTAGAGCCTTTCTTATCCAGATTACGACAAAACCAGTCTATTATTGGCTTTATTTCAATCACTCAATAAATTAAATTTGCAGCTTATGCATATGATGTACTTATGTTCCTTTCTCAGCCTCATTGTACCCTCCCAGCCTTCTTGAAAGAGGTTCATTGCTATACAATGGTTTCTGGCTATAGATTAAACAATGAGAAATGTGAAATATTGCCCCTAACCAAATACACTTTTAAGGAGGACTTTTCGACCTCTAACTTCCCATGGAATCCACATCATATTAAATATCTTGGCTTGTGGTTTACTCCATCCAATAAATCGTCAATTTCTCTAAATTTTGACAAATGTATAGAAAAGCTGACTACCCTTACAACTAAATGGCACCCCCTATATCTTTCCTGGTGGGGTCGCCTCGACACCATTAAAATGATGTTGACTCCTACTGTTCTTTATATTATTTCCAATATCCCAATGTCCCTACCAATAAGGTTCTTTCATAAAATGAACTCCATCCTTATATCCTTTTTTATGGCTTAACAAAAAATCTAGAATGTCATTACAAAAATTGTCGCGCCCAAAATCGGAAGGTGGTGTAAACTTCCCTGAATTCCCTAAATATCATAAAGCCTTTCTATTAAGACATCTATCCAAGTGGGTATCTGACTCATCTCTAGATTCTCCGTTATGGATTGATCTTGAGAGATCATTCATTTCTCCCTTTTCTTTTCAGGAATATCTGTCTTTCACACGCAAACCACAAAAGCTTTCCACACCAATTATTAAACATCCATGTAAAGTGTTGACTACTGTTCTCCACACCGCCCCACATGATATTGATACATTTCTCACTTCCGCCATATGGCATAATAAATACATACGCATCAAAACCTATTTATTGGAAAACGTGGAGAGATAAAGGTATACTGTGGGTCCATCAACTGTTTGATAAAGATACATTTCTTACATTCGCAAATGCATGCTCTCACTTTCAACTGCCTCTCTCATTTCAACACAAATTTTCAATCTTACGTACTGCAATATTAGAGGCTTGCACGCAGTTTAAATCTCTAACTTCTCCATCTCCATTATCAGATTCTACGTGGTATAACCTCCTCCGTATAACACCAAAAGCCTATACTATTTATTTTCGCCTTTCACAACCTCCCTTCGAGAGAGACAAAACAAAAATAGAGTTTTCCTCGGAAACTGACCTGGATACACAATGGTCCACTCCCCTATAGAATACAATTTGGGTGAAAATCTGAAAATCGTCTAGAGCAGCAAATGCTACACAAACTCTTTTCTTCATATATAATAGACTTCTCTTAACACCGACTATCCTACATAAAATGCATGTCGAAATTCCTGATAGTTGTTGGTCATGTTCCCTTGCACACACTGATTTAAAGCACCTACTATGCACATGTCCACATGTAATTAACTTCTGGGAACAAGTCTGGTCTCAGATTAATACCATATTTCACGCCAAAGTCTCCCTTTCACCTGCCAACAATTTTCTTGGTAGCTTGTCTACAGGTTGATGTACAAAGAAAAGACAAATACAAATCGTTGACTTGTTACTAGCAGCTGCTTTCCAACAGATTGCGAAAAATTTGGAGGATGCATCCAAACTCTTATATTTAGCTTGGTGGTACGCTGTTTGTCAGAATCATAGAATGGACACAACCTTTGTATTTCCTATGTCTCTTGCCAACTATGGTCTCCCATTATGCATTTTTTAGATGATTGAGCTAAAAAATCTTTAGCTCCCATTCTCTTTGTATAAGAAGTTGCTCAGCCTCCCTGAATTTTGCGATATTGAGATTATCATTATCTGCCATATTTTTCTCTTTCTATTTTTGTTTTATGTTTGTGCCTTTTAATGCATTAAGTCTTTCCTTTTTTGTTAATCCCCTGCCATAACTATGACTTTTATGAACAGCCCATATGCATTATTGATATTCTTCTTTATATAATTTCTGATGATTAATTGTAAGAAGTATTGATGTATATCCTTTTGTGCTCAATAAACCTATCTTTTGAACTTAAAAAAAACCAGTGCATGTATGCCTTTAACATTGCAGTCTGTTTTGTGGAAATGAAATAGCAGTTTTTGGGGAAACAAACACAATACTCTTGTTTCTATTAAGCAGAAAGCAATAGAATCTAGTTCTCTGAAATTCTGCATGTTAATACCACCCACCAAGACAAATCCCTGTTCGCTGGGAATGTAAGTCGTTCTCGGTAGCAATAAAGTAACATCTGCAGAATCGTAACTTGATTATTCCTTACAAACAAATAATGTAAAAGTCCCCAAAAATGGACATTGTGAAGTTATTATGAAGAATATTATAATTTTTTTACACACTCCCTTTTTGACCCACAAAAAGAATCACACTGTCTTTGTTAAAAAAATAGTTCTACTAATTGAATACCAAAACCATAGTCTGTAGTTAAAAGTGTGGTAAAGATTTGTTACACATGTTTGTAAAGCACTATGGTGCGAGTGTAGTTTTTAGACAACCTTCAACAATTTAAAAGATTATTGCAGACTCTAACCTTTTGTCTCAAGCTGAGGCCAGGATGGAGTCACACATAGCCTAGGGAAGTACAATACTTGCTGTCTTTGTTTTGCTATGGGCCTGCTTGAATATGTGAGCCACTACATTAGCCTGCCAGTAAAGACTGTTATCGCAGTTACAAGCTGCATTTGTGTTTATTTTTAGGCACGAAGCCATAAAGTTAATGAGCCAAAAGCACAGGATGTTAAACCACGAACCGTGCCAAAACCCTTGTCCCCAAGAATGAAAGTCCGAATCAGTGTAATAAAGGCACATCTGCAGTTTCTTTCCTTGATAATCCTTTTCAAACAAATAAAATAAATGTTCACAAACGTTAACAAACGTATAATGCGCATAAGTACACTTGCGCAACTGCACCTAATTTAACATTAAACCAATTAGATACTGTGCCATCATATAATATAAGCCCCAATCATTTGTACTCTGTAATACCTTCAAATACAACAAATATCAAATGAATTTCATATACCAAAAGAAAGGAGTGTGTCCTCCCAAACCGGCCACAACAATGAAAAAAGTTATGGATAAAAAGAAACAAAGAAAATTAGCAGTGATCTCGGAGTGGTGGTGGGGGCGGGCAAGCATTGTTGTGGGAGGGGTGAGGGGGTGGGGGAGACGGCACAGGGAGTGGTTCTATGAAAGTGTGTGTACACACCCAATTTGAGCCACGAGGGGATGTGTAGGGATGCCAGTTCAACCATTACAGTTTCTGGGCAGCTGTGACCGGTGGCTCAGCCGTGCGGCAGCTGGTGCCACGGGGCCAGTGCTCATGCAATCCAAGAAAAGCTGCAGAGGTGGGTAGTGATGCTCTGAATGGCTGTAAGAGGAGCCTCCATGCATACTAATTAATTCCACAAAACAGCGGCTCACTTCTGCCAAAGAGAAGGGCGGAGAGCGAACGTACCTGGGAATGTAATTGCTCATACATTGAAAATGATGGTGCTTGCTGGCAGCAGGCATAAGCCATTTTAGACAGGCTGAACTGAATAAAGGAAACTCACGATTGTAAAATGCAAATGCCATCGGAAACATGAAGTGTGGCGTCTGTGAAGCAGGCGCCGTGCTGGTACACGAGCTGAGGCAAAAAATAGTGCAAAAAGGCACCTAAATTAAAAAAAAGAGTAAGCCCACATGTAACAGGGGCAGTCTCCTGAGACGGTCCGAAACACCAAAAGGCGGGACTAAATAAGCTTACTGACCAAACAAAAGTAGGCATTTATGAAGGGCAGGAACTAATGGAAAATATGGGAGGTGCTTCAAGCCACAGTCTAGATTATAGCATGCCTTGCAGAGTAGCGCCTAGGCTCGACCTAAAAACACTGAGGCCCTATGCTGTTCTGGAGGACTCTGCAGGGCATATACCATGGCTGCCTGATAGCATCCCAACCCAGTACCTTGGGTTTGCCATACAATAATTAAACTGATGGTATGATGCCCTACCAGATGCTGAACTATTGTGCACATCAATTTTCAGACAACAAAATCTATCCTTGCTCTGATGTGCTACTAGTGTATGTCACTGACCGCACTATCTGTTCTTCTTTAGACCCATCTTAATTAATAGGTGTAAATATTGTATATTAATTAATATTAATATTGTAAAATATTTACAGATTTTACAATATCTAATCTGTTTGAAGCCTCCTCGAATAAAAATGTCTTTGACCAACCCGTCTGGTGAGCAGCTCCTTCTGGCGTAAAGTTTAATTGGCTGTAATTACACTACTGCCTTATCTATTTAAAGCTTGTTTAAAGGGAGATGTGCTAGTGGACTGCTTGTGTTTACGCCTTGGTGCTGTCTACTCTATTAAATCTGCTCAAGGATCATTTGAAAGAGAAGTGGACTCTCTTGTCTGTGTAGACATCATGGAGTCACTTTTCAGTGTTAACAACACCAACAGCATTTTATGTAATAGTTGTACTACAGTTATCACAGTATCTCTTCTGATTACAGACCACCTGAAATTAAATGCTTTTAACGTACACATGATTGTGTAAACTGCACCTCTGGCATATGTCTAGAAAATGTAATCCATGTGAGGTCCACTTGATTTAAAACAAATTCTTGGACTGGCCTTGATTGTGTGAATGGCAAAACTGTTGTGAAGTGTAACTTTAGGTTTTTCTAGGACTTCCTGGTCCTACTTCGTTGCTCATAGGTCACACTTCCAGTGACTGTACCAATCCCTCCCAATCATCCTTTGGAATGCTGAGATTACATTCCTTGGCTAAACTAACACAGAGCACAGCTGGTTGTTTGACACCCATTAACACAGGACGATCTGTGTCACACTTAGATAGACTCATCAAGACCCATAGGAAATGAGATGCCTTCCTGATCTGTTCATTTTATGTGAACAACACCACTGGTATAAGATGTTATGTTAGTCAGTTTTGTGTAGTGCACGTTCACCAGCTGTTTCTTGGTGCTCATGCAAAACCAGACAAATGAGCAAGCTCAATGATAGGATTTTTTAAAGTGCCACATCTTTAGATTTTCTTCTGAATTTTGTGAAGTCCGATTTGTTCATAGGTATCAAAGCAAGGAATTCAATAAGCCAGGCTGTACAATGCACTTTCCTGTACTACTAGTCCTGCATTTATTGGATTTAAGCATCTTCTGGATTTAATATATCATTGGGCTGCTCTTATCTTGTGTTATTACCACTACCAGTATGAAGGGTAATCTGCATTTTGGCTCAAATTATTAGGTCTTCTACAGGCATCCAAATGGCAATCATCCTCTGGTTAACAACGGAATTAGAAATCTAAATCACTACTGTTATTGTTTAAATCACAGATTATCGGCACTACTCCCAATAGGTGAACCACACTTATTCATATGCCCTCTCTCTACTCTGAGGCCCTTTTAGGATTGGCATACTAATATACATATGTATTTATAATGGACAAACGCTTGGGTTGATTACAGGTTTTCGAAAGACCCTTCATATAGTGATTATTACTTGGTTGGCTGAGCACTCCTCCCATATTCTAGGCTAAGCCTACATATATATGAAATGTAACTATACGATTTGATGTGGATTTGGAGATAATGGGTGATTGACAAAAACCCTCTATACATAGGTGGATCTGTGATGTGTCTTCTAGCTAACATCATGGCTTTGCTGCTGATTAGATTTGTTTGATATTACCAGGCAAGGGGTTATGGACTCCTGCATGTTTTCTCCTGTATGTGGGTCCCAATATGTGACTACCCTGACCCTGTGATCTTTATCTAATATGAATTTTCAATATTCAGTGTTGAATCTCTCTATACAAACACATTGGACTCGTAAACCCTAGGGCAATATGAACAATGGATAATAATATAAGGTGGAATGCCTCTCTCCCTCACGAGCCTGCCCACAAATGAGTGAATAAAAATGCCAAAAATGTGGTAGTCTAAGTCACTGGTGGTGGCATTGTGTGTTTTGATACCTCTATAAAATGAACTGCATGAATGGGGGTGAAATGTCATTTTTGCTCACGTGCCTGCTCGCAATGAGCTAAAAATAAATTGCCAAAGATCTTGGTACACTAAGTCACTGGTGGTGGCATATAATGTTTGCCTTAACACTGATTGTTAAATGAACTGTACATACGTAAAAAAATAAAAATAAAATATATAAAAATAAAATATATATATATATATATATATATATATATATATATATATATATATATATATATATATATCCTATTTTTCTTTTATTTGTAGCCCTGATGAAGTCGAAATTCTGGACAAAACACGTGTTGGCTACTTTGACTATTTTGAAGACCTAAACTTGAATAAATGACCTATGGAGTCCAAGAATTGAAGGAGCATATGAACTGTGGAATGCATTATTACTCCAAATTGAATACTTATTATAAACTGTGTGTGCCATTGGGAATGTGTAAATCATCCTCTGGAAGCACCAATGAATGACATCCAATCATGTTTTATAATGCTCATCTGCCTCCCTGTACTAATCAAGATAGTGCAAACTATGACCGGTTTTGTAATATAACATTGTGACAGGTGTCTTGGTGACGTAACCCTTACTTAGGAACACAATAACTGCTCTTCAAGCCACAATGGACTCATCAGAGCGCATGCAAAGGTGGGTGGTTTGTATAACCCCAAACCTATGGGATACCCCTTGCCACTCCGGGTACCAGAAGACCATATACCATGGCTGGCTAAATAATGCTCATTGCCATGGACATTCCTGAATGTGGGAAGAGAGAAAACTACCTTTAGAAGGGGGTGGGCCTGATCTAATGGTGGTGTGCTAGTGAGGTAAAGAGCCGAGAGGAAGTACGCGGTGATTTGGGCACAACTAGGCTTGGTGGTTGGCAGAGCTGAGGTTTCTGGAGTGCTCATAGAGCTCAAGCCTTTGAGAAAGGTACAGAGAGGGCTTGCCTTGTCTTTTGCGGAAGCAAGCTAGCTTAGTGGCTGCAAAGCAAGTTGGGAGGTGACTGGGGAGGTTGGAAAGTATTTACACAGTAAATTGGATGTATTTGGCTAGTGAGGTGTATGAATACTGCAGAATGTACATTAAAAGGAAGCTACAATTATACAGTATATACCTTAACCAGGTATTAATTAAGGACATTGCAATATCTTTCTGATGATCTCTACTAGGGGCCTCACATCAGAGGCAGAGGTAGGAATGAACATCTCCAGTTTTATGCTGGAGTTTAAATTCACTCTAAAGTTACTGGCTGTAGAAGAGAGAGCCAAAATGTCAGAGGAAATACGACTAGGGGAGGCAGGCTCCCTAGAGCAAAGGAAGCTACTAGAGGTAGTAAGCTGCTATTTAGGCACCGAATGATAAATTACGTAAAAGAATAACATATAATTTACAATGGCGCAGAAGTGTAAGTCAGGTTTCTTTGCTGTAGGTGACACAGTAATCAATACAAAGGTTCTTACTCTAATCGTGAAAGTCCTTCCTCCAACTCGGTCACGCGCTTCCAGAACCACAACACTCAGTCCGGATTCATCCAGCAATTTTGCTGCAGATAGTCCTGGGAGATAAAAAGGAAACACAACATTTCAGCGTACATGGCCTTGGAAAAGAAGTAGGAATGCAATTAAGCCCACTCTGGAAAGGCATTACTCACTACTATGAGGCAAGTAAAGCAGTTAAAATATTTACGCTTCCTTCAAATCGTTACTCAATGTTTTTCATTGCTGGAAAAATGTAAAGCTAAATAACTTTAACAACACAAATAGAGGAGCACTACAAATGATATTTTCACAACAAATAGCCCTGCTCAATTTTCATAATTTTCCAATTCTTCTGTTTATTTTCGCTTGTATACAGATCCAATGGTAACAGCAAAAAGATACAACACGTTTTATCCAAAATTTGGACTTCTTCAGGGCGTATATTGTTCGTATTTTTATGATGATAAAAAAAAACAATGACCATTCAGCATCCACACATCATCATACAGTATTTTCCTATGCCCATGGATGGAATGTTTCCAGGTTGGAACTTATAGTAATGAAAAAGATCGGTGCCTTATTTCGCAGCAAGCAGCGACAAAGTTCCTCCTCTCACATTGCGTAAGATGCTACGATAGGGGAAAAAAAACTTTACACTGTGACGCCTTCTATAGAAGGTAGGACATTTCCCAAGCTCCCCTTAGCTGATGCTGACTGATCACTACAAGCAATGTCTGCAATGGTGGTTCAAAAGGCTTGTATAGCAGTGACGCCATTACAAGATGTATAACTGGGACTCGCTAGATTCTTCGTGTTTGCTTGTATACTGTACCCTACCAGTCTCATAGGAGTATTAACTCACTTGACCCACTCTGCCTGCTGACAGATCAATAAATATTGACTTACACCTAGTAGTATCACTATAGTGAAGTTTTGATTAAAATATGGACAAACAGTACAATTCCAGTTGTCGCTGAGTGGTGAACAGAGAGGGTGTGGCTTAACGGCTAGGGCGACCCACTTTGAAGCTGGGGAACCAGGCTCGAGTTTGGCTGGAGGCTCAAACATTCTGTGATTCTTGGCAAATCACGTAATCTCCCTCTGTCTAAAAATGAACATGTCCGTCTTTAATGCAACTGGTGCTCATGTAAAGCGCTAGGATACCTTTGGGTCAAGTTTGCGCTATATAAAACTGCAAAACTCTATGTAGGCCTCCGTTACCAGCTACCGGTGCTTTTCCGATCTGAGCACAAACTCCGGTTTGGGAGGGGAATGGAATTAAAAGTTTTGCGGTAATTACTGTCTCCCCTACACTTTTCCCTAGTTAAATTCCAGCAGGTTACACTTGACAAAATGTACCAGGGGAAAATCCCCAGTAAAGACCTGTGCATGCAGAAATCTGCATGTTATGCCTTGAGGGATGAACTTGTGATGGTTGATAATTAAGGCACCTGATATATTCTGATCGTGGGGTATCGGATTTCAACAGGCTTGATAATTATCACATCTCCCACTGGGCAAACGTCAAGAGAGTCTTAGTGTATTGTTGGCTCACTTTTTGCCCTAGGTGTAAATATAGGACTGACAATCTGAATGGAAAGAACACTTCACCAGTAATGAACTTCAAAGACTGAAAATCTAGGAGGTTCCATTGTATTAGACTCAAAAACTCATTTGTTGTGAATGACATAACATCTTTACTGCATACAACACGTCAAAAATGAAAAAGAATGATAACTCTGCAGCTACATTTTCACCAAAGGCTAAGGGATCCAACTTAGGGTTACATCAAGGCTAATGTCAGAGTTGATATTTTTTGTGAACCATTACCTACACATTGAAGACATTCAGGACTATCTGACTACTACCATTACTGGTAACTCTGCAATTATATATCCAGGAGTTTAAGTCCAAGCAGCACTTCATGCTAGTTATCACTAAAACAAGTGCGGTGTGCAGTTGTACATTTTCTTTGACCCAACTGCCACACAATCAATTCAACATATCTGCATCTTTTATTTTCTATGCACAGAAGTAGTGTCATATCACATCAAGAGCAGCAAATGCATCTCTGATTAGAGGCCACCAATGGTGAAAAGAAAAGGTTACTTATCGTCTCTAACAATATATCTGGTGGATGCTATGGGCACATTTAGCCCTCGATGGACTACACTTTGTTCCTCTGTGGCAGCGGAGTGATACGTTTAACTACCTTGGCAGAAAATACAGCCCACCACATTTATAGATCTCCACCAGGTAGGCAGAGATCTCTGTGCCTTCAGAAGAGCCAGGGCCAGGGAAGCTGTGTTGAAGGCATTGACTATTTTTGTGCAGGTGCATGCTCAGTTGGCCCGTACAGGAAAGATTATGTTTTTCAAGAACAAACTTCGACATCAGGAGTTTGCTTTTGGTAATCAAAAAATAAGTGCCAGAAACACTAGGAGTTTTCTCACAGCACGTGGGGATTATTTATTTGTCTTCCTGTTTGGGCCGTCAGGTTTTGCCTGGTCGTCCCAAAGTGGGGAAAAAAGTATGATAGAACGTCTGCCCTAAAGAGGTCTCAGGTTTTTTGACCCAATGCACAGTCAGTCGGTTCATCAGTCAAAGGTTTCCACAGGCAGAGCCAGCAGAGGCTCCACTGGCAGAATCCTGACACCTGACTCTAAAAAAAGTGAGAGTGTATGTGAAGGGCCTTGTCTGCCGAATTCTAAATAAGATCCTATACCTTCCTGCAGATTGTTCCCCTTATGAATATCTCCCAGCTGTAATTTTCCCCAGCAATATATTTCCAGCGTTGAAAGGTGGTGCCATGCGGACTCAGCCATGGCTCCACCTGCCCTGAATGTCATAACATACCAACCAGCACGTCTGTGCCAGCAGTGGTGGCTGCTCCTGGGAAGCAGCAGTGGGGCTGGGAGGGGGGAGGAGGAGGGGTAAAAAATAAATTCACTTACCTGCCGGCTGGCTGGCCAGCAGCCACCTCTCCTCCATCCTCTTCCTGGCTTCTTCTATGCAAACAGGAAGCAGGAAAGCTACCGTGCTCCCCATAGCCAATCACAACGCTGCAATGCAGCATTGTGATTGGTCTGAGTGCTGTAGTTCGGCGCTCAGCCAGGGAATGGGGGCCTGGGCATGTTCTCCACCCAGGCTGTCATGCAGCCTGGGTAGAGAACATGCAAAGTATGCATGACTGTTTGGCCGGCCCAAGAGGGCCGGCCAATCAGCTATTGCGCACTCACAGAGTGCCCACCACTCCTCCCCCCTGCTCTGAGAGCAGAGCAGATCCGCCCCGCCCTACAAGACGCAGCAGCAGGAACAAATAAAATGATAATGTCAAGTAATAATCATTTTATTTTTCCTTTTTTTACACTGCGAAGAGCAGCGGGGTGCTGCTCCTCCGCCTTAGCGGAGGAGCCGCCACGGTTTGCCAGTTTGTGGCTGAGGCTTCAAGTTATGTTTGTTATGCATCTGCAATCCTCATTCTCACAATCAGAATGTACATCACAATCAGACTCTTGAACAATTTCTGTCATCATTTTCCAATCTGGTTGGGTTGAAATACTATGGCCAGCAGAGTTCTCATACAACGATACCACTTCACCCACGGACGAAACATCCTAATGGTGATCTTAGGGCTGATGTTAACACACAGAAGAGGAATACGTTCCTGACTATGGGTAAAGTTTGTAACAAAAACTCTTTCAAGAAAAAACACAGAGGCTAGCAGTATGAACAGCTTGCTGCCTGCCATCCAAAGGCGGCTTACAAATGGTGAAATGGTGGGTGGAACTCTTGCCTTGAGGTGTAATCAAGCTTGAACTGTGGAGTAAAGTCTGTTAGGCAGGATCCCATAGTGACAGAGCTTGTTTGTGGAACAGCACTGATGACCCACACCATATTTCATGCAGAAATCTCATAAACTGGTATCATTATCATGTACTGTTTAATAGGAGATAGCTATTTCCAAGCACTGAAAAAATAAGTAAGGGTGAATCATAATGTATAGTATTTGCATCGATCCAAGGCACACTGCTAGATAAGAGCGCCTTAGCTCAGGTCGGGGTTCATACTGGATGACAAAGTACATCATTATCTGCAAACGAATACCCGATGCCACGGGAAAACTAACCATCGAATAGATTAGTTGAGGACCGTGTTCGTTTTACTACCACTGAGCAGAAACGCTTACCTTCTGAGCCCTACCCTGCTACTATCAAGGGTTAAGGTAATTATGAACTGGAACAAAGGTCTGCTTGTAAATGGATGCAAAGGTAAATTGTATAAGCAAGTTGTAACCATAAAAGCACAGATCAGTCCGTGGAAACTATAGCCTAAGGTCATTCCTGTGTCTGTGCTTCCTAATTCATTATGCAGAATCCACCCCCAGCCCCACCACTGCCTTGTTCCTCCCGATTTCCTTCTCCAACGCCCCCCACTCCATTTTTTGCTATCACCTTACAGAGCATTGTGAACTTTCCCTCTTGTACAGCTTTGCAGATAGGTTTGTACTTTGTACAGCACAGGCCTACATGCAAACAATGGCGAGCTGCACAAGGGAATATAAAGTACCTGCTGCTTCGATAGCACAGGAAAAAAAAATGATTACAACATCTATCCATTCATTAAAGTACAAAAAGTGAAAGTCAAAGACTAATAAAACCAGACAGCAAAAAAAACAAAAACAATAAAACACTGATGTTTTAATCCTTTTGATAGAAAGCATAATGAAACCACCTTTAACGAGCCTGCATCTGTAACGAAATTACACCTGCTAATCAATGGCAAGCCTCTCGATAAAAGTCAGCTACTAATTGGATGAGCTTTTAATATAACTACAAAATAGCAGCTTCAATTGAGTGGGTACTTACTGATGCAGAAAAATAGGGCCATTTACACAAGGTAAACAAGTATATAATGAATTCAACATGAATAAAAAGATTTCAGATAAAAAACGTATAAGTAGGTCCACCTCATAGGCCACTTGCTGAGGTACTCTGTGTTGTGCAAGGGGGAAAACACAGCGCAAAGTCTTATCTTTGAAGATTTGCCTGCTGCTGTCATCCTCAGTGCTGGAGCTCTAAAAACTGCCTTGTGTGACACACACTTTCGCAGAGGTCAGTGTGTGCTGTCTAGCAAAGCATCTGTGCAGGAAGCATGCCCTTTGAGTACTGATTCCTAAGTCTAGACAAACAGAGAAGAATCCCACCCACTGGATGTGCGCTGTGAACTTCACACATGCAATGCAAGGGTTTTTTTGACAAATGAAACCATTTTTCCTTGTTAACACCTGCTTAAAGGAGGTGTAGTTTTTGACACAATGCCTGGTCTGGCTATCTTAATAGGGTTTTGCATCAAAACCTATGGGCGTTTGTGGAGATTCGCCCAAGTAACACCCCAGTAACTCCCCTTTGAAGCAAAATGATGCAAAACCTACCTTTCCACTTTGCTCTGGCGTAGGGCCCTATTAAATCAGGGCCTGCTTCATGACCAATATTTGCGGTGCCACTGGGACAGGCCATGGTGCAGGTAATGAGGTCTTTCGGAAGGATGGAAATGATGTACTCATTGGCTCCAAATTTACACTGTTCTCCGGAGATTGATAAATGTGTTCCCTGCTCAGACGCCAGAAACAGCTACCTACAGCCACTCTGATTGTGTCTCCGTCTGCGACCGTATACAGTGCTCCACTGCCATTTTATTAGGTCTGCGGTTTACAAATGCCTCAAATATACACACACACACACACATAGGTTTATCTATCCTTACTGATCCTTTGCAGCAAGACTGTTATAGATTCCAAAATGGATTCCACCGTCACAATTATGTTATATAAAAGCTAATTCAAACATTTGATAAGTCAAATAGAAGGATTGTGTCTTAGATCCCATAAGTCCACGTAAAGTCACTGTCTGGACAGATACTCGCACTCTCACCGCCTTGCACCAAGTCGAATGGCAGACAAAGATGAGCTCAGAATTTAACTCGTGGAAAATAGGCGAGAATGGCCCCAGAGCACCCGTAAATATCAAACATGGCGTCCCCTTCCCATAGATCTCAAACTAGAATGGACTTATGTAAAATGCTGCTAGTGGATTACAAGATGAATCTCATTTTTTAGGAGATCATACATAAAAAGAAGAATTATGTCCAATAAGGAAACGCAACGGTTCCATCCGGATTGAATAAAACATTAAACAGATATAAATAGTATCATATTTTTAAGTTAAATGGCAGTGATCAACACCTCCCTTTGCTGTGAGAAACCGATTTCTTTAATATTTTTCACTCTCATGCCAAGAAAAACAAGCACTGACATTTGCTCAGCTTGTTCTTTAATAAGTGGGTTCTAACAAATAAAGCAATCAATAACTGCCAAAATGTCAGTGAATTCTGCCCTTTCAGAAAATTATGTTGATCTTTTATACATCAATTACATGTTACTGGATAACAAATACGGCTGAGGAAAGACATATTTCTGCAAAAAAAAAAATGCTATTTGAACCCTGCCTCACTCATCGAAAACCACAGGTCACACATTAGGACGGTCATGTTCAATGAGTGATTTTGGAAAATAAAAAGTTCTTTCTACGTGGTCTGGCTGAGTATAGTCACTGGCACTGGAATTTTTCATTTTGCAGACATCGCAAATTCTCAATATATATGATGGCACACAATAAATTATTGGCTACAAAATCCGCAGATTTTATTTAAAAAAATATACTGCTTGCTGACCCGACTCAAGAGTTACCAGGAACTTCACATATGAAATGCAGTGTAATGCATGTACCCTTGGCAAAATTAAATGATCAACTTTCACATGCTGACTGCTGTACCGGGGAAGGTGATGGACTAATGAAGGTGCTTTTGTGTTTTGACTTTAGAACATGCACCAGTGGTTACAAAGAAGCAAATACCCTCCAGATTTAAATAGATTGCAAACAGTGTATGTAGAAAGAAAGAATGTTTCATTCTTAGACCCTCATTGTTAGTTATTGATAAAACCGATGTGGTAATGCAGCACTTGAAATTACAGATACATCAGTACACTGCAACATCTGGATATGGTATTACCGCATGTATTGTAATACCAATTCGGGTAGAGACTCAAGCTTCTGACCAACAATAGTCTACCATAAAGCCTATAATGAGAACCTAAATTACGATGTTCTCACACTTTATTCTACTCCTTTAGTGTCCTTGATTTTCTCCTTTGGTTACTCCTACAACTCTTATGCTGATGACATCAAGCAGATTCTTAAATTGGTGGGGGATCTTGTACCCATTCAAACAATGGATGACCTCTAAAGCCTACTTGATGGCCTGCAATTCCTGAAGATTGAATTATTAAAAGATTTAAATTATGCTCTGTGGGAACCCATTAGCTTGTTACTTTAATCGATGGCCTAGAGAGTTTGCTCCTGCTCCCTTCAAAATGAAGTACAAAAAAAGTGATGGATGGAATGCTTGAATTAATCTCAGACACAGGTAATTACTCGGGGCTGCATCCCAGTCCATCGCAATTTTGCACACCAGACTACCTCAGTTTGGACCCAACCATATGCAAATCAGCCTTGACCCATTTCTAAAAGAAACAATCCAGCCTGAAGTGACAGGCCGCCAGGTCCTCCCTGAACCGGAACACAAGCAACCCAAGGCCGGTTTCACCCTTGTTAGGACGCATCAGTTGGGTGTCGTGAGGAGTTTCTAATTTTACTCATTCACGGTCAGGATTGAGCAGCTGCATTTCAGTGCACCACCCCCACACCTGCCTGTTGCTTGATAGCTTTGACTGTCAGTGGGTGAATGAGGCCAGACACTTTCAGTAGTCATTCTTCTCTTTTTTACAACTGAGGTACCTTTTATGTCTGTTGGCTTGACAGAAGGACTATAATTGGGTTTTTTTCTGCCATAGGTCTCGTCAGCCGCACAGGGCAGTACTAAAATGTTTGCCAGGCCCTACAAAGTTTGTCAACAATGCCCAATGTTAACTCCTTATCTGAGTACTTCAAAAGATATGATGTAACAACCATTTATTCACTTTCTGAGGCCTAATCCTCCATTGTGAGAAACACTGGGGGAGTCTTTTGAGAATTCCACAGGGTCACTATATAATAGAAATATAATGAGATCACAAAAGTTAAATTCTGAGTACACTTTATGAGATATTTCACGTGATCCTGCAAGAAGGGAGCACCATTCTCAAGTGGGGGAAGCTGTATTAGACCAACACCAGGGTCAATCGATCTCTGGCCATTTTCTTGCTATAAATCAAAAACCTGCTATTCTTAATGAACTACGTGTCTCTCTTTTTATCGGACTCATATCATGAATCTATAGCAACATCCAACAGCAGTGTCCCTTTAACCTAACACTATAGAACTTTCACTTTCCTATATGATGTCAGCTAGAAAAAAACACTCTGTATTCCACTGTAAAATTATTAGGCAACCAAGGTAGGTGCCAGGCCAATCAATCACTGGAGAACAGCCTTCCTTGTTTTCTAAGGGTACTAAAAAGGGACTCCATCACTGCAAAATAACTACATCAGCTCTCCAAAATGAAAATATTTCGGTGTCTTTCTTCTTGAAAATAAATGTAAATGTAAAAGTTGGACACAACACGGGGCCTGTTTCCTCATCTTTACCGATTATAGGGGTGGGATCTACTAATTCTACAATATATAGGAATCCTTCTCAGATAAATACATCTCCAATTTTGACTGATTTTGCGTTTTCCATCAATCTGCACCTAAAGTCTGAGATCTTAGTTTCATCCAACTTGAATCATCAGTCCCTAACTGAAGCATGCAAATGTAAAACTTTAAGGAGTAAGAACGCCTTATTACCGTCCTGATTCTCAGGGGCGAAGTTGAGATTAGTTTTAGTCAAATACATGCTTTAAAGTAAAAGTATCATGAAAACGAGTTTGAAAAGGATGCAATTTCAGGTTCTAGATTCTTGCCATATTGGTCACCCTCAAGGTTCTGTCCCGGATCCACTTATTCAAATCCTAATGGAATTACATATGGTACATCATCTTAGTTAACTGGTTTACTGATCATTGGTTGTTGTGTACTTTTCAATCATTCCATTGCTGAGAACTCTCCTTCTACTTTAAAGACTTACTAATGATATAGTCATTGGGCCATAAAATGCTAGTAAGCAGAGGGTAGAGCAAATTTAGACTTCCTAGTTCCATTATTTGTTGATAAACTCATGCCACCCTCCATTTGCTACCTATGAATCATTCCCATCACTTGAAAGTACATTATTCCTTTTCCACTTCTTGGACGCTTCAATTTTCCAACGTTTTGTTAGCCAGATCTCACCAGCTTCATCTCCTGGGTTGTTGTGCTAGGACAGTGCAGGAGACATAATGACGTGAACGACAAAGCCATTGTCATGTAGGCAACTTGTGCTCCCTCTTCCCATTAAGACTCTAAGGCTTGAAATGAAACTGCGCCACCAGGACCCAAATGACCTGGAAGAGAAAAAGTGACAGCAATGTGCAAACTAGAATCCAGGCAGCAGAGCTCCTTATAGCTGCTCCCACAAAATCCTCGGTGCCAGTAAAGTGAGTCTTTGAACTGAGGAGCACAGGATACAAACTGCTCAGTTTCCTTCTTGCTGAATATCTCTTTTCTAAGTCAGTATGGACCCCATAATTAAGTAAGTGAATGTTAGGGAAATTTAGCTTAGCTAGAATTACATGTGAAGAAACTGTTTGTTATGAACCTTTAGGATGCCCACTTCTGCAAATTAATTCTTCATAGTGGAGAGGGAAATGTCAGGAGAATGCTTACTTCACTCAATGAGGTTAACTTAAGCAGTTTGGATACAATGCTGTCCTACAGTGTCATTTGCCACTGGGAGCATCTTTACAGTTTGGGAGAGACTTTAAGTTCCTTGCATTGTACTGCAAACTTGAAGGTAATGCATTAATTGTATCAATTCTGGCTAAAGATTACATGTGAATTTGGGAAGTTTGTATAAGGTGACAAGTACTTCTTGTTTATATATATATTTTCCAGCTATTTGTCTCGGCTACCTACCGACGTCAATCTTTCCAAAGCCGATTATGGGCCTGATTATGAAACCGCCAAACCCGTGGTGGCAGTCCGACCACCGCCATACTGCAGAACCACCCGCAGTATTACAACTGTGGCGGGACCACTGCGACCGCCAGGGATCAAGGATCCTGCAGCGGTCCGAGGCAGAAATATGCTAGCAGTGCCCCAGAGGCACCGCAGAGCATATTCCAAGTTACCTCACCACCACCCTTTTCATGGTGGTGAGCCCACCATGAAAAGGGTGGCGGTGAGGCAATTGAGGGGGACCTAATAGGGCCCCCTGTTGACTCAGGTCCAGGGGGTGCATGCGGGGGGCACATGTAGCACCCTCCTGGATACGCACTCCCAGTTCCTGCATGGTGTGAAATGTATGTCACACTGTGCAGGAAGGTGCAGTCGGCGCTCTGAGAGCGGCGGTCTGCATGTTAGGCTCTTTTATGAGCCTAACAGACCACAGCTGCCAGACCACCGCACGAACGCCTGCCAGACCAGGATTGAAGTCCTTATCTGGCAGGCGGTCGCACCATGGGTTTGGTGGTCCTACAGTGGACGACGCATTGCACCGTCCTCTGTAGGTTCACGGAACTCCTAATCGGCCCCTATATCTTCTGGGCTCTCTGACTGCTTACGTACCATTTTTAATACGCTATAGGTCTGGCAGTAGCATTTGTGGGCAGCAGTTATTTGGCACCAAAAAGATCACCAGCACATTTTCCAACATAGATACATGAGAGAACATTACGGTTCATATGATCTGACACTGGCATCTTTTACAACTTTAGAGGCGTGCTCAATGCTCTGGCAATGTGTTGATGCCATTTCTATCATTGTAATTTGTGTATTTCCAGCACCAGTTCACGTCCTGCCTATCCAATAAGCTGTTACCCCACATAAACCTTTTCACCTACTGTTCCCCCCTGTTGATTTCAGATTTTTGCATGATGTTAAGGCAATGCTTACGGTGGAACCTCTATGGATTTAAATGTTTTACTAATCCTGATCCTGGTCCGATTGATGGTGATGTTAATAGTTTGTGTTGGCAACAGAGGCGCTGTGTTCTACTACTTATGATTCCTTGTCTAAAATGACTTGTAATGAACAACAAATTGACAAAGATTTTAGATTCTTATAAGTGACTTTTCAGGCTTTGGTGATTATTGTGTGCAAGAAGCTTGGTTAGTTGAGGAATTTGAAATAGATAATTATATAGTATTCAGTAATGTTGCCACTCTGTCTTTGAAAGTATATGAAAAGGAAAGTTTGGCAATTTTGCTGAGATCCTCGTATAAATGGAACTGGTGGCATGCACGTATTAACTGTAAAGCAGTTTTAGCATTAAAAATTTCAAAAGCATTAATTTTGTTCCAGTTGTTTGATATTTGTCATTTGATATGCAGGTACATCCTGGTCCATATTATCTGCACATTTTCTAGGGAACAAGGGTCAGTTTATTTATCCTTGAAGTGCGTGTATGTTAGTGGAAGATTTTAAAGATTTGGCTTCGTCATATTGATGTATGAAGACAATATAGTCTTGCTAGAGTTAATCCTTACAAGCTCCAAGGCCAATTATCTTCTCTGCATGTCCATTTGTCCATGTCGAGAAAAAAGAGGTTACATATTAATCTGTAAATATCGAGTCAGCATAGTTAGCACAAGTCAGTCCGTTCTTACTGGAGAGCTGTAAAGCCGTGGACATGCTGATTGTCACACTCTCAGGCTGTAGGGTCTGGAGGCAGGGAACACTTGGTCAGGAAATTTTCAGCGAGGTGGGAAACAGGCTGCTGGACTTGTGTCAGCAATGGTAACACTCACTTAATCCAGTCTGCTCTTCTGGGCTACCCCACACGCCAAGCACATAGGCTGGGCTTCTAGTCATCAGTCAGTCGTTTCCCAGCAGGACCAAACCCTCCTTCCTTTCTCTCAGCAACCCACCCTGCAGAGCACTCCCTCCCTTGGTCATGGAGAAAGTGGAATTTTAACTCAGTAAGAAATTTTGGGTCTCACTTCTATAGACTTTTCCAAGACAGTTGATGTTGATCACACTCCCCATGTCCTGGAACCAGTTTCCCTTTCAAAAGTAGTTTATCTTATTGCAAAGCATACATAGACTTCTTTGAAGGCAATGGCTCCCAAAGCAGAAAGTGACAATGCCGTCTTTACACTGAAGAACCCAAAACATAGACATAACGAAGTGTAAAAACTCTGCAAGTGGCTGTTATCGGCCTTCTGGAATAGCACTCTGGGAGAGACAAAGGGGCAGTCCCTATCAGGAAGATTCTCTTTCCGGTCACCATTGGCCATAAGCAGTGGTCAACAAGGGAGGATCCGCAAGCCCCTGCCAACAAAAGGTCACTGCTGCATCATTAGGTCTCGCCTTGGCAGCGCATGCGCTGCATGCGCTGTCTCAGCGAGACAAAGTAATCTCTGTGTGTTGGCAAGCGGCCGGTAGTTTCTCCAGCCGCTTGCCATTTGCTGAATGTTGGTCTAGCTTTTGTTACCTTGGTTTTGACTGGCTGTTGATGTCCAACTGACTTCCGTGTAGTCCGGAAGCAGCGGCCACCAACTACAGTTTTCGTCCGCACTGTTTGCACTCTTTCGTTGTCTCGCTCATCTCTGCCTGACAACATGGCAGCGGTGCATGCGCAAGGAGCCGGTGTGTGCTTGTTTATTTTTATTTCCCACCCGCGCCCCCTTCCTCCCTCCCACGAGCATGCCGGCCGCGGGAGGGAGGTTAATAATATTTCCGTTTGAAGAAGGCCGCCAGATAAGCGCTCCTCAGTTTTCGGGACGATCATAGTCCCCCTTTTATTTTCATGCCATCAGTGGCAGCCATACATCTGTGGTCAAAAAACAGGTGACCGCAATAGTAGTCACAAGTAATTTCAGCTCTACTCTGTAAAGCGGGAAGTGCACAGGCTGAGACTAGAAATGGGGCATCGGCCGTCTTGATGTGCAACTTTAACGAAGGGTGTTGCGGTCATGTTTACTGTGGCAGCAGAGAGCTTCCTCAGGCAAGCCAGGTAACAGCGCCCTGTTTCTTCATCCTTACCATGTATTACTTGTTTTAGACCGGGTGGGTAAGGTCGACTGTTAGCGCTGTAGGAAACGGACGAGGCGCTTCAACTAGTGACAGAGCATTCTGTTCAAGTCACTGAGCTTTAGGGTGTGACAGCACCTCTCAGGAGTGACTCCTATTCCCTGGGCCAGAATGACAATCTATTGTTAAATGACATCATTCTGAGGTGACAGACCCTCTTTTGATATTACATCCTCTACACGTGACAACAGAGTCTACATTTGCAGAATGTACTTTTTAGTATTTGCATTATTTACCCGTATATTTTTTTCACATTGGTAAGATCCCGAGTTTACTTTAGGAACACAGGAGTAAGATCTCCATATTTACCCCATATCTGCTTGAGCTCCTAAGACTAATACCAATAACCTACAATAACAAACAAGCAACAGTAACACTGTGCAAACCACTAATATTAGGTTTCGGAGCAGCTTGCTTACAACCATAAAGTGCTGCAAAGCCTCGTGAGTGGTAATAGGTGCTATACGATTAAAATACAATACATAAGTTGTTGCATCCTACGAGCCCTCTTAATGGTTACAATCATCCTTCGGGTGAGGAATTTTAGAGCTTCCCTCTAGGTTTAGTCAGAGACAAATTTCAAGTTGGAAGTGGTCTCCTCCAGTTTCATGTGTGCCCCAAAGTACAGCACGTGAATCATTTAATGCACCCCGCCTGTAAGTTCAGTCAAAGCTCTAAAGGGCTTTTTTACTTCAAACCTCAAATTATCCATATCTAAAGTGTCGCTCATCGTATCTTCATTATATAAAAGCTCCTAACCATATAATATAGTTTATTTTAACATAACGTAGAAGTGAATGCCCCAATATGTGGCTGTTTGGTTAAGCCATTAACTCACCAATTACACTTTATCCCCTGTAGACAGAGATAGCAATTTTTCATTTAATTATGTGATGTTTTATACAGTACTTCTCTTTGTGTTTAGTTCAGGGCGCTCTATTAAATTGGCAAAACAGTTGAAAGTGTGAATTATGGTGTGCGGCGTCCAGTTATGTGTGAGTAGGATCCTGTTTACAGCGTGCTTCACATGCTTTTTCTGGAGAGTCTCATGGAAAAATTATCTTTTAAACAGTTTGGTTTTGAGAACTTTCTTCAACGTAAGCAGTTTAATTGATTCTGTCCATAATTATGTGTCAGGACTGTCCCATAATTCTGGTCCTGGCACTCTAATTGGCACTGTGCTTTAGCCATTTGAAAGATTGTTGATGGATCAGGTGAGCTGCAGTTGGGTCGAGTATGCTGGGAGCTTTGTCATGGGATGTCATATTTTGAGTGCATCTGGGTCCCCTATCCCAGTATTGCTTGTGAATAATGCATAGAGTTTTAAACCTAATTTCTGCCTGCACCTATATCCAGTGGAATTGTTTCATGGTTAGTTTAATAAGATTCTGTTTAGGGTACAACTGGGAAGACTGATTCTTAAGTTTATCTTAGGAAGGCTTGTGTAGATGATGTTGCAGTAAAATAGGTGTGCAATCTCCAGGGTTCTTGTCAGATTTATTTGTTGTGCAGTTCATAGGACTGTGATTTTTTTCCAAAGCAGTAATGTTGCAGATTGATGGCCAGTGTTAACTACGGGTATGAGTGAGCGGTTTCCATCCAAGATTACTCCCAGGTTCTTAATTTTCTGGGTTATTTCAGTTGCAGATCCCATGCTTGCGAGTAGGCTAATGGGAGTTAATTGAAATTGTGTTCCCGTATAAGGATCTTGGCTTTGGATCCATTTAGGAAATGGAAACCTTATTTTAGCCAGTAATACATGCGGCCCTGGTAGCTTGTGAAGTTTGATTGATACAACTGACTGGTCTCCAATCGGATGTCAGTTTGGGTTTCATTAGTACACATTTGGATGTTAGCTTGGTATAAACCAACTAGTGGGATCATGTAGCCGTTAAACAACAGGAGAGTCATTGGATACCCACATGGCACGAATGAAGATGTCTCCTGGGTAGACAGTGTCATTGTTCCAAGGCACAATAGGTGGATGTGTTCAGAGAGGAAACAGCGGGTCCAGTCTAAGGTGGGTAGAGAGATGACTGCCTACACTTTACAGTCTAGAATATCCAATTCTGTAGTCCACTGTATCATAACTTCCAAAAAGGTCAGGGGAGACTCAGAGCAATAACTAAACAGCAAACTTAGATATCAGTTTCACACAAACACTACTGCGAAAAGTGCAAAAATACAGAAATAAAATAGTCACACACTTCTAATCCCAGAAGTTCTGGAGATTAAATTAGATCATTCATCTCCCCCTTATCCTATAGTGGGGACCATTCGAATTATACGATACTGCAG
Organism: Calotriton arnoldi; assembly: GCA_963921515.1. NCBI lineage: Eukaryota > Metazoa > Chordata > Amphibia > Caudata > Salamandridae > Calotriton > Calotriton arnoldi. Next base: position 123,841 of record CAWUFW010011979.1, read on the forward strand.
TGTTTTCATCATAATTGTGCCTTTGCTTCACTTATCACATAATTCACCATATTCTGCATGATTTGCACAGTTCTAGATCAAACGTTACTAAACAAAGTGTAACATGTGTTGCCGTACAGGGGTATACCTTTGCAAAGGTTAACTGGTCATTTTCAGCTGATAATTGCTAAATCGAGATGTCAAATTGATGCTAAAGAGGTGATTCTTTGGCCTAGACAGTATTAATGTGTGTGAAATGACAAGTGATTTACTAGTGCCACAGAATGTGGCTCATTATGCCGCATAATTTTAGGTTTTAGGTCAAGCCTGGGCAGCGGAAGCACTGCTCTGCGATGCATGCTGTATTCGAGTATGTCCTTTAAGCCCTGCCCACGCTCCGCCCATATTTGTCATTGGCTTGTGTCATAGTCCATTGTAAATGCTGACTTCTGATACGTTAATCGGCTTGTTAGTCCCTCCTTAATACCGCCTTGTCTTAATATTTTTAACCTCCCATGAGGACTGGCCCTTTTATTTCTGTTGTTACACAGGATGCTTTATTTAGTCTGTAAGCACTATTTTCTTTAATGAATTTTGTCCTACTGCAGGCGCGACGTGCTTTCCTGCAACATTCAGCACGCCATGCGCGCTTTCACTTTCCAAGCGGCCCGGGACAATGGCAGCTGCTTCTTTGAAATGCAATCGGTATCGCATTAACGAGAGTTTGAGCTATTGGCATTTAAAATGACAAAGACTTTTATTTATGTGTTAATTTTCAAAACGGATTAAAAAAAAAGGCATTGTCATTTACAATGCCAATAGCTTAAACACTCGAAAATGCGAGACCTATTGCATTGCAAATGCTTGTTTTTAAATCTGCTGTGTCTTAATCCTCCCACACTTCAGTGACTGAGGCTACACCCTTCTTCTCTGGAATGATAATAATACTTTATTGCTGTCTAGGGAGGCGGTACCACAAACTCTATCTTGTGCTAATTGTTACCAGGGACTTCTAAAATGGATGCCACTGGTCTCCACAACACACTCACAATAACCATGGAGTGCTGTTACCAGCTACCATACATACAAAATGCACATGAAACATTCACAGGAATGTTACCCTAGGGTTTAGGCATTACTTTCAAGCAGCACTTTACTTGAGTGGGGCCTGTTGATGCCACACTAATACCTAGAAAGGACAAGCATTTGCAATGCAATCGGTCTCGCCTTTGGGACCTTATAAGTATTTAGCTATGCACCATATTATCCATTGGACCACCTGCACTCACTTTTTAGGTAAAGCCCATTGCTATCAAACACCCCGTCTTGTCAAGCACTAACTCCGGCCGTCAGGCCAATCTATTGCCCACTTTTGCTACTATTGTCCACCTCACCACTGCATCTCCCACAAAACATTAGGCCAACCGTCTCTCCTGCTGAAGTCACTTCCCTACCACCATCACCATTTACTAATCCCACACTAAATACTTTGTCAACAGTCTCTCCTGTTGAAATCGCACTCCTGCCGCATCCCCACCCTAAGCACTAGGCCAACAGCCTCTCATGCGGACGCCACTCCCCTGTCATCGATATTCCTCATCACGCTTAACCCATAGCAATAGCAACAGCAACTTTGCTCACGTTACTTCCTTGACATCACTAATGCCCAAGCTACTCCATGCCAACAATCTATTCTGCTGACGTCACTCCCTGCCATGGCCACTGCCACCCTGCATGCTACTACACCTTCTAGCCACTTCCCTTACTTCCCTCCTAGCCCTCTGTACTGTGCAGGTTTGTATCATTGAACCCCATGAAGGCAGCATACAGACCCCAGCCCTCCCATTTTATACCCCGGTTCACGTTTATAAAGAACTGCTGTTCCTGGTATGGGCTGATACCCGATATCACAATATCACCCGATATCACAATGATGGAGAAAGCTTGCAATCCTGGGGGAATCTCACACACTGCTAGGGGAGCTCAGGCTACTGGAGGAAGCGAACACTGCCGGAAAAAGCTTGCAATGCTAGGGGAATCTCACACTGCTCTACTGGAGCAAGTTCAGAATGCCTTGGAAAGCTCATGCCAAGAGAATCTTACACTTATGGGGTAATTTTACACTCATGGGGGAATCGTACACTCATGGAGGGAATCTCAAGCAACTGGAGGAAGCTTACACTGCCCAAGGAAGGTTGCACTGCTGGGGAAGGTTGCACTGCTGGAGAAGCTTGCACTGCTGGGGGAAGCTCGCAATGCTGGGAGAATCTCACACTGCTCTGCTAGAGGACGTTCATTCTGCTGGGGAAGCTCATACTGCTAGAAGAAGCTTGCAGCGCTCACAGTTTCTCTCAGTGCTGCAGGAAAAGGACCATGCTGGAGAAACTCCCATTGTGGGAGCCCAAGAGTAATGACAGAGGGAACTCGTGCTGCTGGGTGAATCTTGCGCTGCTGGATGAAGCTCGCGCTGCTGGATGACGCTCACACTGCTGGTGGAAGCTAGCATTATTGGAGTCCAAGAGCAATGACAGATGAAACTCGCACTGCTGAAGGAATCTCACACTGATAGAGGAAGCTTGCAATGCTGGGGGGAATCTCGCACATTGCTAGGGACGCTCAGGCTACCGGAGGAAGCTCGCACTGCTGGAGAAAGCTCGCATTGCGGGAGGAATCTACTATTGTGCAGGAGAAAGTTCAAACTGCCTTGGGAATATCGCACAGTGCGGAAGGAAGCTTGCAATGCTTGGGGGTGCTCACACTGCTCTGCTAGAGTGAGTTCAGATCGCTGTGGGTAGCTCATGCAGCCGGGGTCTCACACTGTTCGGAGATTCATACACTATTGGGGGATTCACACACTGTTGGATCTCTTTAGAACTAATAGTAAACTTTTAGATGAATCGGACATAGCTGGAGAAAGCTGCCATCTTTTAAGTCTTGTCCGGCCGTACGGATATTATGTTGGCATAAATATGTGGGTGACGCACTCTCCGTGGCACACACCACACTTTGATAGCTCTGGAGGCCACAGGCCCACCTTGAACCCTTCTCTCGGCACCTGGTCTCTAGCGCTGCCGAAAGCTTCTGTGCGTCTCAAAAGCCCGCCCCTTCACCGAACCCCCCACCTGGGCCTGTAAGATGTATGATGCCGCCACACTACAAAAGTGGATTTGTCTTGGGTCGGACAAACCGCGCCGAGGTCCATAAATCAGAAGCCGGCACAGTTTAATAAAAATGTATTGACTTACAAGTGATTGTTAATCAAAAGGCCATTAATAGCGGCGCCCGCTACCGACGGATGCGCAAGAGTGATCGAAATTCCATGGCGGCTGCTGGACGCATGCGTAAGATAGCCGTCTGTATTGCACATGTGTTCTGGACAGGTCAGGCAAAATAGAGTGCAAATTCACCCAGCCAATCCCAGGACAAAACAAGCATTTAAAATGCAATAGGACTCGTATCTACATGAGACCTATTACATTCGAAACGGAAGTGCGGGCGTCGAAGAAGGCACGAACGGGAGGGGGGGTGGTGGGACGAGAAGTCACGGACTGCGGGAGGGAACGGGGGAGGCAGGGGAACAAAACCGTTTTTAAAGTAAAGGGGCCGATAGCCACAGAAGGACTCAAATGACGATATGGCCATCAGGAGGCAGGACTAACAAGCTGAAAACCAATCAGAATGCAGCATTTAGGATTTTGGCCAATCAAAAAGCTAGGCGTAAAAGTGGGCGGAGCTTCCCCCGCTATACTGTATACTGCATGTCTCACAAAGCATGCAGCGCATGCGCTGCAACGCTAGGCGAGACCTAAAAAAGGTCATACCAAATTAAAAAGGTACAAGGATCAGGCACAAAAGAGCGGCCATGCTCATGTGCCCTCACAATGATGGTCACAATGCACGGTGGGAATGGTGTACCTCTTGTTATTCATTCCATCAAGTCTGAGAATCATTTACGGAAGCTCCTGAAAACTTGGTTGATCACCTCAGTGTAACTGGATGCTTTTATAGTTTCTTGAGTTATTTGGCTTGCGCCAGGACATCATTTGGGGCAGTTGTTTGCGTTTTAAAGTTAGCTCATTCATTCTTTCAAAGGACAATGCTTACAGGCCCTATCCTAAATAGCTGAAGACAAGTACTGGCTGTTTAGTCACATAGGGCTAGTATTGTGCCAATCTGAGTGGGGGTACACTTCCATTAACACTTTGAACTTAACTGTGCAAGGCATAATTAGGAAAATGGAAGATCTCAGGGGGACTATTAAACCTTAGGACGGTTCTTGTAAAGAATATCAATACCACAAAACTCTAATATTACTTTTACTTTAAGTAAGTGGATCAAAGGATGAGACATAGTAGATGAATACGGTGGTTTATTGCCGCAGTTTATACCCAACAGTAGTCACACGCTATCAATAGCAGCCAAATTCAGTAATCAAATGGATGTGCTCTTTGCACGCTAATCCAGCAATCATTATTGGGCAGATAGCCAAATAGTTTACTAGATGGTTAAACCGACAGGAAATGAAGGAGCAGGCAACAAAAAGGCTTATTTAGGTTAGGAAAAAGAGTTCAAGCAGTGTCAAGCGATAATAGCAACTATTGTTACATTATGCTCCCATCGTGTCCACATTAAAAAGGGGTAAAATAGTAGAACATATTTTCAACCTTTAATATATTCTCATTTGTGTACTTCTTACTCATCCTCACCTGCCAAGCACACCACACCTATACTGGAGCTATACTCACAAATGGATGATATGGCATAATGTCTCAATTGTTCCAAATGTAATTTGCACTACGGCTTCTCTCTTTTGTAATTTAACTAAAGTCTGAGCACTTTATTACCTCACATACCAACTTTAACAACTTCGTACAAGGAAATTATTGTCCTAGCTTTACTATGCCATATTACAATAAAGCATATGTCAATGATGTGTACTATGGAATGTGCTATTTAAATTTTGAAGCATCTGTCTTTTGGAGAACTATGAGAGTCAACAAAACAATCATATTATTTTCCATGAACTTAAATTTCCTGCTTCGTCAGCCCCTCGTTGAACCTGTCAATTCATCCATGAAGTCGCTTCAGCGTTGTGACATAGGCATAAAGAGACATCACATAAGGGAAATATATATATTATATATATATATATATATATTATCTACTGGCGGTCGCCAGTAGATAGTTATAGTTACAACCTATTATCCATAGGAAATCCGCGACATTCTATTTGAAATAACTCTCTTGCCGGTTGACGTATCTTCGCAAAAATTTCCAAACTTTATGGCCCGCTCCGGTCCGCTCCTACCCTGAAAGTCTCGGGGGGGATTCGTCAAGCGGGGGCCGAGAAAAAGGGGGTCCCAAAACGCGTTTTCCCCATGCAATTTTCCATAGGAAACTTTAGACACGGCTACAGCCCGAACTGCTGAACGGAATTACACCAAATTTGGCAAAGAGGTAGTTCTTGGTTCAGAAAGAACCCTTTTTGTTAAATGGTGTAAATCCGTTCAGTAGTTGCTGAGAAAATCAAAAGTAAAAAGATAGTGATATCTAGGGCCGCGGATCCTCCCGAGCACGAGCTGCATGTTAATTGGCTGTCAGCTGGCTGTCAACATTCCGATTCAGGAAATGTTGGCAGCCATTTTGTCCCTCGGTAGAACCGAGGGACAGAAACAAGTGCGCAAAGCGCACAAAGGGGGCAGGGTAGAAACACCCTGACCCCCTAGGTCTGCTCAGGGGGACCCACAAGGACCCCCTGGGCCCAAATTTTTTTTTTTTTTTTTTTTAAATCGGCAGGATGCGCTCAGGGAGCGCGAACCCTGCCGGAAAAAAAAAAATCGAAGCGCGGTCTCCCGCGCTTCGATGTTAGTTGGCCCCGGGTGGGCCAAGTCCCGGGGGCATGCTGGGGGGGTTAATTTTATGTGTGGGGGCCTCTAAGGGCCCCCAAGCCCCGGGGACCACCACCCCCGGGGCTTTATGTATAATGAAGCGGGAGGGCTCTGAGCCCTCCCGCAGCCCGAGGACCACCACCTCCCCGGGGCTTCTTTTTTAAAATTAAAAACCTGTGTGGGGGGCTCCAGCCCCCACACGCCCGAGGACCACCACCTCCCCGGGGCACTAAGAAAATTAAAATGGGGGTCCATTTTGGACCCCCAAGCCCCGAGGACCACCACCTCCCCGGGGCTGTGCTGATGTAGGGAGGGGGGCCGCGCGGCCCCCCTCCTGGAGCCCTTGATGGCCCTGGGGACCGCCACCCCCCAGGGCCGGCTCCTGCAGTGTCCCGGGGTGCCTACCCCCGGGACACTGCTGTTTGCAATGACAGGACGGGAGCCTCGCGGCTCCCGTCCTGTCATTGCAAACTTGCTTTGGATATTGGAAGAGAGAGCAGGAAACCTGCTCTCTCTTCCAATATCCAAAGCCGATTGCTTTTCCACATGGGGAGCAGCATGTTAGCTGCTCCCCATGTGTAAAAGCAATGCCGGCTCCCGTAGGACACGGGGAGCCGGCGGGACTGTGGGGGGATTGGGGACCCCCCCACAGTCCCCAACCAGAGGCCAGGCCCCGGGGGATGGGGTCCCCGGGGCCATAAGTGGCCAGGGAGGGGGGCCACGCAGCCCCCCTCCCCAAAGGAAAAAAAAAAAAAAAAGTGCAAGGCCGGCCCCGGGGGATGGGGTCCCCGGGGCCTTAAATGGCCTGAGGAGGGGGGCCACGCAGCCCCCCTCCAAATAAGAAAAAAAAGAGGCCATGCCCCGGGGGATGGGGTCCCCGGGGCCAATACAGGCCCAGGGAAGGGGGGCCACGCGGCCCCCTTCCCGTTTTTTTATTTTATTTTAATTAAAAAAAAGGGGTAAGGCCCTGGGGGATGGGGTCCCCAGGGCCTAAAAATAGGAAAAAGGAAGGGGGGCCACACAGCCCCCCTTCAGGGGGGGAAAAAAAACACACAAAAAAAAAACGATCGGGCCCGCAGGCCCCGCCCCTTCCTTCACCACTCTGCAAACGCGCCCCCTGGCACGTTTGCAGAGGAGAACAATTCCCCTTGAATACTGGGGTCCCTGGGGGCCAACTAGCCCACCAGGAACCTCCAGTATGCGCCAGGGGCTGCCTTGCAGAGAGGTGTACAGAGGCCACGCCCCTTTTACACCTCTCTGCAACGCAGCTCTGTGGCGCTTTGGAGGTATATGGTGGGCTAGTTGCACCCCAGGGACCCTCAGGATTCAAGGGAGTTAATCCCCCGACTTAAAACGCGCCACGGGGCGCGTTTGCACAGTGGTGAAGGGAGGGGCGGGGCTTCAGGTGACATGTGTGCAAACAGGCCCCGTGGCTCATTTTAAGATGGGGAATTAAATCCCCTTCAATCCTGAGGGTCCCTGGGGGCCAACTAGCCCAACAGGTACGTCCAGAAAGCGCCACAGAGCTGCGTTGCAGAGAGGTGTAAAAGGGGTGTGGCCTCTGTACATGTCTCTGCAACGCAGCCCCTGGCGCATACTGGAGGTTCCTGGTGGGCTAGTTGGCCCGTAGGGACCCTCATGATTCAAGGGGACTTAATCCCCCAACCTAAAACGCGCCACGGGGCGCGTTTGCACAGATGTTACCTCAGGCCCCGCCCCCTCCCTTCACCATTGTGCAAATATTCCTCTAAAATCAGCCGAAATCCGAATTCTGATTTACTCACCTGTTATCAGGAGAGACCTCAGTGCTGCATCTTTCAGCCCAGTACTGGTCCTGAAAAGTAATTTTAACCGTACTTACCGGTAACTTGAATTTCCTTCATAGGCTAACATTGACTGGTTTCACTTGGAAATTCTTCTAAGTGTGGAGTTTTGGAACTTTAAAATATTCCTCTAAAATCAGCCGAAATACGAATTCCGATTTACTCACCTGTTATCAGGAGAGACCTCAGTGCTGCATCTTTCAGCCCAGTACTGATCCTCAAAAGTAATTTTAACCGTACTTACCAGTAACTTGAATTTCCTTCCATAGGATATCATTGCCTGCTTTTTGCTGAAAAAGTTTCTAAGTGTTGATTTTTGAAACATACAAATATTCCTCTAAAATCAGCCGAAATCCGAATTCTGATTTACTCACCTGTTATCAGGAGAGACCTCAGTGCTGCATCTTTCAGCCCAGTACTGGTCCTGAAAAGTAATTTTAATCGTACTTACCAGTAACTTGAATTTCCTTCCATAGGCTAACATTGACTGGTTTCACTTGGAAATTCTTCTAAGTGTGGAGTTTTGGAACTTTAAAATATTCCTCTAAAATCAGCCGAAATACGAATTCCGATTTACTCACCTGTTATCAGGAGAGACCTCAGTGCTGCATCTTTCAGCCCAGTACTGATCCTCAAAAGTAATTTTAACCGTACTTACCGGTAACTTGAATTTCCTTCATAGGCTAACATTGACTGGTTTCACTTGGAAATTCTTCTAAGTGTGGAGTTTTGGAACTTTAAAATATTCCTCTAAAATCAGCCGAAATACGAATTCCGATTTACTCACCTGTTATCAGGAGAGACCTCAGTGCTGCATCTTTCAGCCCAGTACTGATCCTCAAAAGTAATTTTAACCGTACTTACCGGTAACTTGAATTTCCTTCATAGGCTAACATTGACTGGTTTCACTTGGAAATTCTTCTAAGTGTGGAGTTTTGGAACTTTAAAATATTCCTCTAAAATCAGCCAAAATACGAATTTTGATTTACTCACCTGTTATCAGGAGAGACCTCAGTGCTGCTTCTTTCAGCCCAGTACTGATCCTCAAAAGTAATTTTAACCGTACTTACCGGTAACTTGAATTTCCTTCATAGGCTAACATTGACTGGTTTCACTTGGAAATTCTTCTAAGTGTGGAGTTTTGGAACTTTAAAATATTCCTCTAAAATCAGCCGAAATCCGAATTCCGATTTACTCACCTGTTATCAGGAGAGACCTCAGTGCTGCATCTTTCAGCCCAGTACTGGTCCTGAAAAGTAATTTTAACCGTACTTACCGGTAACTTGAATTTCCTTCATAGGCTAACATTGACTGGTTTCACTTGGAAATTCTTCTAAGTGTGGAGTTTTGGAACTTTAAAATATTCCTCTAAAATCAGCCGAAATCTGAATTCCGATTTACTCACCTGTTATCAGGAGAGACCTCAGTGCTGCATCTTTCAGCCCAGTACTGATCCTCAAAAGTAATTTTAACCGTACTTACCGGTAACTTGAATTTCCTTCATAGGCTAACATTGACTGGTTTCACTTGGAAATTCTTCTAAGTGTGGAGTTTTGGAACTTTAAAATATTCCTCTAAAATCAGCCGAAATACGAATTCCGATTTACTCACCTGTTATCAGGAGAGACCTCAGTGCTGCATCTTTCAGCCCAGTACTGATCCTCAAAAGTAATTTTAACCGTACTTACCGGTAACTTGAATTTCCTTCATAGGCTAACATTGACTGGTTTCACTTGGAAATTCTTCTAAGTGTGGAGTTTTGGAACTTTAAAATATTCCTCTAAAATCAGCCGAAATACGAATTCCGATTTACTCACCTGTTATCAGGAGAGACCTCAGTGCTGCATCTTTCAGCCCAGTACTGATCCTCAAAAGTAATTTTAACCGTACTTACCGGTAACTTGAATTTCCTTCATAGGCTAACATTGACTGGTTTCACTTGGAAATTCTTCTAAGTGTGGAGTTTTGGAACTTTAAAATATTCCTCTAAAATCAGCCGAAATCCGAATTCCGATTTACTCACCTGTTATCAGGAGAGACCTCAGTGCTGCATCTTTCAGCCCAGTACTGGTCCTGAAAAGTAATTTTAACCGTACTTACCGGTAACTTGAATTTCCTTCATAGGCTAACATTGACTGGTTTCACTTGGAAATTCTTCTAAGTGTGGAGTTTTGGAACTTTAAAATATTCCTCTAAAATCAGCCGAAATACGAATTCCGATTTACTCACCTGTTATCAGGAGAGACCTCAGTGCTGCATCTTTCAGCCCAGTACTGATCCTCAAAAGTAATTTTAACCGTACTTACCAGTAACTTGAATTTCCTTCCATAGGATATCATTGCCTGCTTTTTGCTGAAAAAGTTTCTAAGTGTTGATTTTTGAAACATACAAATATTCCTCTAAAATCAGCCGAAATCCGAATTCTGATTTACTCACCTGTTATCAGGAGAGACCTCAGTGCTGCATCTTTCAGCCCAGTACTGGTCCTGAAAAGTAATTTTAATTGTACTTACCAGTAACTTGAATTTCCTTCCATAGGCTAACATTGACTGGTTTCACTTGGAAATTCTTCTAAGTGTGGAGTTTTGGAACTTTAAAATATTCCTCTAAAATCAGCCGAAATACGAATTCCGATTTACTCACCTGTTATCAGGAGAGACCTCAGTGCTGCATCTTTCAGCCCAGTACTGATCCTCAAAAGTAATTTTAACCGTACTTACCGGTAACTTGAATTTCCTTCATAGGCTAACATTGACTGGTTTCACTTGGAAATTCTTCTAAGTGTGGAGTTTTGGAACTTTAAAATATTCCTCTAAAATCAGCCAAAATACGAATTTTGATTTACTCACCTGTTATCAGGAGAGACCTCAGTGCTGCATCTTTCAGCCCAGTACTGATCCTCAAAAGTAATTTTAACCGTACTTACCGGTAACTTGAATTTCCTTCATAGGCTAACATTGACTGGTTTCACTTGGAAATTCTTCTAAGTGTGGAGTTTTGGAACTTTAAAATATTCCTCTAAAATCAGCCGAAATCCGAATTCCGATTTACTCACCTGTTATCAGGAGAGACCTCAGTGCTGCATCTTTCAGCCCAGTACTGGTCCTGAAAAGTAATTTTAACCGTACTTACCGGTAACTTGAATTTCCTTCATAGGCTAACATTGACTGGTTTCACTTGGAAATTCTTCTAAGTGTGGAGTTTTGGAACTTTAAAATATTCCTCTAAAATCAGCCGAAATACGAATTCCGATTTACTCACCTGTTATCAGGAGAGACCTCAGTGCTGCATCTTTCAGCCCAGTACTGATCCTCAAAAGTAATTTTAACCGTACTTACCAGTAACTTGAATTTCCTTCCATAGGATATCATTGCCTGCTTTTTGCTGAAAAAGTTTCTAAGTGTTGATTTTTGAAACATACAAATATTCCTCTAAAATCAGCCGAAATCCGAATTCTGATTTACTCACCTGTTATCAGGAGAGACCTCAGTGCTGCATCTTTCAGCCCAGTACTGGTCCTGAAAAGTAATTTTAATTGTACTTACCAGTAACTTGAATTTCCTTCCATAGGCTAACATTGACTGGTTTCACTTGGAAATTCTTCTAAGTGTGGAGTTTTGGAACTTTAAAATATTCCTCTAAAATCAGCCGAAATACGAATTCCGATTTACTCACCTGTTATCAGGAGAGACCTCAGTGCTGCATCTTTCAGCCCAGTACTGATCCTCAAAAGTAATTTTAACCGTACTTACCGGTAACTTGAATTTCCTTCATAGGCTAACATTGACTGGTTTCACTTGGAAATTCTTCTAAGTGTGGAGTTTTGGAACTTTAAAATATTCCTCTAAAATCAGCCAAAATACGAATTTTGATTTACTCACCTGTTATCAGGAGAGACCTCAGTGCTGCATCTTTCAGCCCAGTACTGATCCTCAAAAGTAATTTTAACCGTACTTACCGGTAACTTGAATTTCCTTCATAGGCTAACATTGACTGGTTTCACTTGGAAATTCTTCTAAGTGTGGAGTTTTGGAACTTTAAAATATTCCTCTAAAATCAGCCGAAATCAGAATTCTGATTTACTCACCTGTTATCAGGAGAGACCTCAGTGCTGCATCTTTCAGCCCAGTACTGGTCCTGAAAAGTAATTTTAACCGTACTTACCGGTAACTTGAATTTCCTTCATAGGCTAACATTGACTGGTTTCACTTGGAAATTCTTCTAAGTGTGGAGTTTTGGAACTTTAAAATATTCCTCTAAAATCAGCCGAAATACGAATTCCGATTTACTCACCTGTTATCAGGAGAGACCTCAGTGCTGCATCTTTCAGCCCAGTACTGATCCTCAAAAGTAATTTTAACCGTACTTACCGGTAACTTGAATTTCCTTCATAGGCTAACATTGACTGGTTTCACTTGGAAATTCTTCTAAGTGTGGAGTTTTGGAACTTTAAAATATTCCTCTAAAATAAGCCGAAATACGAATTCCGATTTACTAACCTGTTATCAGGAGAGACCTCAGTGCTGCATCTTTCAGCCCAGTACTGATCCTGAAAAGTAATTTTAACCGTACTTACCAGTAACTTGAATTTCCTTCCATAGGATATCATTGTCTGGTTTTCAGCAGAAAAGTTTCGAAGTGTCGATTTTCACAAACTACAAATATTCCTAAAAAATCGCCTGTATGACTTAAACGCATTCTTTCAACTGTTTACAGGAGATGCACCAGTGCTGGATCCAGGATCCAACACTGAGTAAGAAAAAGTAACGATAACAGTTTTTAACTTCTAAGTGAATTTCCTTCCATAGGATAACATTGGTGATTCTATGAGAAAAAGTTTCTAAGTGTGAACTTTTAAAGTACAATAATATTCCTTAAAAATCACGACTGTAACCAAAACGCTTTTACTCAACTGTTTACAGGAGATGTCCCAGGACTGAATCTAGGATCCAGTAATGTGGTTAGAAAAGTAATCCATAAAGTAACTAATTGCATTTAACTAGAAATTCACATTGAGCTGAATGTTGCATTGTGTTTGAAAATGTGTTGCCCATTGCAACAACTGTAACTACTGTACTTAAAAGTCTATTGCCTATGTACAAAGTAATTAAACTAAAGTAATTCATTCTGAGAAAGTATTTTTTGTAATGTAATGTATAATGTAATTACAATGTAATTTAAAAAATAAAATATGTAAAAAAAAATTGTTTCTAAAAAATTGGGAAATCAGTATGAAAAAAATTTATATAACAATTAATACATTTAAAAATTGTCATTTACAAATCCTTTGAAATTCACTGAAAAAACTGTAGGTTTCAGACATGTTATGGTTACAAATTAGCATTTAAAAAACCTTTGAAATTCACTGAAAAAACCATAGGTTTCAGGGACGTTATAGTTACAAATTAGCATTTAAAAAAACCTTTGAAATTCACTGAAAAAACCATAGGTTTTAGGGACAGTTATAGTTAGTTGGACATTGCACTCGTACAAAACCCGTGAAATTCCCCCGTTATAGTTAGTCCAGCTAACTATAACTCGCGCCCCGCAATGCACTGCTGATGACGTCACATATTACATCACTCATGACATGGTCAGTGACATCACTGATGACATCACTGATGACATCTCAAATGACATCACTGATGACATCATCCACGTGATAATCTCATGCACCTCCTCACACCCTAATATAACCTTTGATACACCCACTCTAAATTACAGACTGCCATTCGCAAAACCATAGACACTCCAACACCAATAACTACATACCCACTCACTGATTCTTAGGTCTACGCACACATCCACTCACTCACCCGTACAGTCACTCATACTTACGGTCACTCAGTACAGGACTATCATATGCACTCATACTCCTATATAGACACTCAAACACCGCCACTCATCCATAGAGGTACTCACACACCTAGTCAGTCATGCAAATAATTAAACACACTACCATTTACTCACCTATACAGTTATACACACACCAGCTCACTTACTCATACAAATAGTAGCACATTCTTACGCTCTTATACAATCACTGATACAAGCACACACTCATCCATACAGCCACTATCACAATCACTCACTCTCGCTTATAGCTATTTATATACTCCAACACACATATATACTGCCTTTCACATATGTAGTTACTCACACATGTACCACTGGGACATACATTCACTCACTAACACACTCTTACACACACTTACCCACCCATACAGTCTATCACAGTTGCACTCTTGAAACCATCCACCCAGTGAATCACCCACTCACACATCTATGCACAGAGTTGCACACACCCCTCCCACACAAACACTCAGGCACCCATACAGATACTCAGACAAGCATTCAATAACTCATATAGACACTCATGTAGCTATTCACAAACACATGCAGCCACTTACACAGCAACAGACAGACGGATACAGACATTCACCCAGTTTAGTCACTAACCCATGCATTCAGTAAGATACGTTAAATTACTCACTTATAGAGTCAGTCACGCACCTACTAAATCATCCATACAGACACTTACACACCCACTCATTCTTCAATACGTCTTTTCCTATATATATTAAAAATATTTAAACTTTACAGAAACACAAGTCACTGGATGATGTCATCAGTGATGTCATCAGTGATGTCATTTGAGATGTCATCAGTGATGTCATCAGTGATGTCACTGACCATGTCATGAGTGATGTAATATGTGACGTCATCAGCAGTGCATTGCGGGGCGCGAGTTATAGTTAGCTGGACTAACTATAACGGGGGAATTTCACGGGTTTTGTACGAGTGCAATGTCCAACTAACTATAACTGTCCCTAAAACCTATGGTTTTTTCAGTGAATATATATATATATATATATATATATATATATATATATATATATATATATATATATATATATACCTACTGGCAGTCGCCAGTAGGTAGTTATAGTTAGGACCTTGTTTCTATTCAAAAAGCGTTTTTTCTTTTCCCACTAACTTTGGCACCAATTGACGAATCTTCGCGAAATTTTCAAATCTCGTGGGGCGCTCCGGTCAGCTCCTATCCTGAAAGTTTTGGGGGTGATTCGCCAAGCGGGGGCCGAGAAAAAAGGGGGGTCCCAAAACATGTTTTCTCCATGTTATTTTCCATAGGAAACTTTAGACACGGCTACAGCCCGAACTGCTGAACGGAATTACACCAAATTTGGCAAAAAGGTAGCCCTTGTTTCAGAAAGAACTCTTTTTGTTAAATGGTGTTAATCCGTTCAGTAGTTCCTGAGAAATTTTAAAAAAAGAGGGCGAAAAATGAATTTCCCATAGGTAAATTTAGACACGGCTACAGCTCGAACTACTGAACGGAATTACACCAAATTTGGCAAAAAGGTAGTGCTTGGTTCAGAAAGCACCCTTTTTTTCAAATGGTGTAAATCCGTTCAGTAGTTGCTGAGAAAATTAAAAAATAAAAGTTTTGATATATAGAGGCACGGAGGATCCGCGGACCCTCCAGACCACGAGCTTTATTCTAATTGGCTGTCAACACTCCAAACCAGGAAGTGTTGGCAGCCATCTTGTGACTCAGTAGAACCGCGTCACAAGAAAACAGAAAAACAAACGCGAAAAACAAGGAAAGGGGGCAGGGTAGAAACACCCTGACCCCCTAGGCCTGCTCAGGGCCAAAAAAAGCATTTTTTTTTTTAAACGGCAAAATCCGCGGAGGATCCGTTGATCCTGCCGTGAAAATAAAAAAAAACGAAGCGGGGACTCCCCCGCTTCGTTAATATTTAGCCCCCGGGTGGGCCAAGTCCCGGGGGCATGCAACATTGTAATTGCGTGGGCCCAGGGGGGCCCCTGCAGCCCCGGGGACTGCCACCCCCGGGGCTTGCTTTTTATAATGTGTGGGGGGGCCTCCAAGGCCCCCCAAGCCCCGGGGACCGCCACCCCCGGGGCTTTTCTTGAATATTTGCGGGGGCACATGGCCCCCCCTCAGCCCCAAGAACCGCCACCCCCGGGGCTTTTAAAAAAAAAAAAAAATGAGCCTGTGTGGGGGGGCTCGAGCCCCCCACATGCCCCGGGGACCACCACCTCCCCGGGGCACTATGTAAATTTGGGGGTCCGTTACGGACCCCCGAGCCCCGGGGACCACCACCTCCCCGGGGCTTTCAAACTGAAGGGAGGGGGCTGCGCGGCCCACCTCCTGGAGCCCGTGATGGCCCTGGGGACCGCCACCCCCCAGGGCCGGCTCCTGCAGTATACTGGGGTGCCCACCCCCGGGACACTGCTGTTTGCAATGACAGGGCGGGAGACTCGCGGCTCTCGCTTCAATGAAGCAAAGCAGATTGCTTTTCCACACGGGGAGCTGCATGTCAGCAGCTCCCCACGTGGAAAAGCAATGCCGGCTCCCGCAGGAGGCGGGGAGCCGGCGGGACCGTGGGGGCATTGGGGCTCCCCCCCCATGGTCCCCAACGGATAGGGCCTGCCCTGGGGGATGGGGTCCCCGGGGCTAGAAGTGGCCCGGGAGGGGGGCCACGCGGCCCCCCTCCCCCCCCAAAAAAGGCCGGCCCCGGGGGATGGGGTCCCCGGGGCCAATAGAGGCCTCAGGAGGGGGGCCACGCAGCCCCCCTCCTTCAAAAAGATAAAAATATGTGGCCATGCCCCGGGGATGGGGTCCCCGGGGCCGGAATTGGCCACGGGAGGGGGGCCCACGCGGCCCCCTTCCCGTTCACATTTTTTTTTTTTTTTTAAAAAGGGGTCAGGCCCTGGGGTATGGGGTCCCCAGGGCCCAAAAAAAGGGAAAAGAAGGGAAGCCACACAGCCCCCTTAAAAAAAAAAAAAAAAAAAGACTGCGATCGTGGCGGAGGCCTTGCCCCCTCCCAGCAACACTCTGCAAACGCGCCCTGTGGCGCGTTTGCACAGTGGTGAAGGGAGGGGCGGGGCCTGAGGTGACATGTGTGCAAACACGCCCTGTGGTGCGTTTTAAGTTGGGAATTAATTCCCTTCAATCCTGAGGGCCCCTGGGGCCAACTATCCCACCAGGTACCTCCAGTAAGTGCCACAGGCCTGCGTTGCAGAGAGGTGGTCCAGGCCACGCCCCTTTTTACACCTCTCTGCAACGCAGCTCTGTGGCACTTACTGGATGTACCTGGTGGGCTAGTTGGACCCCAGGGACCCTCAGGATTCAAGGGGACTTAATTCCCCAACTTAAAACGCGCCACGGGGCGTGTTTGCACAGTGGTGAAGGGAGGGGGCGGGGCCTGAGGTGACATGTGTGCAAACACGCCCTGTGGTGCGTTTTAAGTTGGGGAATTAATTCCGCTTCAATCCTGAGGGCCCCTGGGGGCCAACTAGCCCACCAGGTACCTCCAGTAAGCACCACAGGCCTGCGTTGCAGAGAGGTGGTCCAGGCCACGCCCCTTTTACACCTCTCTGCAACGCAGCTCTGTGGCACTTACTGGAGGTACCTGGTGGGCTAGTTGGACCCCAGGGACCCTCAGGATTCAAGGGGACTTAATTCCCCAACTTAAAACGCGCCACGGGGCGTGTTTGCACAGTGGTGAAGGGAGGGGGCGGGGCCTGAGGTGACATGTGTGCAAACACGCCCTGTGGCGTTTTTTAAGTTGGGGATTAAGTCCCCTTGAATCCTGATTGTCCCTGGGGTCCAACTAGCCCACCAGGTACCTTCAGTAAGTGCAACAGAGTTGTGTTGCAGAGAGGTGTAAAAAGGGGCGTGGTCTCGGACCACCTCTCTGCAACGCAGCTCTGTGGCACTTACTGGAGGTACCTGGTGGGCTAGTTGGCCCCCAGGGACCCACAGGATTCAAGGGGAATTAATCCCCCAACTTAAAACCTGCCAGGGGGCGCGTTTGCACAGTGGTGAAGGGAGGGGGCAGGCCTGATGTGACATGTGTGTACTTATCCAATCACTCCACCAAAACCCAAGCACTTATAAATTCACCATGCACTCTCCTTGCATTACTCTAATCATCCAGTCACTACCCATGTACTCATGCAATGACCCAGGCACTAACACATGCACTGCTACAATCCCCTGAGCACTACTGATGCAGCCCAGCCATCTCTTTGTCAATACCCATGCACTCCTCCAATCACCCAGCCAGCACCATGTACTTATCCAATCACTCCGCCAAAACCCAAGCACTTATAGATTCACCATGCACTCTCCTTGCAGTACTCTAATCATCCAGTCACTACCCATGTACTTATGCAATGACGCAGGCACTAACACATGCACTGCTACAATCCCCTGAGGACTACTGATGCAGTCCAGCCATCTCCTTGTCACAACCCATGCACTCCTCCAATCACCCAACCAGTTCCATGTCCTTATCCAATCCCTCCGCCAAAACACAAGCGTTTATAAATTCACCATCCACTCTCCTTGCAGTACTCTAATCATCCAGTCAGTACCCATGTACTCATCCAATGACCCAGGCACTAACTCATGGCAAATACAGAGGAGGTCATGCTAATCACAGGGGTACCCCAACGCATAGTGTTCCCTAGTGTATGTAGGTGTTTTCACTGTATTCTAAGTGTCTTTTAGCATAGCACTGGATCTAGGGCCGGTTAGTCAGAGTCAGTTACCACCAGCACCCGTCAGCAAAAAGATGGGGGCACAGGAGGACTTTCTGCTCCTCTGTTGGTTCTTTCTGCACATCTCTTGCTTCTTCTTGCACTTTTCTTCGTCTTTCTGGATTTCTGTTGCCTCTTTCTGCATTTGTCTTGCTTCTTTGTGCGCTTTTCTTCCTCTTTCTTCACATGTCCTACCTTTGTAGGCATAGTTAGAAATTAGCATTTAAAAAACCTTTGAAATTCACTGAAAAAACCATAGGTTTCAGGGAGGTTATAGTTAGAAATTAGCATTTAAAAAACCTTAGAAATTCACTGAAAAAACCACAGGTTTCAGGGACGTTATAGTTAGTTGGACATTTCACTCGTACAAAACCAGAGAAATTCCCCCGTTATAGTTAGTTCAGCTAACTATAACTCGTGCCCCTGCAATGCACTGCTGATGACGTCACATATTACATCATTCATGACATGGTCAGTGACAAGTAAACACAAATGGGGTCAGTGACATCACTGATGACATCTCAAATGACATCACTGATGACATCATCCATGTGAAAATCTGATGCACCTCATCACACTCTAATATAACCTTTGATACACCCACTGTAAAATACAGACTACCATTTTCGAAACCATCGACACACAAATACCAGTTACTACATGCACACTCACTGATTCCTAGGTCTACACACACATCCACTCATTCACCCATACAATCACTCATACATGCAGTCACTCATCAATACAACACTATCATATGCACTCATACACCTATACAGACACTCACACACCGCCACTCATCCATGGAGTTACTCACACACCTAGTCAGTCATGCAAATAATCAATCACACTCCCATTTACTCACCTATATATATAGTAACGCATACTTACTCTCTTATATAATCACTGATACAAGTACACACTCATCCATACAGCCACTCTCACAATCACTGACTCTCACGTATAGTCATTTATACTCCAACTCTCACATACACTGCCTTTTCCCTATGTAGTTACTTGGACATGTACCACTGAGACATCCATTCACTCACCAACGCACCCATACACACACTCACCCACCCATACAGCTGTTTACACATGCACTCTTGAACCCATACACCCAGTGAATCAACCACTCACACATCTATGCACAGAGTCACACACCTCCCACCCACCCACACACACACTCAGTCTCCCATACAAATTCTCAAGCAACCAATCAATAACCGATATAGACACTCATGTAGCTACTCACCAACCGATGCATTCAGTAAGACACATTTAATCACTCACTTATACAGTCAGTCACGCACCTACTAAATCATCCATCCAGACACTTATACACCCACTCATTCTTCAATACACCTTGGCATATATATAAAACATATTTAAACTTTACAGAAACACACAGTCACTGGATGATGTCATCAGTGATGTCATCAGTGATGTCATTTGAGATGTCATTAGTGATGTCACTGACCATGCCATGAATGATGTAATATGTGACGTCATCAGCAGTGCATTGCGGGGGCGCGAGTTATAGTTAGCTGAACTAACTATAACGGGGAATTTCTCTGGTTTTGTACGAGTGAAATGTCCAACTAACTATAACGTCCCTGAAACCTGTGGTTTTTTCAGTGAATTTCTAAGGTTTTTTAAATGCTAATTTCTAACTATAACGTCCTTGAAACCTATGGTTTTTTCAGTGAATATATATATATATATATATATATATATATATATATATATATATATATATATATATATATATATATATATATATATATAGTGCCAGAGTCGCCAGAGTCCCCATTTCGTGAATCATGATTTGGAAATTTATGCCCACCGATCAGGGGTTTGCAAATAAAGAGATAAGGCAAATTAAATCTATACAAAACATGTATATTTCCCCAAATTGTAAAGTTGTAAGCATTTAAGATACTTTGTCAAAGAAATAATTCCATCTAAGCCTTCATTACAAATGGCCCAGTAAACTGCAATCCCTGCATAAACATCTGTTAATTAATTATAAGTGCAGCGATGTTTATTACACATGGTAGTTATCAGTTGCAATAAAGATCACTTCCTGATAAATTTCAGCAAGGCAAACATGCTGGAATTTTAAAATAGAAAAATGGCCTGTAAATACTGGATCACCCGGATATTGGTTCAAAGGATGTGGGCACGAGGAACTGGCCACCATGTCTGAACTTCAACCTGGCCCTGCAATCACTCCTCTTTGGGAAGCAAACACCTCTGCAAATGGCAACCCCGCTGTGCATCGCCTTTGGTGGTGCGCACTAGGGATTGGCTGCAGGACCTGCTCGCATTCCCCATTGGGCAGCCAACACCCACAGTGCATGGCCTTTGGAGTCTTTTTCCCAAGAAAATTAAATATCTGGAAGAAAGTGTGGAGGAACTGGCTGGGCAATTAAGGGGAGACCTCACTACTTTAAAACAAGCATTGGCATAGCCAATAGGTCTCCCCTTTGGGACCTTATGTGTTTAGCCAGAGCTATTGGCTTTGCCAATGTCTTTAAGCTATGTTGTAGAGCAGTGTGGCTGCTGTGCAGCATGTTGAAAAGTTATAATAAAAAACGCAATAAGCATTTTTGTTACCTTATATATAACCAAGAAGATATTATGTACAACTGAACAACCCTATTAAAAAAAAGAATTCATATAAAAAATGTCTTCTAGTTTTTTTGTCCTTGCAATGCTGGCAACTTCTTCCTGCCTGCAAAATGTATTTGATCATCCATCTATTTAGATGAATAAATAAAGAAATACATTAATAAGTAAATAAACAAATAAATAAAGTAAGGCATTTTACATTCCTTGACTGCAACAGTTGAGAAGGTCCTTGATGATCCTAAGAAGGAATTCCTCTTTGAAATTATGTTTCTGTACTCATTTAGACTACTGAATAAGCTGCCATCAAAAGGGTGGAACAGTTACAATTGGCTAGTTTGCTAATGAGAACATGTGATGTAAGAGAGGCTCAAAGAGCTATGGGCACATCTCAAGGACAGGACTCTAAGACCTGAACAGGAAGCTCCTGTGGAGAGTGCCAGGTCCCCAATGCCCAAAGAAGAAGGGCAGCATCCAGAAGGAGGTCCCGGGAAAGCCACAATAGATCTAACAAACATGACTATGCACAATAAGATGAATACAGATCAGGAGGTCTATGGTCATATAGAGTTATGTGTTCGGATGAGGATGACAGGGATGCTGAACCTAGCACATGAGACGAGGTGGATGTGAGTTTGCCAGGCAAGGATTGCAGGTGGCCACTATGTGGGCTTTATGTCCCAATTGCTTCTGATAAAGAATCCCAAGTAGTATTATTGACCCCATATGACACGACTCTGCATGAGAATTGGGCTCATGCCTTAGGCCCATGAATGCAGAGTTACCCCTGGTTATGCAGCCTAAGGGATACTCTACCACCACCACACCTTTAAGCAAAGGCTCTTGACAAAATTATTTTTGGGTTGGTTTTATATAAAAGCTACATTCAGCTTTATGGTGTTGGTTTAAACTAGTTACATCAACGTCTGCTGAAAGGGTAGCACCGAGGTGGCATCCAGACTGGAGGAACAGAAATACATGGATCAAATTCTTTCTGTGAAGGCTCAATGCAAGTATTTCAGAGTAGACCACAGAGTGGGCTGAGCAATATTTAGATGTGATCTCCTCTGCAGCTGCAGAAGACAGTGGATTGTAAGTTTGGTAATGGGGGTCGTGCTTTTAGTGTCTGACAGTTCATCTTCTTTGTTTTTGTCCTAGAGAAAGGATGATCAATGGTGAGCTTTAATGAAGTGGGTGATTGCCTGCACCCAGCTGGTGGGGGGATGACCAGTGTGAACAGTGCTTGAAAGTCCAATTCTACCCACTTGTGATGACGAACGAGTATAGGAACCTATTCATCATGTAAACAGAAGAGAATTAGGGAACAAGGTGGCCTGGCTACAAGGCCGGCACACCAGGTAGTGCTGGTTGAAAGGCACTTGCATCTCTGTTGAGATGGCATTGTGTGGAGAGTAGAAGGCTGCTATCAGTCTTGGAGGCAGATAGATGGGTAGTATGGAAAACTATTGTATTAACTAAAGGATAAATGAGGCCCTTTGTGATGACTGATGAGCCAGACAGTGTCCATGCTGCAGGTGGGAGCAAAAAGGAAAGGCCATCAGTGCAGAAGGTGTGCCGTCAGAAATAGTTCACCAATGCCCCTTAATGGGAGGATGGGGAGTGCATCCTATGGGGCCCTGTCCCTCACTCATAATGATGGCTGTAAGAGAAGAGGACCACAACGTTAACCACGCTGTGCAATGTGGTCATGATAATTACATGATGCAGCCATGACGCGCCTCAAACATAGCCTGATAGAGAAGAAGGTAGATGGTAGCCGGGAGCATAGAAGAGCATCCAGGGCCTCTTTCTGCACTCTCACCGTGTATGAGGCTTCCTCTCTCATTTGTTTTTTTGGTCTGCATGCCAATGTATGCTCGAGGGCTGAGAGAGCCTCTGAAGGCCCCATGCGAAGCTGTGCATGATTGGATCGGGCAAACGTGACGCAGTGAACTGACTGAGCTAGTTCTGGTGATTTGCCACCATTCTGTATTAATGTACTTGGCAGCAACACCCCTGGAGAGAGGCTGCTGCCCTAATACTCGTGACAAAAGCAACACAGAGTGGCCCCAACAGACTCGCACTCCACACCTACTGGTGAAAATATGGATTAGGCTCCTCTGGGGGAAAAAAGCAGGTCAAAACGTATAGCTTCTTAGTGTGAAATATGCAATACAGTGGAAGCATATCAATATTGGGACCGAAGTGTAATTGGAAAACTAAACGCAGCAGCTTTTGGACAGCTCAGTAGAAAGTAAATGTTCAAAACGGGCAATGTAATGACTTGTAATATGCGTTATAAATGCTGCAGCAAACACAATGATGAAAATCTGAATTACCTGAGCACAGGGCGAAGCGGGTATTCAAAATAGCCCATTTCAATTCTGGAAACATAGATTTGTGCTGCAGGAGATTTTGAGAGACGGTCAATAGTAATTTATATGTTATATATATATATATATGTGCAAGTATTTAAAGCCTGAACCTGGGAGAACTGTGCATTGACGCATCAAAGTGCAAGAACTGGGGGAGGGGTGGATGGAGGGGCTATAGAAGATGAGCATATGACCCAGGAGGAGAGCAGGGAAATGATGAGGTGGGAGGTAGTCCTCAGTTGCTTTGGGGGAAGGTGAAGTGTGAGCAAATGGTGTGCTGAGGTATACAGTGATATGCTTTCATTTTAGCAAGCAGAGTGATGTGTGTGAGCAGTATGCATTGGTGTGTACTGAGATACACTGCGATGTGCTGCATCATATGAGTGTGTTGTGGTATACTTTTTATACTACTGTGCAATGTACTCTGTTGATGGTGAACAGCATTGTAAAGGAATGTGTTGACCTGTGTTTTGGAAATATACTGTACTGCATTGTTTTGTGATAATGTTAAAAGATGTAGCGCTGCACAATGCCACCCAGAATACTATGTTTGAGCTCTGGTGTGAAATCCTGTGAGCGTGAACTTAAAAATCAACCCTGCACCGTGCAGTCACTGAGCTGCTGCAGTTTCCTCGTTCTCCTCGTCCCCTTCAAACAAACACACACAAAAGGGAGATAGGACTACAAACACATGCACACAAAAAGGTGGGGGTGTTGGGATGGGTGAAACAGGGAAGTGGGAGGGGGTTGTGATGCGGGGGAAATCATGTGTAAACACTGAGACAGACTTACCACTTGCTTGATTACAGAGATGCAAGATGACCGCCAACTTTGTCTCCTGCTAGTTTTTCCAGCAGAGGTAACTTATTTATTGAACACTCCACTGAAACCCCACAATTAAAAACCAGCAATGACAGGGAAAAAGAAATCCAGGAGAAGGAGTGGCTGCATTGGTCTAAACCTAAAGCTGCTTCCTGGGATCCCGGGTTCCCAGCGCCCACCGCAAACATAATGAGCAGAAAGGTAGAGATACCAGAGCTCAAAGGAACCTGACACAGCACAGCCGCTGCACGATGGTGAAACATTAAAAAAGAAATTAAGCATGAAGCGCACTGTCTGTCCATAAAACAAAAGAAAGTTTGTTTGCAAATGCTACTGGCTGGGAAATGCAAGCGCGGCGTCCATGAAGCGGGCGCTGTGTTGATATACAAGCCGGGGCAAAACAAAAACAAATGAGTGTGCATGAAGGAACATAAATAAAAAATGAGTAAGAACACATGTAATAGGGGTAGTCTCCTGGGAGGATTTGAAACACCAAAAGGAAGGACTACTTAGGCATATTCACCAAACAGAACAGGCCTTTACGAAGGGCAGTAACAGGAACCAATGGAAAAGATGGGAGGTGCTTGAAGCCCACATTGTAGATACAGCATGTCTCAAAAGAGACAGTGCATGAGCTGCCTAGGCATGACCTAAAGAGGAAGAATGATCAACAGGAATAAGGGGGGTTGTTTAAAGTGAGTAGTCAGGCAAAACAACCTAAAATAAAAGATTATTTTTGCCAGGAAGAGCATTCTCCAGGTTGGATTTGGCAACTGCTGAAGGACGATCTAAGCAAAAAGATTGACAAAATTATTAGATAAAACATGATTATTAAACTGAAAATACAAAATAGCAGAGCACTCATCATGTATGAATACCTACTGTCCTAATAGTCCAAGTCAGTTTGTATATTCTTTAATACATCATGGTATATACAACATTTAAGTAATGCAGAGACAATGTCTTACAAATCAACTTCAAACATTCAGGTAAGTGATATTTCTTTTTTACTTGAAATCAGTATCACAAGAAAATTACACACCATAACTTCAATCCCAATTCAATAGTTTGTCAGTCACTTAGTTACAAATACAGTTGTTTAGTGACAATTTATATATGCATTGCTGTTAATTCCCCTTGTTACAGGTGTAGTTGTTTAGTAAGGTTCTGAAGATGTGTTGCTGTTGGTTCCTCATGGATTATCTCAGCCGACACGCGTTTCGTCCTTTACAGGAATTTTTCAAGGCGGATTGGTGTAATACATAAAGAAAGTATTTAAACATAAACTTTAATATGAATTGGATATAAGAAATATTACTGTGCTGAGTTAAAAAACCATCAGACACAATGCCCAAATATGTGTGTCCAATGCACCAGACCGTGATCTAGTATTAAAACCGTGCATATCTCTAATCATGTGATATGCCCTAAATGAGTGAAGAGAAGAGCGAAGATACAGTTTCTCCACCAGTTCCAACAATCGTTGGGGATTTAAAATAGGCAGAGAGAGATATCAATGCCTAGTCTTATAAATTATCCAGTGATAAAAAGGGAATGCAGTGTTGTTAGAACTCATGCATGATAAAAAAGGTGGCATGAGACGAGAGTCCATCAGCACAGCTACGCACAGTTTTAAGACTACACCACGGTCTGGTGCATTGAACACACATATTTGGGCATTGTGGCTGATGGCTTTTTAACTCAGCACAGTAATTTGTCTTATTTCCAATTCATAATAAAGTTTATGTTTTAATACTTTCTTTACGTATCACACCAATCAGCCTTGAAAAAGTCCTATGAAGGACGAAACACATGCCGACTGAGATTATCCATGAGGAACCAACAGCAATACATCTTCAGAACGTTACTAAACAGCCACACCTGTAACAAGGGGGGTTAACAGCAATGCATATTTAAATTGTCACTAAATAACTGTATTTCTGATGACTGACAAACTACTGAATTGGGATTTAAGTTATGTGTAATTTTCTTGTGATACTGATTTCAAGTACAAAAGAAATATCACTTACATGAATGTCTGAAGTTGATTTGTGAGACATTGTCCCTATACTATTCAAATGTTGCATATACCATGATGTATTAATGAATATACAAACTGACTTGTACTATTAGGACAGAAGGTATTCATACATGATGAGTGCTCCGCTATTTTGTATTTTCTGTCAATAACTGGCCTGGAAAGTTTTCTACAGGTTCAGTTTCACACATGATGGCAACAGGTGTGTTATAGTGTCAGAGCACCACTGTTGATGTCACATTACAGTACTCGGACTGAGAGGGATGTGCAACTAAGTTATCACTGTTGCCCTTCTGTGTTTTGAATTTATGATTATTAAACGGGTTTACTAAGATTGCTTTTTTTCTGAATGCACATACAAGCATCCACGTTTTAGAAAAGTACAGAATTACAGACCCATATTTGTTTCTTTGAGAGTAGTGTTTGTAAATCTTTATGGTGCGCATATTTTATGGCCCAACATCTTCATTAGCATGAGGCTGTGTCAGCTTTTTCGCAGTCTTCCTCTAATCAGGCACACATACCAACCTCTTCCTTATCTAAGCCATAAATTGTATTGAACAACTGCATACTTTGAGTTACGAGGGTGAGCGCACTAAGATCAAATTTCACACTGTAGGCACACTGTTGGCAAGTGAAAATTAAATATGGGAAATCTCACACAGCCCAGACACGGAAAGGACTGACAGATTGATAGCTCATTCTGGATTTTGTGTGTGGTGGGGCATAGGCGTTCACATAACTCTTTAAAAGAAAAACAGAAAGCAGGATGAGAGATGTTTAGCTAGGCCTGCAGGAAGAGGAAGGAAGATAGAGAAGAAACAAAGAAAATGTGAGATTTAAAGAGAATGGAGATGGAATAGTTATTGAAAAAAGAAAATGAGGAGAGGACTGTAGGAGGAATAACAGAAAAGAGAAGTAAAAAAGTAAAATAAATAAAAGAGGGTGAAGCAGAAAATGAAAAATTGGGATGAAAGGGGACTCTATCTATCTAGCTATCTATCTATCTATCTAGCTAGCCATTTATCTATCTGTCAACACACACATATGTGTGTATATAGACACACACCTTTATGTTTGCCAGTTAAAGGTGACCCTCCCTAGTTTTATCTGTGGCCGTTTGTGTGCCCACCTAAAACTAAGTTCTAGACTTGCTAATATCGTAGAAGCTGGTCAATTTGGTTAAAAAAGTCTAATTTTAGTGTGTCAGGCCTTGCTGCCTCTGTGAGACACAGAAAGTTAGGGAAGAGTGTAGAAATGCTGCTATGGTGAATCTTTTGTTTTTTGCGTGAGCAGTTTGGTCTACAAAGAGAAACAACGCGGTCTGCTACTAACAGGAAATACTGTAAAATAAGTGCCAAAAGTGTTACTCATTAATAGTTGACAATGTATGGTTTAGTGGAATGAAGAATAAAAAAAGGGAACTGCAGACAAATCAAAACTTCCTTCTTTGTATGACCACTGAAAAAAGTAATATTGGGATATGCAGAACATGAGATAAGTGAAATGGTAGTATGTTACCAGAATATTGTGTGTTGGATATTGTGCTACAAAAATGATGATAGCAATGGGGTCTCTAGTTGGCAGAGGTTTGCACCCTGTCCAAGCAGGGACCACCACTCTAGTCAGGGTAAGTCAGATACACACCCTAAATGAACCTGTGCTCACCCTCTGGTAGCATGGAGCAGAGCAGTCAGGCTTAACTTAAGAGGCAATGTGCAAAGTATTTGTGCAACACTTAAATTACAGTAACTCAATGATAACACCACAAAAAGACTACACACAGGGTTAGAAAAATAGAGAATATTTATCCAAGTAAAACAAGACCAAAACAACAAAAATCCAATACGCAGAAGTCGAGATATGAATTTTTAAAGAATAAATGCATAAACAGTGCTTAGAGGTCAATAGCACTAAAAGGTTACTTGAGTTCACTAGGAACAGTGCAAAGTCACAGTTTAGGCTGATCGCGATCGATGGTAGGCCGGCTACAGGGCCCAGACAGGTCCTGCTGAAGAAACCTTGGATGGAGCAAAGTGTCGATGTTGAAGATTCAGGGAGAGGAGATGAGGAGGCGCCGTGTTATCGTTAATCCGAGGATGGAGGCAAGCATCGGTGCCATCGATGGAAACTGCGGTGTCAAACCCCTTTGTGATGCAGGCACTGCGTTGAATTTGGCTGCGCAGTAGTCATTGAGCCGCTTCGGTGGTAGGATCGCTGTCATCATCGAGCCGCGTCGGCGCTGGAAAAGCTGTCGTCGAGCAGCTGCTGTATTGACGGCAAAGGTTAAAACAGCTGCAAGACCCAGTTCTGAGGCCCAGGACTGGAGAGGGCACCTCAGGCAAAGGTAGGACTCAAAGATGGCAGAGTCCAACTGCCCCATCAGGGTTGTAGGAAGCCTTTTGTGCCACTGACACTTCAGAAACAGGAAGCAAGACAGCAGGCCCTTGGAGGTCAAGTGAGATGGGTCCATCTCTTGTCCTCAGCAGGGCAGAGATCAGCAGGCACCAGGGCAGCTCAGCAAATCAGAGAAGCTGTTCCTCAGAAAAGTCAGTCAAGGCGAAACTAGCAATCCTTACAGCACAGCAGTCATTACTCTAGCAGAGTTCTTCCCAGGTCCAGTAGTGTCCGGATTTGATAGGGCCTGAGCCCTGGTACTTATACCGAAAAGTGCCTTTGATGTAGGGGGTGCCTTCAAAGGAGTTCTCTGAAGTGCACAAGGATCCCTTTCAACCCAGTCCGGTCTGCCAGGTTATCTTGTGGGGGGTGATCAGTCCTCTGTGTGAGGACAGGACACAGCCTATTCAGATGCACGTGTGAGCTACCTCTCTCCCTTCCCGCCCAGGAAAGCTATCAGAATGCAGATGAGTCCCCTGTCACACGCAGCCCTTCCTGTGTTTGTGGCTGTGTAGAGGGAATGCACAAAGCGTAGCTGTCACCCACTCCAGACGTGTATTGGAGACAGGCTGCAGGCACACAGAGCAAAGTTAAGAGCAGAGAAATTTCCACTTTCTAAAAGTGGCATTTTTAAAATGGGAATGTCAGATCAGACTTTACCATAAAGGAGGATTTTTCGCCACCATTCCAAAGATATTAAACATGCAGTAGTTACTTGTGACTTAAATGTTGACATACCTTTTCCTTAGCTCACCTTCCCTACTGCTCAGCCAGGGTGAGTGCTGAATGCTTGGTGATGAGTGGAATGCTGAATGCTTGGTGATGTCACAGAATGCATTGGTGCCTGGTGACGTGCTGAGTGTCAGTTGGAGTGTGCAGGCTAAGCAGAAGGCTGCTCCTAGTAGGGTTATCTTCTCCATGTTTACCTGCAACTTACCTTGTGACTAAGTATAATAAATTCATGTTCTACAATCTACTCTATGGCCACATGGACTTCTTTTACCCATTACAACACTACTCCTTTCCAATCACAAATTGCAGCTTAAAAGGAATTTTAAGGAATCCCAAATGCTTGCCTATGGAAGGAGTAGGCCTCACAGCAGTGAAAAACTAATGTAGCTGTTTATCACTGCCAGGACAGGTAGAACTTAAAAGTACATGTCCTGCTTTTTAGTTATACAGCACCCTGCCCTTAGGGTCACTAGGGCCTATCTTAGGGGTGACATGTGTAATAAAAGGGGAGTTTAAGGCTTGGCAATTGGTTTTAAATGCGAAGTCAAAGTGGCAGTAAACTGCATACCCAGGCCCTGCACTGGCATGCCTGAGA
The DNA here is from genome assembly GCA_963921515.1 of Calotriton arnoldi. Taxonomy (NCBI): domain Eukaryota; kingdom Metazoa; phylum Chordata; class Amphibia; order Caudata; family Salamandridae; genus Calotriton; species Calotriton arnoldi. Next base: position 153,711 of record CAWUFW010011979.1, read on the forward strand.
CAGGTTTGAAAGGCTACTTGTGTGGGTGGCACAATCAGTGCTGCAGGCCCACTAGTAGGATTTAGATTACAGGCCTTGGGTATATGGTATACCACTTTACAAGGGACTTACTGGTAAACTAAATATGCCAATCAGGTATACATCAATGTCAACATGTTTAAGGGGAGACGCACATGCACTTTGAGCAGTTTACCAATGCTAACCAGTGCTAGAGTCCTAAGGTTAACAAAAGATACAACAAAAAGTGAAGGGAAGCAGGCAAAAAGTTGGAGGAGACCACCCTAAGGATGACAGGCCCAACAGATATCAACTTCCAAAATGTCATGAAGGTAAGTGTGTGTATATATATATATATATATATATATATATATATATATATATATATATATATATATATATATATATAGGCAAGCACAGGTTTACAATATGTAACTCTTAACATATGTGTTAGAACCCCTTTCAGAGGGCCACGGGCAAATACGTGCTACTGGTCCCAACCATGGGGGTTGAGGCCTGTTACTCCTGATGTCCGGGGCCCGGCCTACTATAGATTGTGCACAACTGGGCCAAGTACCCCTTCTGCACTTGACTCTCAGTAGGAACGTGGTCGAGCAGGCCAAGGCTCCCTCGTGGGGAGGAGGATACAGGGAAGTGAACACAGACTCACAATTCAAAATGTGCGCAGCAGCAATAAGTTATTGTCCAGCCAAATACTCAGTTTTATGAAAAAAGAGAAGTATTTTATGTCTACCGCTACCAACACAAAGTAAAAATATGACATTCACAAACAACTACACAATACAGCTGAAGTCAAGGCTGTAGTGTTTCTTTAGGCGGTCGCCAGAGCCCCACTCTTTCCTCGCTCCTAGCGATAGTGTTATTCCCCATTAAATATAGGCAACATCCAGGGCAAGCCCCACTATTAGTCTGAAACTCAAGAGCCCACTCTGACTCGATTTTAAAGTCAATATTGTTCCAAAGTCACAGCGCTAACTAGCAAGCAAGTTCCCCTGGGGCCAACTGGCCTGAAATCAGTCACACCCACACCTGCATGCTTGGAGTGTCTGGAGGTCTTGAGCGCACCCTGTCCAGGGGCGTTTGGAGCAGCAGCTGAATCAGGTGAGTTTCGCCACAAGAGGCCCGGGCGAGCTACACCAAGCGGGTGCCGAGTTCCTCAGGGGCAGCCCCTCCTGATATACGGGGTCACAGCTCACCACAGCTCAGGGGCTATGTTCTTCACAGCACAGCAACTTTCAAGCGACGGCCCCTCCTGTCATACCAGGTTGCTGCTCCTTACTATGCACAGGCTCTGCCCAGATCGGCACAGTGATGCAGACGGCTAGTTTATGGTGGCTATCCTCTTGCATACAAGGGTCATCGACTTCGTCCTCCATGAGAGCGATGACCCAATTGGTGAAACAGCTGTTTTCTCACACCTCGCAACAGAAGTCCACTCAACAGGGCTCACCATTGTCCCTCACTCCCTCCAACGCTCTACTCTTCCTCACAGGGCACACTGCTTGTGGTGCTTGTACTACAGGTCGAGGTCAGGTGGTCTTTGATTCCCTGGATGATGTCCCGTCACCCAGCAGGCAGAGTAGCAGTGCTTGGCCACAGTCCTGATCACAGGCAGAAATCTTGCAGATCTTCCCCTCCTCAGGCAGCTCGTCTGTTTATTTGGGAGATAACAATTTTTGGGATCTCAAGCTCCCCTTCTTATAGTCCATTTCCAGACACCAAATGTTATTTAGAGTATGAGTCTTCGAAGTTTATGCGGGGAGTTTGCTTCTTTTAAAGTGCCCACTCCTTTGCCCTCTTTTTCCTCTTGAAAGTAGTCAGTCACAGCAGGCATGACTTCAAAACTGATAGCCCCACGACACAGTCCATGGAAGTGAGTAGAGGTCACATCTGGATGACAGCCACAGTGATATGTGTATGAAAGGGTTAGCCCAGGGCCCTAGTACTACAATTTGATTATTTTATCATACCATCTCCTTCCTGAGATGTGCCCAGGCCACTTCCTTGTGACCTCTCACAGAATCAAAGAGCACCTTCTGTAGTGTACAGGGAAAGCCTGGCTCTCCCTTCTCCAGTATGTGTCCCACCCAGCTTACAGAAATGCAGCAATACACAAATCTGCCAGGGGTTGGGGGTTTCTCTACCACCTCATGTTTCACCATGCAAGCCTGAATCTCCCAAAATGGAACTTGGGGCCCTCCATGTATTACACATACATATCCAGCACATACATTTGACATGCACACTCTGCACAGCGCAGTTTTCTTCAAATACTGTACCCTTCATAGGCACAGATACATCCAGCACATGAATGCAACATGCATGCACTGCTCAGTACTGCATTATCACTGTATTGTATCCTTCCCAGGCACACATACACCCAGCACAGGTTCACCACTCGCGCGCTGTGCAGCGCTGCGCATCAAACCAATGTCGGCCAAGGGTGAGTTAAGCACACAGCAACGGATCTTTAAAATGAGTGAGCCTGTAGGCCTCACTCCAGTGACAGGTTAAAAAGGACCTGTTCACTCCTACTGATCACTACATGGTTTGCCACCACCACTGCGCTCCTGCTGCTTAACTCCAGGTGAATAATTATTATGTAAAAGGTGGTACCCACGGGGGAGCGTGGCTCTTGACTTCCACGGCAATAGAGGCAGAATTGACATAGAGAAACCCCTCAAAGGAGTAGGTTTGCAATTATGCGTTTAGTGCATTTATTTTCGTATAACCTCAGTCATGAATATATACATTGATACATAACAATTATTATGCATTACTCATATCTTAAAGATAAGGTGCTCCTAAAAAGTGACGGCACAGTGAGAGTGATTATTGGTGAAAAAAGTGCATACGTGCTATGTACAGAGATATATACATGTGGCTGATAGGGATAGTAAAGTGTTTGGAATCAATGTTCAGCAAGAAAGTATTGATATCCACCATCATATTAAAAGATACAGTCCATATATGTTGTTTTGTCAACGTTTCGACCCCTGAGTTTAAATGGTTAGGGTCCTCATCAGGACGTTAAATGTACAGGAAGCACATATAAGCAAAAAGCTTTTATAAATTTCAATGCATTTAGCTATTGGATTAAAAGAATTGTGTGGTTTGTATTGCATACCGAAAAGTTGTGGCGGGGGTAACACGGCCCAATCGAATTCCGAATTATAACAGATGAAGTAACTTCAAATCGGGTGCTACTTCCCCAAAAAACGGGTACAGTGCTGGATGTCTGTAGAATCTGAAAAATGAGGCTAGAGAGATGAAATGGCATCCTTTCGGGAGAGGATGTGGCGTAAGGGTCAGAGCTGCTGACTATGGAGCTGGCAAATCAGGTCCGAGTTTTGGCATCGGATTTAGGGCTATATGTATGAACACATTTTCCCATAGACACAGAATAAGTAAAACCTGTTGATACATATGGCCCTAACATCCTTGATTTTATGCAAATCACTGATTCACGCAGTGCCTACAAAAATGAATGTGTCCTTGTGTAAAGTAACTGGTGCTAATGTAAAGCACTCCAATACCTTCGGGTGGTGTTGGCGCTATATAAAACTGCACCAAAAATAGTTACTGGTGCTAATGTAATGCGCTTCAATACCTTCGGGTGGTGTTGGTACTATATAAAACTGTACCAAAAGAAGTAACTGGTGCTTATGTAAAGTGCTCCAATAACTTCAAGTGGTGTTGGTGCTACATAAAACTGCACAAAAAAAATGTCAGTGAAGGAAGGGATTTGAGTATCAGAGTTTAGTGGGGGCAAGCAGCAATGGGCAGGAGGTGGACAGGAAACCAACTGCAAATGCGGGCAGCCACAGGGAGATTAAGTGATTTGGCCATAATCACAAAATAAGGAACTGAGGCCAAGGCTAGGGAGATGATGTGGCATCTTCTTGGGAGAGAATGTGGCATAAGGGCCAGAGCTGCCAACTATGGAGCTGGGAAACCGGGTTTGAGTTTCGGTGTCAGTTGAGCATCCTTGATTCTGGGAAAATCACTTATCCTACCCGTGCCTACAAAAATGAATGTGTGCTTGTGTAAAAGAACTGGTGCTAATGTAAAGCACTCCTTTACCTTCGGGTGGTGTTGGTCTATTTATGCACTCAAGGCACCTAGGTGTGAGAAAAACTATTCAGGGTGCATTAACTCCATAATCCTTATTCACAGTCAGTTCACTTTTAAATTCTAGAAAAGTACTCCAGAAAACTCGCTAGTACAGCAGATTTTCCACAGAACAAAGTTTGTGGTTGGGGCAGGGGATGAGGAGTGAGTAGGGCAACCATTAAAAGCGTTGGGAGCAAATACCGAGTTTGTGGATATTCCATATATTTACAGGTCAATTCCCACCCTCAAAATACAAATAACGAAAATGACTATAAAAAAAAAAAAGGTTGTAGTGATGTAGAGAGCACCTCCAAATTTTAAAGGTGTTTAGATGAAGGAATGTCTCAATAGCAAAAAATATTTCTCCTGGGAAAATATTTGGAATACTGACCAAGAACGGGTTTGATGGATTACTGGGCTAACAAATCCACTTCACTTTCAATTGCCAGAAAGTGGACATACATCAAAGTATGGAAGAAAATACAATCTTCATTAGGCAACCCATTGAGTAAAGCCCTCCGACTCCGATGAAATAAAAAAAAAAAAAAATGCTCCCGCTCGTCTGTACTCAGACTCCGCCATTGATGATTTGGGCATGCGATCATTATAGGACATTACTCTTCCCCAAGGGTCTTTCTAAACATCATTAAATGGTGTAATGAGCAAAATGTCTGCTATTAGCGATAAAAAGTCATTATTAGTCAGATCACATGCCTGGACCATCCTAAATTACTATAAAGCCCATAAACCTCAGCTCTATCTGGAGGCCGGATAGCCCAAGCATTCAAAGGAGACCTTTATTAGGTACCGCTTTGGCCTTCTCCCCTGTCTAGCCCACACTGTGCCTTGGCTCCAGAAAGTGGAACCTCCAACATGCAGACTGTGCCACTTGACAAAGGAGAATATCGTCCATCTAGTTTGTATCTGCCCGGTCCTCATGCGGGAAAGGCGGGCATCTCTGAGAGTACTTTTAGCCAGCGAGGCATCTGATCCTGTAGACAGGCCGTTATTGCATGTTTTAACCCAACTGATATCATTTTGAACTGTTGTATTACATAATTTTTAAAGCGAGCTGCACAAAAACTGAAGGACTGCGAACTCTGTTAACCCTTTTTCTGATATTAGCTGTATTCATTTTTCTGTTTTTACGTTTTTTATGAAACTCTGTGGCAGCTATTAATGCAATAATATTTTGATGAATGCTATGGTTTTTATTAGCTTTGCATAATAAAACTACAATTACAATCACTTCAGGGATCTGTATTTGACCCCATAGTTACATGATCAAATCCTTGCCGGCCCACTCACACTTTCATCCTCTCAATTTCAATAAAATGAGTACCAGTGAGTAGGTAACAATAAACATCTGTTGTACAACACTAAGAAACCCCTCAGGATGAACATGTGATTTACAAATACACGCTATATTATTTTACTCATATGGACTGTCTCCAATGCATACAATCCACCCATGTAAGCACTGTGGAGGAGCAGAGCGCATGAAAACCTACTATTTCCATATACTGAATTTCACACTAAATGGGATTTAAGTAGATGCTCAAAAAAATCTGAAATCCTCAGATACTGTAGCAACTTGCCAGCGATGCATAGAGTTTCACCTTTCAACTTTTTCTTTTGTGAATCAGGACTTCAAATGACGAGTGTTGAGAGACTCCACATAGAGTAACTGAGCACTATATAAATTCCCATAAATAAATCAATCAATACATATATAAGAAAGAACTTTGTTAGTGAGTTGAGTCCAATATGGGACAAGATTGCAGCTCTTCAGATCTTTCCTCTGGTGCAGTCTGGTAAATCTCTCTCTTTTTTTTTAAATTAAATATTTTTATTAATGCCTAAATGGTAGTGATATACTCAGCAGTTACAATTCATTGTGTACAAAAATAAAACACATTACAACAACCAAAGGAGCGACGGAAATCAGAGTAATGCATTATTTGGTTTCCCCCCGCCCCCTACCCCCCTCCTCCCCCCGTCCCGCCACTCCCTCCCTGCCCACCCCCTTGGAGTTGGCCTCAATCCATTGTCTTTAATTCAGGTATAGGTTGTTTTGTATTTAAAACTTCACCGATTCTTCTCAATCCACCTAGCCAATGGTGCCCAGATTTTCTGACCTTTTGCTTGGGAGCGCTGTCCCCTTCTTGATATATGGCCTTTTCAAAGTTATAGTTTGCAAGTAACCGAGAAAGCCATTGCTGGAACCCAGGGGGATTAGGATCCAGCCAGGCAGATGCTAGACATAGGCGCAGGATCGCCATTCCAATAAACACTAATTCTTCCGCGGGCTTCCCCTGCATGTCCTGAGCTACCCCTAGTCCTATCAAGGTTGCAGTAAGAGAGCAGTTAACTCCTAAGGCCTCTTTGAAGAAGCAAGTGATTTCTTGTTTTAACTTACTCAGTGCATCACAGGAGACAAAGATGTGGCTAAGATCTGCCTGAAATAAAGCGCAACGAGGGCAGAGAGTTCCTCTCCCCGACCCCCATTTAGCAATCCTTTTCGGGGTATAATACAGCGAAAAATATGATTTATAATATTGAGCCTGGGGCCGGGCCGGAATTAAAATATTCTGTGCTAATTTAGCTGAATGAAAAAATAAACTTTCTGGAATTCCAGTCTCATTTTTCCAATTTGACGCCCGATCTTCCATGTCATCTGGCATTAATGAGTTGAAAAAGTTATAGACCACTCCTATAGATGGATCTCTACTCTTTCTTAACTTATCTATAATATCATTATTGCCAAATCCTAGCGGGCCTCCCCCTTTCTTATTTAAAAAATCCCAAACTTGTAGATATTTGAAAAATCTCTCCTATCTAGCAGAAATGATTCTCTAAGATTTTCGAAGGAGACAAACCCTGCTGGGCCAAAAAGTCGCTAAGCTTATTCAGGCCCGCTTCGCACCATTTTTTGATAATTGGGCCTTTAAAAATCTCTGGCAGGTTAGGGTTGTTGCAAAGTGGTGTGTAAATGTTTAAACGACCCAGACCAATTAATTTCCGGACTGATTTCATAATTTTAAATCCCCCTTGTAGCGTTTTGAAGCGGACCTTCTTAAAGTGATTGTCATTTAGATATCGCCAAACCCAGCCCCACGCCTCTCCCCCCATTACAAGTTCCAGCGGGTCGGAGTTTCTTCTGTCAATTTATCCCTGGTCTTCTCCTGCATAAGCACTAGATTATACAGTATTGTAGTAGCCCAGTAATATAATCTAATATTTGGTAGGGCCAGCCCTCCCCGTTCCTTGGGTAAAGAGAGATATTTATATGCTCTTCTAGGTTTGGCGTATCCCCACATAAATCGGGAGAATAAGTCCTCAATTCCTTTAAGGAATTTGGTGTTAAATTCAAGCGGGATTGAGCGCAACAAATACAAAAATTTAGGAAAAAACATTTTGATAATGTTACATCTACCTATGATGGATAAGTGTAGATTATGCAATCTCACCAAATCAGGTTTCGTTTTAGCGATTAGTGGCTCAACATTATCTCTCACAATATTATCGATGTTTGCAGAGATATCGACACCAAGATATATTGCATTTTTTACTACTCGAGCGTCGTTAGTAGTGACGTTCTCATTGCAGACAATTTGTGTTTTGCTACGATTGAGGAAATGCCCTGAGAGTGTCCCAAATCTCGCCGCTTCTAATTCGATTTCATCTATAGCTGCATCAGGATAAGGAGTCACTAACGCAATATCATCGGCGTATGCCAGAACTTTGGTTTCCCAGCCATGGGTTACAATAGGCTTAATAGCCCTGTTGTGTTCTAATTGGCGTAAAAAGGGGTCTATATATATTGCAAATAGTAGCGGTGAGCTTGGGCATCCCTGCCGGGTGCCCCTGGTGATTTTAAAAGCGTCTGTGTGCTCCATTAACAAATAATCTTGCAGTGGGACAAAAGTAAAGCATTTTGAAGGCCTGTAAAAGTCCAGTTCCTATTCCGATCCTTGACAGAGTCTCCCATAAAAACGGCCAGGAGACTCTGTCAAAGGCCTTTTCTGCATCTAACAGTATTAATGCGATCGGATTCCTAGAGATGTTTGCAGCATCGAGAAGTGAAATAACCCTTCTAATATGATCCGTTGTCCCCCGCCCAGGAATGAACACATGTTGTTGACTGGAGATAACCTTATGAATAACAGAGGCCAAGCGTGTAGCCAGTATTTTAGAATAGATTTTACTGTCACTGTTAATTAGTGTTATGGGACAGTAAGATCCGGGTTCCGATGGTGTTTTATGTTTTTTAAGAAAAACAATCACTTTAGCCTGTGACCAGGATTCTGGGGGTCTGCCGCCCATGAATACATGAGTAAATAGCTGCGTCATGCATTCCTTCAGCTGAATTGATTTTTTTTTATAAAACTCAAGGGGTATGCTATCTAGGCCCGCGGCCTTACTGCTGGAGAGACTGTTGATACACAATAATATCTCTATCCATTGCGGGAGTTCATCCAACTGAAGCTGATCCTCCTGTGAGAATCGTTCAGATGGGATCTGATTAAGGTAAGCCACAACGTCCTCCAAGTTTCCTATCATATCCTCACAGTACAGCTTTTGATAATATGAATAAAATACTTTTCGAATTCCAGCTGGGTCTGAAATCAAGCCTTTATGAGGGTCTTTGATTTCTGCAATTATATTTCGAGTTGCTTCCTGCCTAGCTCTGACAGCAAGATGATGATCCACCTGTTCGCTACACTCATAAGCTTCCTCCCGCCAAGCTGCCAGTTTGTCCGCAGCACCTTTAGCTATTATCTCCATAGCTGCAGACTTAGCTGCTATCACTTTTGCCTGTGCCTCCTCGTGACCCCCCCCCCTCCAGTTCTAATTGCTGTGATCAATTCTTCTGCAGCGGCTAATCTGTCTTGAGTATAAATTATCGTAACTCGTTTTTTTTAAATTCAGGGATAATGAAAATCTGAGTGTTTCCCCACATATTCCTGCTTTAAGAGTGTCCCACACAACTTCGATTCCAGCACTCCCTATATTCTCCTTAAGAAATTGAGGAATCCACACCCTCATAGTCTCACAATAATCTTCATTGAAAAGAAGGGTACGCTCAAAACTCCATGTGAAGGCACCCCCGCCCTTAGATCCTCTCCCCTTAAGCTCTACAATTAGGGGATTGTGGTCAGCCAATATACGAGGGGTTTTCTCAATTGAGCAGTCATGGAGTAAAGTTTGAGACACTAATATAAAATCTATTCTTACACGTTTGTTGTGTGGGTAGGAGAAGAACGTAAAGCCAGGATCTGTAGGGTTCTGCCAGTTCCAAAGATCGGTAAGCGCATGTTCCCTACAAAGTGCCTTTAATGCCCGGAATACTTTAGGTTTACGCCCACTGTAGACCCATCCTGATTCTGCGCTTATACTCTTATCGGAAGGCAAATTTATATTAAAATCCCCACAGACTATTACCGGAAGTGGCCAGGCAGCTAATCCGTTATTAATGTGGAGAAACACTGTTGGGTCATCTAAGGTGCTGCCATAGATGGAGCATATAGTGATTGGATCTCCATTATTCCTGCGACATTCCGTGATTACCCATCTCCCGAGCTGATCCACTGTTGTGCGTCTAAATTGTAAATAGGGATTAGCTGTCAGGATCACAACCCCACGTGTCCGTGTGCTTTGTTTCGTGGCCCCCACTAGTGTATACCCTAATGTCTCTAATAAATGTGTCTGTGCGCTTTCAATATGCGTTTCTTGCAAGCAGATCACATCGGCCTTTAATTGCCGAAGTCCAGCTGCCGTATTCGGTCTTTTTTTGGCGTCATTGAGGCCACATATATTGATCGTGGCTATGCGTAACTTAGTCATTTATGTTAACTGCCAGGTTGTATCTAGAGAAGAACAAAAAACCTACATCCCTGCCTCCCGTTGTGCCAACCCCCCTCAAGCAGCAGCGCCTCCCCTCCCCCCCTCCCACCACCTATAACTGAGGTTACCTGGCAAAGCTCAAGCCAGGGTAATGACATCCGAGCAATCAAAACCCCGCTTCCCCCCGCCGGCTTACCCCCTCCTCATTTGTGGTCCTCTAACTGAAATGGACATGCATGCAAAGCGACATAAGAGAAAAACAAAAAAAAGAGAAAACAAGAAAAAATACAAGAGCATTCTGCATATTTACATTCAAGGCTAGTGTTAGTTATTAATGCAACCTAGACTCCGAATGATCTGACCTGATACACTGTCCTTGTATAAACATGTGACTTTAAGTGAAAGTAAGGGAAAGGAGAGATCAGGAAGAATTGAATATGTACAACATTAACATTCTGGAGATAAGACTTCTCACTGAAGTGTATTTTAAAAAGTACTTGATCATTAAAGTTTGTCCCCATTTCGACCGGTCAGCTCTTGCAGATATGCTTGGGCCTGTATTTCAGAAATAAAACTGCGCGAGGTCCCCTTGTATACTATCTTCAGCCGTGCAGGATTCTGTAAGTACACTTCGGCTCCAAGTTTTTGAAAAGGAGTGAAGAGCTGTCTCAACCTCCATCTACGCTCAACCGTGGCGTGGGCAAAATCAGGCCTGGTAAAGAAAATTATCCCATTAAATTCTTTCTTGGTTGTGGGTCTAGCCAGATCATAGAGTATTTGGCGCAGAAGAAAGTTGCCAAAATATAAGAGCATCGCACACGGATGCTGAGGCGTGGTTGTAGGGCGCTTTGAGGGTGTTAAAGGAAATCTGTGTGCACGCTGAATCTCTTTGTCCCAGTCCCAAGTGTGTAGTTCCGGGAAGGCTCCCTTGAAAAGCGTAAACATAAAGCTCCTGGGATCATTCCCTTCCGCTCCTTTCGGGATGCCTAGGATACGAAGATTATTGCGCCATTGTCTATTTTCTTGTTCTTCCATCTTCCACATTAGATCCTTGACAATGCACTCATGTTCCTCTCCTTGTGCCTTCAAAGTGCTTAAATCTTTTTCCAGATTTTCCGTTCGTAATTCAACGTAGGCCATTCGATCTGCTATTTCGGCACATGTTCTGCCCACCTTCCTGACGGTTCCTTGCAGTTATTTGGCGGCTAGGCATGATCTGCGATTGTCTGCTTTGGCCTCCTCCTGGAAGCACCTAATTGACTGTAGTACCACTGCCAATGGGGGTTCATTAATGGCTCCCCGTTCTCCTTCTTCAGTGCTGCCTGTGATAGTTCGACTGCCCCCTGAAGCCCCAGTTAGATTGGACATATCTGAAAGTTGTGATGCTGAGTAGTCCCATTTAAGATCTCCTGCACTTCCTCTTTCAGGGGTCTGACACCTTTTTCTCCGATTCCCCATCAGATTGAGGAAAAATGGCATCTGAGTAATAACTCATCCGCGATGCTCCGCCGGCCGGTCTCCCAGTAATTATCTACATAACCCCGTATACCCTGGGATTAGAATTCAAAAACGCATGCGGCAAAACCCACAGATGAAGCAACCCCAATACTTGCAGATTGTCCTTATCTACGTCGATCGGCACGGAAAAGCAGGAACCGATCAAGCGTGGTGGCAGACTCTCCTCCCAGCAAGCCCCAATTCAGCCTGCCTGGATCGGACATCTCCGGCGTCTCCAGCCCTGCGGCGAGATTCCCCAGCTACGCGGCCACGTAGCAGCATACCATCCGCGATCTACAATCGCCTGCCTCCCCTGAAGGAAGCTCCCCTGGCACGGCTGTTTCACAAACAGCGCATCGACTTCCAAGCAAGCTGCTACATCCACAGGAGACATTCTAACATCAAAGGATTCTGCTATCAGCAAGTAAGGATGGCTGGGCGGGGGGCCAAATCCAGTGGCGGTTCTTTCCTTAGGGCGTAGGGGCTGCGCCCTCTGTGTTTTCTGCCTCTAGACTATTTTGATTGTAGGTACTGTAATACCTATAAAACAGATGCAGATACACTGCCTGCTGTGTATCTGTTAAAGGAATCATTTCTCGGTGTGCGTGGGGCAGCAGTCACAGGTCGGTGTCAGGCAGGCACATCTGATTCTCCAGTGCGCTTGCGCCAGCCTCTTCAGCTACGCTTTGCTGGGCCGATGATCCCTCAGCCCTGGGGCCTGTGAGGTCATCAGCTCATCAAAGCCCTGACTTTCAGTTGTGAAGGGCCTCCCCAAATGACGTCGCTCGTAAAGGCAGCCTCAGGCATTTCAGGCTTCATCCCTGAAGTTCCGAGGCTACATGTCAATCAGGGAAGTCACACCCCCACCCTCTCCGATCACATGTGTGTAGAATCACTAACCCCACCCAGCAGCGTCGCAACGTCAAGCTCCATGTTTCTTCAAACACATGGCGGGCTCCTGCAGCTACACGCTAGGACTTTGGAGGGCTTCGTGCAGCAAAAAGGAAGGCAACAGCTGCAGCCCCGTAAGAGCCGCCTGCATCCACAGCTTGTGCTAGAAAGGGTTCGTCTCTGGGCAGACTCTGTGTCGGACTTTAATGTAAGTTTGAAGTGAAAGCATGAAGTGATCCTTTTACTTAAAATGCTTGTTTGGTTATTTTGTAAAATTGGACAAATGTGAAATTTTCTCTCTAAATTGCAGAGTATGTGGAGTATTGCATCGTGTCCATGCGTACTCATCACGCAGATATTTTACTTTTGTACTCTCATTGGAGGTGCTAGCAGGGGCAATGGGTGGTTCAAGCTGCAGGGGCCTATTGACGATGGCCCTGGCACTTGTTTTTTACAAAATATGCACGGGGCCATATATAGCTTCAAGTCCTGTGCACATCAAGAAAGAATATATGGACATGAACCCATGCCGCAGCACCCCAGCACTACAGGATGTGAGGGAATTTCTACATTTATTACACGTGCATGAAGATTGGGCATGCAGGAAGATAAATGCCATTACAGACAAAATAATGTGTCCGTTTGAAATCAGGATCCTGTGTGAGTTTAGGAAAGAAGAGAAGAAAACAGAGCCCCCTTCGACTGGCTCATTTTACCTGAAAAACGCACAAGTGACTAAAAGCTGTTCATTTTATATTTTGACTTAGCTTCCGCTTTATACACAAAATAAACACTCTGACAAATGCACAAATAACAGCTCAAACTCCCTGGCTTCCTTCTTCTCACAGAACGGGTAAAAATCACAGGATGCATCTCAGGGAAGAGTGCCAAGATCACAGAGCTGGAGGCAAGCGCTGCCGAGCTCATTAGGGAAGGAACAGCCAGCCGCGTGCCAGACAGATTTTACTTTTGGTTTGCATTGTATGGATGACTAGTAGGGGTGCTATACTGGGACTTTAAACGGTCTGTACTTGCAGGGCTTGGCTGTGTCTCAACAAAGGGTGGACATGTCCGATGGCGCCACGACATGGAAGACTAGGTCCCAACCTCGAGATTTCCAAACAAAGCATATCGGAAAATCTTCCCTTCACCGATTCTCCTCACTGACATAGGGTTTAAGTGTAATGTACAAAACGTATTAATGTGCTTTGTTAAACTATGAAGCGCTATAAAATAAGCTACGGTACAGTATAGTACTATATGAACGATAATGGCAATGCAAAACTGTGGTTACCATGTGTTTAAAAGTAATTCTATGTGTTTTCTTACTTTTGCCATTCCTCCACGAATGGTTGTAAATCTCGTGTTGTAAAAGGATATTCAACTTCGAAAGATAATTGCGGTCCGTCTAAAAGTACTCACGTGTCTGCAGTAGTCTAAGGTCGGTGCTTTAAGTAACTCTTAACAAAAATCACCCATAATACCTTAAGTTCTTGATCTTAATATGTGGGTCTTAATACTGTTACTTCTACCTCATTGAGGGTTTCAGACAGTAAGTAGCAGGTCCCTGCTGCCACTTTTTAAGCTACATAAGACTCCTAATAGTTCAACACCAAGGCCATAAACTGCAGCACCGGAAAGCCTGACAGTGTTACTCTGGAAGGTCCCAGTTATTCCAACTTTGCACGTTTTGGATTCCTGGTAAACACGTAGCTGGTTTAGATGCAACTTGAAGTTAATGGTTCATCGCTATTTCCAACTCTCTCGAACTAAGTTTTGCAAGTGGGAAACAGAGCAGCTTGAGTGGCGACTTGTCATCAGATATGGTGGATTAGTCCAGCCGTTTTCTTGCCAGTTGCATTCTGGAAAATATCCGCTTCTAAGCCTCCTGCAGCCATCCTGAGTTTGTGGTCCTGTGATTGCAGTAGATCTTGAGGCTGGCAATGCCTCTGTAGTTGTTCATAGTGCTTTCACGCTGTTGAGGACACGTCAGGTGGGTTAGATCCCTGACAACTTTGAAGGGATGTGGGATTCTTTTCATATTAAGTTGAAGCTCTTTGTCCATATTGGGGTGACCTGGTTTTCTCCTTATTGTGAAAAAGTTTTTTTTTTAAATCCCCTAGTCCACCCCTGAGTGTGTGGAATATTCTAATTGAGGATGTCAAATGTGTTATAGCTGTTTAATGAGCATCTGTTCATCACTTCTTCATGTGACATCTTGCTATAATTCTGAAAGACGCTACTTGTACAGTCAGGTGTCCCACTCCAACCAGATTTTGTGCAGCCTGGATTCCCCAGTGAGCCACCCTCCAATGTTACAATTTCACGAGGATATAGCGTTATAAATGGAAAACATGTTTGTAAAACACTCTGGGAAGACAATGTGTGACAAGCTTAGTGTCAGAGAGAACAGTGTTTTTTATTTCTTATTTTCTTAATAACATCCCAGGCTTTGCTATTCTTTTTTCTGGTCTGGGAGGACGCACATTCATCTAACCTTCACACTGAAGCCTTTATTTGCTTTTAACTTTTTATTTGCCAGTGAATTCACATTGAAGTACCAGAAAGCGACGAGATATGCATCCTCTGCGTTCTAGAAGGATTTTTTCTGGCCAAAGGTTCTATTTTGGCCAAATGTGCTATCCTTCTTTCCCTCTGGCGAATTATATAACATAGCTGCAGTTCAGCATTTACAAGCCTGTACATTTAACATAAAAAGTTGGCCAGCACCTGGAATTTGTTTGTGCTTTTGTGAGTTTTTTCTGCTACTACTTTTCAGGAGACCTTCTTCTGTAACACACATTACTGCTGTGAAATTGTGGCTTCTAGAAGCAGTTACTTAGAGAAGGCTATGAATAGACCTAGGCGTCCAGCTCTTGACTTCCGCCACATCTGCACCTTCCTTTATCAATCCAGTCACACCCAGGCACTTATCCATACCTATTTAGCCATCCATTGATGCATCGTTACAGGCACTGGTGCATTAATACATTCACCAGTGTGTGTCCGTACATATCTGTGGCCCCATTGTGTTGTGGCCATACTTTCCTCAATGCACTAGACTTTCACTCGAAACAAAATGGCATAATGTTATGGGACTTGAAATTTGGCTTTCCCTGATCCCAGCATAGCCATGACAATGCAACCTCTCCCCAGATTTCTCTGTTTCATGGAGCTGGGGAAGCATTTCTTTTCTCTGCCCTCAAAATGGGGAGATAACGGCAAGCATCCATCTTTTCACACATTCATCTTTTCATCCATGCACATATGCTTTCATCTTTCCAGCTATGCGCTCGCTCACACGCATGCATTTGCACCCTCTCCCTTCAGCCCGCCAAACCCTTAGTTGCCCAATAGTCCCATTCCCCCAATGCAAGGACCTAGGCATTTGCATTGATCTGCTATTTTTAGATCTTGCCTACAGACGCCTTTTAGCTGTCTGTGCGTAAAAGACATTCTGTGAACCATATCAAAAACTTCCAGTGGACTTTGTGCCAGCCCATTGCTAATCATTGGTTGCCTGTCTAATCGCTTGTTTCCTTGCTTCTTACTTGATGTCTTTTCTTCCTCTCGTGTTTGTCAGTCCTCTGGAAAATAGCTTCTTTACAATCCCTTTGACTGGATGACATATATCCTTCCACTGCTCACATTCATATAACTACTTTTTTACGTCTCAGCCTACCAAGCTGTCTGGTTTGCTAAAGACATTGGGGACATTCAGAAAGTTGACCCAGGAATGCATTCCGCCCGTTGCTTACCATTAGCTGTGTGGTTTGTAACTCACATTTTCTGTTTGCTGGCTTTGTTTTAGGCTGTCGGGTTCGTCCCTTTCATTGCCAAAATCTTGTATACTGTGTTTTTCCACAAACTCGCTTTCTGTAAACAAGTTTTTAAATCTTGTTCTTATCTTGTCACATTTGCTGTGCAATCAAAGACAGAAGTCAAACGTTAGGCTGTGTCTTCCAGGGAGCTTGGTGTTTATTTTTCTTTCTCTGATTTACGTGTGAGTAACCTGCGCGTCCCAGTTTCCCAGGGCTCTCAGGAAAAGTGTAAGCAAAGTATGTGTGCAGGGCTTTAAGTGGGATGAAAAAACTGGGGGGGTCTCTCGTAGGGGCAGCTGATGTAATTATGAGCGTGGCTTAAAACTGTTAAGCTAAAAATCTGTACTTAGCATAGTGTACTGCCCCACTGGTATTGTGCTTCTTCTGTCATTGCCTCCAGATATATAATACGAGTGACATTAAACCTACAACCAGCCAGGACTATAGGCTTTGTCAATGGTTGTAAGTTGCATAAGATAAATAAGAACAAACTGCAGCATTTTCATTATTATATACAATGAAAACATAGGTGGTTCAGAGATGTGCTACAGGTGGGAAACACTTAGAGGGCCTGTTTCCGTTGGTTGTATGTGCTTGGCTTGGGGGCCATTTTGCAAGCAGACCAGTTTGAGGATTGGGCACATTTTTGATTTGATTCTAATGTTTTCTTCACACTTGTGCTTCAAAATGCTATATTTGGATCCCCCTTTTTTCAACAAATTGCAGTAAATATGTGGTGTAAAACCCACCATTTGAATCCATTTTTTTCAAAATTTTCTTGCGGGGGGAGAACCCCCCCGCACCCTCCTTTTGCAGTTCGGGCTCGCTCGCTTCGCTCGCATCTTACATTGGGGTGCAACATTTTTTGCCTCACCACTTTCAAAATCCACCAGCCGCCACTGGCAAAATCGCTGAAAACTAAAACTCGGCAACAACCCAATTTGACTATGACTGCAGCATTGCAATCTAGCGCTGCGACCGCCGAAAATCGACAAAAACGGCTGGACTTGCGTGGCGCTAGGAGCAAGGAGAAAAGTGAATGCGCAGGCAAAACGGACAAAACGAAAATGCTGAAAAAAAATCAGATGAAAGGCCTCAGAGACCCTGGTAATTTTCAGCCATTGATCACAAGCAGCTTTGCGCCAAGTGAGGGAATGGGACACAAACTGCAGTGAATGGGACAGGAGGAGAAGCGGGAGAAGCAAGAGGGAAGGGGACTGAATAACCAAACGGAAGGCGATGCTCTGGTAGACCCCCTCACCACAGCGTTCGAGGTTATAATAAACCCGACTCTCCTTACTACCCCAATTACCTGCACTGGTGCTGAGAATGATGTGTATAATAATGTAATGACTGATGACCTCCAAAAACATAAAGGCACTACAGGAGACACTGTAGGAGAGGAACTTGGAATCATCAATAGGGAACCCCTTGCCGACATGGCAGATCCGGGAGTAGTAATGCGGGGAGAGACTGACAAATCCCATCAACATCTCCCCAAAACACCTGACGACACGGAGAAGTTCTACTCTCTAACCGACAATTCAGAACTTTCAGATCTGAGCATTTCGGCCCCCAGTGAAGAAGAGGAGTATAACTGGAACAGTAGCTCAAATTCAGGCCCACCTACAAGAAATATGGGCCGTCTGGTAAATCTCATTGTGATAAAGGGCCTCTTAAAGTCCATTTTAGCAGATACTATAAACAGTTTTAAATGACAATGGCTCTAAAGTGATATCTACATGAGACACATCAGAGTGAGTCATAAAATATTTGCAATAGCAATATTTTACATCTTTGGTGGTAAGATAAGGCAGTGCTTGACGCAAACACCTACTACCAATGCGTTAGGAAAGTACGTTTCTGGTAGTAGTAACATATGAGAAGAATGTGTATATTTGTTCTGTGGCATTTTGTTGTAATGTTGATTTGTTCTGCTGTATTTTGTACTTCATTATTTCAATGTGATGTTGCGTTGTACTGTGGATCTGGTGCTGGAAAATTAGGAGGGATAGATATATAAATTATGAAGTATAAATAACATGTTAGGATATGCTAAATATGTCTCCTTAGCACTGTATAGACAATACAACAATATAAAATTGTCTGGCAACAGAAACCAGGGTATTTAATAAATATTCACATATAATAATTCAATAAAGGGTGCTAATAATATGCAAACTAAGAGTTGAAGGAGGTTTGGGAACTTCTTCAATAAGAGGACAATGTAACCTAGTATTTAGACTAAGTTATCAAGAATGAGAGTTACTGGAAACCAAAATGTTCTCTCTTAACAACAGGAGAAATAGGTGAAATAAAATATCGGTTCAATCTATGAGTATAATGCATTGCATACCAACAAGCTTCAAAGGATATTTGTCTAAAATGGTTCAAATGTTTTGAAATTTGCTGAAAAACAACTGCCAATCACATATCAATTATGACATTTGGCTAAATGTCCTTCCAGTCGTCTGAGAGACGTCCTAGAAATATAATAATGAAATTGCAAGGTCCATTAGCATTGAAGATTTAATTAAACTGGTTCCAGACTTTACATCAGAAATAATAAGCAAAATGGCATGAAAAAAGAATGTGCTTTAAATCTGCATAGTCAGTATTGCATGACCAAGAAGTAGAAGGAATATTAAAATCAATTGTATTTACCAATACTGGTGTCAATAAAAGTCTATTGTCTATAAAAACAAGTTTTTATTGTATTTGCAGCATATGATGATTTGCTTATTTTATGCCAGATTTTACTCCATAGAGGTACATCCCTGCTATATTCAGATCATGTCCCCATTTCAATTCAAACTAAGATTTGTGTCTGTCTGTAACCATACCGGTAAAAATCTTATAAATAGCAGTTCCCTTTGGGTTCGCCTTTATACAATGCACAATGTTTTTGATCCTTAAGAGGGATTTAGATATCATGCAAAGTATGTATAGCATATAACTTCCTTACTATTCCTTTAATCTTGACCATATGCATTTGTGGGGCAAACCGCAATCTAGCACAAAAGGCGTGTTCGCGATTTCCTAATAGCGAATTTTACCGATTCGCTATTACAATAGTGTATTTGACACTTAGCAATTCGAAGTGGGCCGTTAATGGACCTGCATCATCAATATTCATGAGGCAGGTCGCAATTTGCATCCCATTGTGAATGGCAACATTCACAGGGATGGTGGCCTGCTGGGGTCAGCCGACCACCAAGTCTGTTATTGCTTTTTAAATAAAGCAATTTTTTTTTGTAATGCAGTCCGTTTTCTTTAAAGGAAAACAGGATGCATTTCAAATAAAACTGAAGAGCTACCTTTTAATTTTTTTAAAGTAGGCAGTGGTGCGCGGGACCACTGCCTGCTCTTAAAAAATGACAGCACCCACATTCATGGGGACCCTTACCTGTTTGCGATTGGGGTACCACCAACTTGAAGTTGGTGGTAACTGCAAATGTTTTGTGACCACATTCCTGGTCGCAAAACATTCATACATACCAGTGCTATTCGGTATTAGGAAGGTATACCCTAAGCACACCCCTTCCTCATACCGAATCGCAAAAGCAAAATGCAATACGGTAACAAGTAACTGAATCGCATTTTGCGTTCTGTACATGGCAAAATGCTTTTGACCGGTAAAATGCTTCGTACATCTGGCCCTAAGTTGGTAAAGTAGCGCTGCTCAAGCTCCACAACTAATAGTGCTCACGTTAAGTGATAAGGCAGTACAGATCTAGTTTACAGACAGCCATAAGGCAGGGTTGACCATGAAAGGACAAAAACTTCAACACGTTATCTAAAGCATACGCACATTTCAACGAGAAAAACCCAGACTTCTATTAAACGCATGCAACATTTTGTTACCCAAAGCAGTTCTTGACTATCAATTGCTGTAACAGTTTGAAAACATCTTATAAAGCAATGCGCTTTGAAGGATTATGCTCTTTATTTGGTTTACACAGGCTGCACATATTGCAAGAACTACCAGCAGGAATGTTTGCTTTTTTTGCTGATAGAGATTGTTACAGCTCAAAATATTCATGCCTGAACAAGTGCCAAAATAAATCAAATGTTTAAACAATCATCTAAGTATCATTTACTGTTTCAAATAATCCCAGCCTGCGCATACCTAGTTCAACAAAAAACCTTTTTGTATGTTCCGTGCAATAATAAAATTATTTTTACAGTGGTAGTTTGAGAATATTTGAACACAGTTGCTACCTATTTTTCTAAAACTGGCAATATATATGGCCATTTGTCGCCAAAGATTGCCCAGGGAAAATGAGCACGTTTTTCGAGACACTGGATAGAAAATGTGGAAAACAATGAAAATAATGGCTCTGGTGAACAGAAATCAGTTCTATAAGAGATCAATCCAATTAAGAGGCTGTAAACCTACTAACCGATACAATAATAACTGACTATACTGGGCATCCAACATACAAAATGTAATGGCTGAAACTACATCTATATATATGAAAAAATAGCAATTGGTAAATTGGTTTGAGACTGACAAAAAAGTCCACGATGATGTACTGAACTTCTGAAAATGCTGATTCGCAAAAAATGCACAGCGAATCGAAAACTTAACAAATGTGACTCTTTTTTGTCAATCTCATAATGTTATTCGGTAACAGCAAATGACAATCCAAAGACCAAAAGATAAACTGCAGATAATCACTAAACAGCCAAATTACATGTGCAGTTTCCATCATCTGAAAGCAGGTGGAAGGTATAAAAGCACAACTACAATTCAACACAAGTATCCGCTAAGGCTGCACTCTGTGATGGTGGTGACGAGGCATGTGAAGGGAGCCCTACACTGAAGAAATAGACAGGAGTGGGTTTTTAGGAAGACAGTGACCTTACTTGATCGGACAGAGGAGATGTACATCACATATAGGCTGAGCAAGGCAGTCCTGCTTAACTTAATTAATGAATTGAAGACATGCTAGTGATTCAGACTGAGCATAGTCACTCCATCCCTACACATGTTCAGGTTTTGTGTTCCCTACATCATTTCCTAGCATTCGTGGGTTATTAAGGCACTATTGTAGTAGTGGAGGCATTTAATTCCTCATACCAGCCTACCTGCACTCTTCGTTATGCTGGTACACCCCACGTTTCAAACAACAAAGCCAGACTCTGGGACAGTCTTTCTCTCATTTGGCGTCTAAACATTATAACCTTCTTCCAGCGGATATAAGGCTTACACCGTCTGAATACTTGTTCACGAAAAAATTGAAACTTGGCTCTTACTGAAATAAATATTCCTGCCTGTTGACGTTTCTCAGCACCAGGATGCCTTTTATGGGTACCAGTTGTACTTACAAATTATGACTTCATTCATTCATATCACAGTGTGCTCTTTTGAGGGTATTCAGACATTTCCTGGATGCAATGCTAGTCAGCACCAAGTAGCAGGTACGTTTTCCAAGTACCCTAGATGATTTGAAGGCAACAATATTACAGTTTTACCGAGTTGCACATTTTCCTACTGTCATAAGATGTGTAGATCGCACACATTTAAATGCCACCCTCACCTACAATGTATCTATATAGAAAAAACAGTATTCATTGAACATTCAGATGGTGTGCAAATCAGAAACATTACTGCAAACATTGTAGCCCCTTACCCTGGGAGCACATGTCGACTCATTCATATTTGATCATTGTGCTCTTTACAATAGACTTGCAAAGGGCCACAATAGCAGATGATTGCTTGCTAGGTGAGTGTCACATTCCAAGGGGCCACATGGCAGATGATTGTCTGCTAGGTGAGTGTCACATTCCAAGGGACCACATGGGAGATGATTGTTTGCTAGATGATTGCCACATTCCAATGGGCCACATGGGAGATAATTCTTTGCTAGGTGAGTGTCTCATTCCAAGGGACCACATGGGAGATGGTTGTTTGCCACATTCCAATAGGACACATGGGAGATGGCTGTTTTCTAGGTGAGTGGCACATTCCAAGGGACCACATGGCAGAAGGTTGTTTGCTAGGTGAGGGTCACATTTCAAGTGTGCACATGGGAGATAGCAGTTTGCTAGGTGAGAGTCACATTCCATGGTGATGATTCATCGTTCCCACAACTTCTATATTAAAGGTGATCATGTGTAAGTCATACATCCTTTGATCCTCTTACCATATCTATATTCACAATCACAAAGGAAGAATCTCTGCAATTCAGCACATAAGCAGTTAAAAAATTCAATGAAAGAACATCTGGCATTTTAAAGGGTAGATTTTGGTGTTTACATAAACGTTGTGGTACCTTGAAGAACAACCCGACACCTGTTCAAAAATGACGGCAGCTCTAGCAATGCTACACTCCATTGTCATGAACAGAGGCTTGCCAAAAAATGCTATGGTAGATGATCGTCTTAACAATGTACGTTCTGCGGAGAAATGAGCACCTAGATCTGAAATTAGAAATGATTACTATTGTAATCTACTTGCATACCTTTATGAATAATAATACAAAATCAGTTTTGTGTTTACAACTACCAATTCCTGTTTAATCGCGGGCTTTTGTATTTTCAACATATGAAATTGTGAACATTAATTGAGGACAATGGGTACAATAAATCTTAAAATTTAAATGTCACAATAGTGTTATTCCATAAACATGCCATTTACAGTATATATTAAAATATTTTTTTCTTTTTCTTTTGACCTAACACCAGTAGGCCTGGTCATGGGCACCAATCCTACACCCCTTGTACTTCACCAATCGTGCTCCTGCTATGTGACCTGGGGTACCTTCTTCCACTGACACACTAGTTAGACTAGACTCTTCCTCGCTGTTAGAAAGTGGTAGGACAGCTATAATTCCTTCATTAGCATTTTGAACTCTTCTAAAACACTGGTGAACTGAACAAAATTTTGTGTTAGGTCCCAATTTTGCTGCGTTTACTCAGCCTGCAGGTCTAAAGAGTGTCCACACATAGTAGAAGTACCTGCAGCTAAAATGTCTGTGACCAAATGCCTGTCAGAATTGTGCTGCTGTCGCCTCTGTGCTATCCTTTCTTCTACTATACCTCGCCATGTTGTTTCTACGGCATTAGTAATCATAATAATACTGTATGTCATGGACTCATAGCCATTATGCACAGGTTTTTGTAAATCACCCACCCTAAGGCTTAGTTGACAAACTGCTTTATGCTTTTTTTCTTGAACACCAAGAATAGAATTTTCTACCTTTCAAAATGATTGTATCATTTCTACTGAAAGTTCTTTTTCACTTGGTGACGTTGTTTGACCTGGTCCTTTTTGCCTTCCTCCTGTATTTTTCTGACTCTCTTTTTGTTGGCTTTAGGACTCTGGGCACTTTACCACTGCTAATCAGTGCCAAAGAGCATGTGCTCTCAACCCTAAAACATGGTATGATTGGTTTACACCTGTTTGGCATATTTAATTTACTTGTAAGTCCCTTGTAAAGTGGTATCCCATATACCCAGGGCCTGTAAATTAAATGTTACTAGTGAGCCTGCAGTGCAGATTGCGCCACATACAGCAGTACCCTTTCAAACCTGTCGCAGCCCTGCCACTGCAGTGCCTGTGTGCACAGTTTACTGCCACATTGACTTAGTATTTTAAACTAATTGCCAAGCCTTAAACTCCCCTTTTACTACATACAGGTCACCCCTAAGGGAGGCTCAAGGTAGCCCTATGGGCAGGGTGCTGTGTAAGTAAAAGGTAGGACATGTGTCTTTATTGTGTGGCATAACCTGGTAGTGACAAACACTCTGTTTTGTTTCTCATTACTGTGAGGGCTACTCCTCTCATAGGCTAGCATTGGGAATTCTCTTACATATGTTTAAGTGGAAATTCCTGATCAGAAAGGGGTAGCGCTGCCATGTCTGGTATGTTTAGAACGGGATTGAAAAATCATGCTTACTGGTGTAGGTGGATTTTTTTATGACTATTTTAGGAATGTCACTTTTAGAAAGTGAACATTTCAATGTGCTTAAAACTCTATGTGCTTTACAGTCTGACTCCAATCCACTTCTGGGCCTGGCTGACAGCTACACTTTGTGCATACTTTCCAGACAGCCACAACACAGGGAGGGCTGGATGTGACAGGAGAGGCATCTGCATCCATCTGCATACTGATAGTCTTCCTGAGCTTGGGGAGAGGGAGGTGGGGCGCACTTACTTTGTATAGGCTGTGTCCTGCCCTCACACTAAGTACTTGTTTACCCCCTACTGTACTACTGGAGCCAGGGCTGGGATTGAAAGGAGTGTTGTGCACTTGTAAGGTTTCTTTGGAAGGGCCCCAGATCAAAGACATTTGGAGTATAAGAACAGGGGCTCTAACCCTATGTTGTTAGAGCACTTTTGGAACTGGGACTGAACCTCGGTCAGAAGGATTGCTGCGCTGCACTAAGGACTCATCTGGACTGCTCTCCTGTTGTTGTCCTGCCTCCTGCTACTTGCTGGGTGGCCTATAAGACTCATTGGATTGATTTTCTGCTTGTTGCCCTGCTACTAGCTTCCCCCTGACTTTGGGTGTACTCAACCCTGCTTGGTTGCCAGGAGGAATTACCATAGAGCTTATTTACTTCAGTGTGCTGGCCTGCCTGCCCCTGTGTACCCTCAAGTGACTCCCAAGGAGTCCAGTGCGTGGGGAGTGATGTTTCTTGCTCCTTGGATTCTCCTGCAATCCAGCGCATTTTCTCATTTCACAAAGAAGGGCGTGGTGAGCGCCTTATTTTTCACCCCATGAACTGTGTGTGGAGGGCACTTCAGGTCTTCACTTCCTCCTGCAATCTAGCGTGTGGGGAGCGCTCTGCCTCCTCTCATACGGAAAGTGCCAGGTGTACTTTCCCCTTACCGTCCTGCAGTGAGCAGTGCCCTGCTGTGATATTGCTGAGCGGAGAGAGTTCCTAGCGCTCCCCGGCTCACAGAGGCCGCATCGGTGCTGATAGAAGGAGATTGAGGGAAGCCCCACCCCTCAGAGCAGCATTGCCTGGTACCAGACCGCAGAGGCTGAAGATTAAGAGAGGTGGCCCTGCTCCGATGCCGCCGGTATTCCTAGGAGTTTTTCAGGTGCAGCTCAGAAGGTACGGTGTCCCCCCCTTGTGCAGAGGAAGGCCAGGAGTCTCAGGACGCAGGCCGCGTTTACGAGGCCCGCATACAGGCATCTTTATACTCCCATTTGCCAATGACGAGTGGAGACAATACTTGTCAGTTCCCCTGGCTCAGGCTGTGATCCATTTCCGTGAGTGCCTGCATCGGAGCATGAGGGCGCCCCAGACATTGTAGGAGCCTACAGCCCTTCTTTGTTTCACACAGCAGGAGCTGCGGTCTGCACGTTCCAGGACGGGTTTCGGACGCATTCTCGCTTGGGGAAACCTTTATTTTCCTGTATTGCAGGGTGGAGCCCCTGTGGTTGGGTGAGCCTGCAGTATGACTGCTGGGGAAGCCTATAGGCGCATACCTGACTTCTCTTGGTCCTTGATCATATCGTGATCAGTGGTGGCAGGAAGGGGGTGGGGAAACCTCAACGGAGGCCCCTGGTTACCACAGGGACTTGGTTGCATTCAGGAAACCTGCAAATTACTGCATTAGCTGTAGTAGGCATGCAGGAGCTTCTGCGGCCTACGTTTGCATATCCCCAAAGGGGGCATCATGTTACCATAATTACGGTCTAAAGGGGTGTAGGAGTGCAGATGTGCTGTACCCTATACTTAGGGTATTCTTGAGTGCCCCATATACTACTGGCAATATTTGGTGTTATATGTGTGTTGCTCCTTTGGGAAGAGCTCAAACGCACTGGGCCTGATGTTATTCCAGTTATAGATATGATTTATGTATTTTCATCTAACCTAACTGCTACATTTCATGCCCTGATTTGATGATGTATGTCAATTTGATTCTTGCACTGTCAGGATAATGAGTATCATCTCAGAATTTGCATAGTATGCACATTAACAATGGTTCATGTAGTTTTGGTCTATGTTTATATGCACAATATAGTATATCTTTTTATATAATCTTGTGTGGAGTCTCTTTTGTGGTGTATTTATAGCGTTACTGGTGTGAATGTGTTGCGCAAATGCTTTAAACATTGCATCTGATGATATGCCTAACTGCTCTGTGCCAAGCTACCATGGGGTGAGCACAGGTTATCTTTGGTGTGTAACTTACTTGCCCTGACTAGAGTGGTGGGTTCTGGATAGCTTAGGTGCATACACTAGTCAACAAGAAACCCCATTCCTAACTGAAGGCTTGTGGCACTAACGTTGGCAGGTAGGTTTGTTGCTGACAAAGTAACAGAAGTTCATGGAAGCTCAGTCACTTTCTTTGGCCAGTATATCAATTGCATGCTTGTTTGGCTTCAACCATCTGGTGTAATCCCTACATTTCCATGGGGTTGTAAACAATGCACTATTCCTGGCCTCTCCTCATGTGTCTCCACAGTGACACTTTCTAAAGATGGCTCTGTGAGAAGAGAGAGCAGTCATGGTGAGCTATACCCTTTTGTAAGTTAAGTTTGAGATATGGGTTTATATAAGTGGCACCTTTATAAGGGGTTGGCAGCCACAGTACATTGGGGTTACCGACTTGTTTATTTTAAGGAAACACCTTGAGGAAGCTTATAAGTGCTGAATGTTTTGATTCCGTAAGGGGTGATCATATACCAAAGACAAATCTTTCACATGCACTTGAGCACTTTTGTTCAAAATTTGTAGATTTGCAAAACATGAGTTATTTTACTTTTAAAGGTTATTTGAAATCTTTTATGAAAAATAGCTCCATGGAAAATGACATTTGCCTCTGTGGGAGGATAGAGAGGCTGTGGGAATTAATACGGACTGGATGTGTCTCTGCTCTGCAACCTTATTTAAGCTGGAACCTGCAGCATAGTGTCTGTTGCTGTATGTTATTGTTTAGGCTGAACTGTCTCCCCATAACTTGTGTTACAGATGCCTAGCGGCAAATAAATTGGGATGACAGGTTGTGCAATCTATGTAAGGTTGCTGTACAAACCATAGATCATGTTTTGTTTGGCCTGCTTTTAAATCCTCTAGATGTGGCTTTTTAAAACCTCTTTTTGTAAAATATGGTATTAGACTAGCTAAAGCGGCTTCACAGGTGTTGTACGGCCCAGCTAATGAAATAATGCGCTGCATAATTAAGAAAAAGTTTAAAAAAAAATGTATTAAGTCTTGAATGATGTAGGTTAAATCATTTAGAAATTGTTATAGCCAGTAGGGGTGAAGGAGTCAGTTTTTATTGGCAGTAGCGTGGGTACAAAGAAGTGACTGGGGGAGGAGAAAGCCTTGTCAGCGCAATATAGAGCCGAGGATATCCCTGCAGCGCAGGACGCTATACAGACACATGGACTACCTGTCCGATATTCCTCGGTGCCAGGAGGCGCCAAAACTGGCTGCACCTGATTGGGGAAGGAGAGAGTCTCCCCAGCGCTATACAGCGCCGATGACATCCCTGCAGCACGGGCAGCGCACGGGCCACGCCCGAGCAAAGCCCGGGCCAAGGGTGGGCCTGTCCTGCACCCGTTAGAGACCTCAAGGCTCCTTCATCAAGGCACTGGTGGTGGTTGTTTGTATGGGGCAATATGTGAAGTTGCCTGTTAGTGCTTCTCACCCCACTTGAAGGTGATTTGTTTGACCATTGATTGCATAGAATCAAACTGGGGTGCTTGGTTGCACACTAAAATTTGTTTACAATGGTAAAGAAGAAAACCACAGGGATTCAAATGGCGCCCACTCCACCTGTAAAAAAGCACCTCAATTGACCGTATGCTTCAAAGGGCTATGGCAGTAATAAGCAAGTAAATCACGCTTACGAAAAGGAGGCTCTCACTCAGTATGGACACAATGCCCCTGGCTATTAATAGTGAGGGGAATGTGGGAGGCACCCTCATTATGATTTTAGGGAACAGTTTGCCGGAAATGGTTTAAACGGATGCAGGGTAACTTCCGGTTCCGTTGGCACTTCTGACGCCACTGTTTTATCCCTTGACTAAGCACTTGGCCCTCCTACTCTGGTGAATAAGAAAAAAAATGAATCGCAGAGTTTGAACCAGATAGAAGGTGCTACATGGTACAGCAACTCAGGCCACTCAAACTGAGAGAGTGGACGTTGTCTACCCAGGTAACTTATTACTGCATCTACACCCATGATAGGAGCTTTGAAGCCTACAGCTGGGGGCCACTATAGTGTTGAAGGGATTATGGACTCTTTGTGCAGTAAAATCAAGGAGCGATTCAAAATAATTGCAAATTACATCTTTGCCCAAAAGACCTAGCGAAGTGCAGCTGATCAGCCAAAGGTCAAATTCTTGCCAGTATGTTTCTGCACCTTCGCTTTTACTTTGCAGCTCTGGGTTTCTGCCCATGCCAAAAGCTTCTGAAGGGACTTCCTTTACGCGGTCTTCTACTAGCAGGCTAGTCATGAAGTCCAGGGACAATGCTGCATTTGGAGTATGTTCTTACTCATCAGGCGGGATTGGAATGAAGTTGGGGGGAAACAATGTTTCTGTAAATCTGTGCTCAGAGGAGGGCTCACACACAGAGACACCCTCTGGCAAAAATCTTTGATTGGTGTATCTGCCTTGTGCAGGGGGCAGGCTTAGTCCTGTGAGGAGCTGAACAAGGCAGTGCTTGACTGGCTAGTACGCCACAGGGAGTTCTCTTTTTCATTTGCTAATGATATCATAGTGACGCGTAGAGTAGGCTGGACAGGGCCTTGCCTAGTTACCTCAGGGGGGGGGACTGTGTGATCATTCATTTTAGATCGCCTCACATAGTTCCAAATCTTTTGTTTGGCCCTCTGAGTGGAAAAGGGGTGAGGGGAAATACATCTCTGGTTCCGTTGGTTTGGCTTTACAGACCACATATTGTGTCCCAACTGTCACGAGGATATCACCCTATCCCCGCACAGTTGAACACATATGAAAATCCTCATGTGGGCCTCCGGTGTCTTGTCAATGCCCCTCGCTTAGTTGAGCTGCAATTTGAACATCGTGCTTTTTTGGGGACTCCAGTATCATTACCACTCTCAAATTGATATGATGTTCTTTCCAGTGTTGACTGACTTACTGACGGAGCGGTTGAAGTGGAAGAGGGTAATTTAACTCTTTCCCCTACTCAGTTTGTGACTGGTAATATTCTGGATAACAGGGATGAGATGAGGGCCCACTTGAACAGGGATGTGTGTGGCTCTTTTACTCTTTTGAGCTGGAATGTTGCTGGTTTAAATGGTGAGGTTATCAATCCCGCTTGGCTGGCGTCAGTCACAAAATAAAACACTGTGGCATTACAAGAGACATGTGATGCTACCTGTTTCTACTGCCTCTGTTTTGCATGCTATTCTTGCCTGGATGTTACTTCCTTACAGGGCAGTCCGAAGGGGGGACTTTTGGTTTGGGTAAACCTGAACCTAAATGTAGAAGTCACTGTCATGGATACGGCAAACTCAGCATTTATGGCACTGTTTATTAAGGACAGCTCCAGTGCTTTTTGCTTTTATTTAGTTAATTTTTATAATAATGATTTTGTAAACCCCGTATGCACACATTTCCAGTGTTTATTTGCTTTTCTTGCAGCTTGGAGACCCGTCGGAGCCAAGAGTATGTTGCAACCAAACTATCTCCTTTGTGGGGATTTTAATGCTAAGTTAGGGGTCAAACTCCAGGCACAGGGCATGGACAGCTTGGTACCCTCTTGTACGAAACTGGATAGCAGGCGTAGAATCTCTGGGGGCCCTTGCTAACAAAGTGTTTAACAATTGCCTAAGCGCCAAGATCCCTACCTCATGGTCTCTCTCCACAATAGTCCCAATCTTCAAAAAAAGGGGATCGTATGTCACCAAGGTCCTATCGCCCGATCTCCCTTACTGATAGCTCAGTTAAGTTTGTTGGGCGAGTAATATTCAATTTGCTGAAGGAATGGGCTAAACTTAATGACTTTTTGTGCCCCTTCCAATTTGGCTTCTGACAAGGGCTAGGTACAGTGGAACAGTGCTTAAACCTGAATTTGATTATTGGTAAATATACGACAGCTAAGCGTTGTCCGCCATACCTGGCCTTTATTCATTTATCAACAGCCTTTGACTGTGTTAACAAAGCCAAGCTATGGTTGTTGCTACTGAATCTTGGTGTGGAGGTTAATTTCTTGTACACACTTCATGAGAACCTGGAAGCGAAGCTTCGGTATGGCCAATCAGGAGAATTGTCAGACTCTTTTTGTCTATCCCGAGGGGTCCATCAAGGATGTATTTTGGCCCCCTTACTTTTTAATATTTATATTAACAATTTGTGTCCCACCTTGGTCAAAGCCACTAGTGATAACCCAAGGATTGCCCAAGTATTTGCTGCTTTATGCAGATGGCGCGATGCTGATGGTACGAACACCAGGAGCTCTCCGTCTGCTGGTGGAATCTTTTATATCTTTTATGAGCGATTTAGATTTATGCACTAACTTTTGAAAATCACACATAATGGCGTGTGGACCAGGGAAACAAATATGTCTATTTTAAGGGTAAAAGGACGAACTCTGAGTTGTGTGAATGATTTTAACTATCTGGGGGTTGTCTTTCGTCACTCTGGTTCTTGGCTTCCGCAGATTAATCACTCATGACTGAAGATTAGTAGGGCAGCGGGTGCCCTATTTAATATCCCACAGGTAGCTGGTAGGGGACAGTTTTACCCTATTGAATATTTATAATTCTGTGTGCTCCAGCGGCACCTTACGGAGCAGGGATATGGGGGTATCAGGATGTCTCTAGCCTGCAGAGGGATGAAAATCGTATTCGTAGGCAGCTTTTGCAACTGCCTCCCATAAGCTCACATTTTATAATACACTTGGAGCTTAACCTCCAATATATTACTGATAAAGTAAAGTTATCAACACTCTTATCATGGGTCAGTGCATGGGCCAACACCAAGGCACGCCTGAACTAAAATATTATCTTAGATTGTCTCAAAAAGGATAGCAGACTAACAATCCCCTGGCCTATTCATGTTAAAAACAATTTTAAAGCAGTAAAATTAGCTGATTTATTTGATGCACCCCATACTGTAAAAAAAAGGGTATACACTGTTGTTAAAGTGCCAAGAGCATTGTTACTCCCAGAGGCTACTAAAGCAGTCCAGCAAAAGCACTATTAGGGAGTATCTCAGCCTGTATACACCTGAGGAGGCAGCCCATTATTTGGCAAATCCACGAACTGGGTGGGAGAGATCCTTGCTATTTCGTTCTAGGGCTGGCTCGGTGATGCAGCTTTTGAACTTCCCAGGCTCTGGTGGCTCTTTGGGGTCTCCAGCTCCGGTTTGTCCCTGCAATGCACCAACTGACCAGACCATAATGCACATTTTTCTCTGCAAATTTTATAAAACATATTATCCTATTTATTAAGTCTACTTTAAAACTACTAAAGATATGCAGGTGCACGATGATGCTATGTATTTTCTTCAACTTTTAAAAGGTCGTGTCTGTTAAAGTGTTGGTGCATTTTTTAAAGCAGCGGTGAGGAGTAGGAAATCAGTGGAGTGCATTTTGATGGCCATGTTCACTACGAAGGGTTAAGGGCTGGAGAAGAATCTTGTTAGTGTACCTGAAAAATTATTTTTTACTGTTAATTTTTAAATTTATATG
The DNA here is from genome assembly GCA_963921515.1 of Calotriton arnoldi. Classification (NCBI taxonomy): domain Eukaryota; kingdom Metazoa; phylum Chordata; class Amphibia; order Caudata; family Salamandridae; genus Calotriton; species Calotriton arnoldi. The sequence goes on from CAWUFW010011979.1 coordinate 185,528, forward strand.
ACATTTTGTACATGACATTTGTGATGTTATTACCTGTGCATTTATGCAATTTCTTTTGTGCTGAATAAAGTAATTTGAATTTGTTACAGAAGTATCTTTTTTTCCCTTTCCATCCAGTAAACGATCTGATATGCTGCAAAAGTATGCTATATATCACTGTTGATCTTAACATTTAATAAAAAATCTTGACATTTTGAAATCTATAAACGGGAGTATGCATGAATGTGTGCTTAATCACATATTCTTGAACTTGAATTTCCTTCATATTTACCTCCCCCACCCACCCCGTCATACTTCATTGGCGCCTTACCTATTTATGAATGGCCACTAGGGCAGACGTGTTGAGTTGATGGCACTGACACCTGTGAGTGCATTTTGATGGAATGTTGAAACTATCATTTCTTCCACTGGTGGGGGGGGGGAGGACCACCTACAGTGCTAGCAGCCCCAACTCTTCTTGCTGCCAATCCTTCCTTTGTACGAGTTCTTAAAGCATTCCAACACTTTCTAATTCCTTCGCTGGTCCTGTTTATCACCCCACTGCACTGCACTGATGCAGCCTTGTAATATGCCTCCATATTAATTTTTGGGTGGCTTCTGATACGTTGACAGATGAGTTCCCAAAAAGCTAATTAATCTTAGCAACACACTCATTTACCATAATTTCCAATTCAGCATCACTGAACTTACTCTTTCTTTTAGGTGATCCACCCTCACAAGACTCATGACTTGCATAATTTAAAGATTTGTGCTGGCTCAGTGAAAAGGTAAGGGCCTCGATTCTCTCCTCTCTTCTTTAACACAACAAATGGTCCACGTCATGGTTTGCTGAGGGCATCAGCGACTGCCGGTGCAATTTTGCGACTTTTACCAAATCTCTGAGATTCAATATTTTGTGACTGTGAATCATAACGATTCGGTATTGCAGTTCATGCTCCATACTACACCTAAATTAACAATTTGCATTTTGTGAGTTGTTTTTTTCCTGGAAATTACAAATAGTTAATTTAGATTTTTATACATTAGGGCCTTGATTCTTTTCGAATGTCTACAGGAAGGACAGCACAGTTGAATTTTCCGCAAGGACTGGTGAAACAAACGAATGGGGCAGATTGCAAACACTCATGAGAGAAGTGATATTTGTTTTGGTGTGTGTTAATCTGCACTGAGATGTAATTTGGTATCATATCATATAACTGTAGGTTGTGCGCTATTTTAGGCCAATTCCTTTTTAAAAAAAATGTATACTGGTTTTACTTTTAGAGATGTGTTAACTCAAAGACACCAAATCCCATACCAATATGCGTGTGTTATGCTGCCAAAATATGCCACAATATACCCCAATACATCAGAAGGTCTGGGGCATGTTTCTTTAGTGTTTAAATATGGTTATTAGCGTTACATCAATAATCTGTGTAAATTAATAAATTAATGTATGCAACAATACACAAATAGCTGTATAATACATGGCATTCTGTAATCCCTGTATAAATGTATATCTTTAATTTCTTTATATTCGGCGACTAGTGACGCACTCAGTCGCCGATTATAAGAAAAAGACATGGGAACTCAACTATTATAGGTTATTACAGTGGAGTTCTGATATCACCATGCCTCCTGCAAGAGCCAGCAGTCAGTTGAAAGGCAGGTCAGGTCATAGAGCATAACTGAAGCAGCTGTTTAAAGCAACAAAAACGGAAAGTTGCTTTTCTTTCTTCTGCTCTATTTTAATAGTTTACACTGACAAGCAGAGAGAATAAGTTTATTTTTTACCCTCCTTAGATAAAGAAATCTAGAATCTTTCTGTATGTTTCTTCACATTCCTAGCTACTGTTTTTTTTATAATTGACTTGTATTGAACTGTTTCTTTTCTAATATCTGTTTGCAACACATATCTAAAAAGGTTTTGATGCGTTTGATTTTGCATTAGAGGTTTTATTTTTATTCTTCAAGTTTGCAAACATGCTCGCTCTTTCACATGAAAGAGCTACGTACCAAGGGTTTAAATGGTTTGTGGAAAAGGCGATGGTGTGACCATGTATTATATGGGATAAAGTACCCCCTGGCATACATTACAAGGATATTGCAAGTCACTGAGGAGTTCATAACCTCATGAAGGAACTTGGCCTTCAGCCTCATTCATCTATATGGTTATGGAACTCCACTGTGACTTATATTATCCTTATAATTTACAGCAGGGGGTACTTTATCTCTTATATAGTGTGAATATGTTATAAAAGACTGAGTATGCGGTTAAAAAATCCCACAACAATATAAGTACAGAGAAGAAATTAAGCATAGCAGTACTAGAAACATATTACTAAACTCATAATAAAAATACCTAAGTGAGCAAGGCAGTGCCACGTCTTGCATACAGTACCCAGGACTGGTATCTTGATGCTGGTTTTGATCTGGATCAACGAGCAGACACAACGTGGAACATATTAATGGCAGGTGCTTACTTACAGCAGATCAGCCTTGATCTGGCTCTTGGAAGTTCTATTGTACCTTTGGATGCCATTGTAATTCCGTTATACGTGGCTCATGCTCTGTACAACACTTTGCTGCAGTATGTTCACAACTACTGGAGGACTAGCCAACAAAGTAAGGAGCTCATTCCTGGTGATCATTTTTTGTATGAGCTGAGACCCTACAACTTCTACAATCTCACTATAATTCTACCATGATTCACCCCATGTTTAAAGGCAATGCTTGAGCTTCTATCTAGGCTTGGTATAAGAATAAGTATGTTGAGACAATAGTTAGGAGACTAATTTGTGCTATGTACACCATGTAAATCGAATCAAAAGATATTCTGCACTACCTCCTGAATGTCTCGGGTAGATAGGCATTTATGCAATTCCATTTTAGTGTACCTACAGTTCAGGAGGTAAAATGCTCTTGCTGTGGAATTATGAAAGGTCAGCGTCTTTCTGGGTTATGCAATCACAAGGTTAAGTCAGCAGGACATACTTTATTACACAGTCTGCATAGCACACTGGAAGAGCTTGTATGTTAACCCTCTGCTTGTTAAACATATACATAAGGCCAGTGAAAAACCTGTATAAGCTCTACTGATCTTACCTGCTATTGCTAACTTTTAACACTTTGGAATTCATTTTCGTCTATTACATTTTGTAATGATTATTAATGCTTGGTACGAAAATTCTTCCCTCTCCCACATCCTAAAAAACGCAAGCTATTGGGTTTTAGACACCCCCAACAACGCATTAAGAAACCTCTTCAAGTCATCACCAAATATATGATACATTTTTGGGAACATTTGATCCACTTAATTTCACACCTCTTTGACCACGGATACAGGAGCCGATTGACAAAAGCATTTATGAGTACAGGAAGTAGAAATACATGAGTACGCCATTATGTACTCGTCCATGCCTTTGTGAGTCTGCCCAAAAAAGCGCAACTCCCCATTAGTAAAAGTGCAAAGAGGGCACAGCTCTCTCTATTTGTAATAATTGTATATGAATGTTCTTTGAATATTCCCATTTTATTGCCTTTTTAGATGTTTGAGGCAAATCCACAATGGCAAATAAGAGTACGTAAAAGAGTACTACAGGAGAACTACTTTATGTATTTCAAAAAGCCTTTGTGAATGTGCCCCATAGTGTTAAATTCTCCAAAACGCAATGCTTTAATTTTAGACAACTGTTTGACCTGAGCAAAAGCAACCTCTTTTATAATCAAGATAACAACACCTTAATTTTATATTGTTGTTTCTACAGATGTGGTAAGTGTTTTCTTTCATGGCCAATACAACAATCATTTGCTTTATTGTACGCCAAAAAAAACAATTCTCAATTTTTGACTCGTATCATCTTTTGGAACATTTTAGAAGACTCCAGGCTCAGGCAATCTTTAGTTTCTACTCTTTCACCTAAGAAGTGTATCAAAAGCAAAGGAAAACTTCACTGACTGTGCATTCTTAGCTCGCTTACTGACTACGCTAACTCTCAGGTAATACCATGTTCTCTAGTTCTTGAGATCCCAATTTTTCTTTTGGAGTTTCTGAAGAGCAGTGTTGATTCTCCATTCAAACTGTGATACTGGCCATCACCATAGAGGTTCTCTTGTCAACACCTTCAACAACACCTACTTAGTCAGAGCATCAATCAGTACTGATAGTTCTCTGGTCAACATCTTCGACACCACCTATTCAACCTAATAATCAGTGCACTAATCAACGTTTGATCAGGAGAGGCATCTTTAGTTGCCATGGGCATTTGCGACTGCTTAATGTCTGCACTTTTTTAAAGATTTTACGACAGTATCAAAAGAATGATATTGATTCAGTGGTCCTGTAGCACTCTTGTACATTAAATGTCTGGCTTAGGTGGCTAAACCATCCTATGGACCAGTTAGCAGCCTCAGCACCTTTAGTTTTTTTGGGTATCTTGTTTCCTTTTCGTCATAATATGAAATCTTCTGCCACTCCACTCTTCCATTCCACTAATCACTCTTTCCTGTTCCCCCATCAATATTTCTATGCTGAAGATTTCTGACATGGCCTCTTTCCCTACAGCCTTCACTTTTTAAGAGATGATAATGCCGATGGAATTATAGAAATAAAAGTATTTTTTCCGTTTTTCTCATGTCCATGATTGTCTCAATTGCATCACACTCGTTTTCTAGTTGCTCTCTCAGAGGTAAGCAATAGCAAAGACAAGCTAGTCCTTCTAGCAGTAAAGGTTTATTTTATTCTCCTGTGTTTCACCTCAGTCTCGTTTCCTTTTTTATCCAATAGGTGCATTTGGTATGCATTGTTAGGCAGTAAAGAGTGATTATTGCTGCTCTCAGAGCAAACTTGTTTTTTTAATTTAATCTTCTGCAGCGTCTGTGAATTCCATTTGATGATGAGATGGCTAAACTTGGTGGTATGGATTATTTGCTTGATAAACTAAATTTTTCAGTTAAAGAGAAGGGATAACTGGGGGTTGGATGAACAGAGTATAAAAGGGCCGGCTCTAGGGCGGTGCGACCGGTGCCACCGCACCGGGTGCTGGCTCTTCGAGGAGGCACTGTGTTTGGAAGTATTTTATTGTTTTAAAAAACCACCTGCTGCTGCATTGCTGGCCTCCGCAATTTTCATACAAAAATAAAAATGTCAAGATAACTAGGTGATTAATGTTCTTCCTGGAGAAAGAAGGAATTTTGTGAAGCGTAAGTTTTAACTCATTTATGGTTGCACAGAGGGTTAAGGTGCCTGCTGCAATGAAAGTGTACCATGCAGATCACAAAGTGCATATAGTTTAAATAGGTCAGTGCTTTTGTCAGAGAGATCCTTTTGTTGCTAGCAGTGTAGATGTTAAAATCCTAACATGGAACAGTGAGCTAATAACTGTCATCAAAGAGCTGCTTGCAAACTGCAAGGTATAGATTAGAGCATTATGATGTTTTCCTCCGTCTTTCATTATTCTAATGTTTCAAAAAGGGTTCATTTTGGTCAAAAAATCCTTATTATTAAATGTAACCCAAACCATGGGGTTATGTTTTAAATTCTGAGTCTGTGCTTCTCCAGACCAAGCACTCAAACTATACTGTCTACGAGTATCGATGACATGCAACTCTTACACCTTGCACCTTGTAGTCCTCTGTATTATGTAACATGTCCTATACACTGATTTACACACCTATGATTGATTGTCTCTTTGTAGTGTTTGTGATATGAAGTGCTCTGACACCCTACACTGGTATAGGTGTCACTATTAAATACATCTGAGAGAGAGTGGTTATGGAGACTTGAAGGGGAACTGTTAAAGGGTGGTAGTGAGGGAGCTTGTGGGGAGCGCCCGCGGGGGGGCCAACAAACATGGTCGCACAGGGCGCCACCAGCGCTAAAGCCGGCCCTGGCTCAGCATACCCATTTGCCCCGCCAGACCTGGGTCTTCAATCTAAACTCCTAAACTGTCCCTTTTCCCAGATTACTGTAGTCCACATACACTGCTCTTAACTTGAAGTAGGAAAAGTTACTGGAATCTGTTCTTCCTCATTTTAATACCTTCCTCAATGTCAGACAGATTTAAAGGGACAGTCGCAATACCACAGTTATCTAGTTAATAACCCACCTGCAAGAGGATTATTGATTCAATAATTCTATAAGATTATTCAGTGTAAAGAGAAACATATGTAACTAACCCCTAGAAGATGGATTACCCCTTTGAATGAAGGAGAGAGTACCACCTGAACTTTTCCTGTCTCCCTTCTTGTACCTGATACTATATATGCCAGCTTCTACAATCCTTGAGATTCTAAGACTCTATACTGTAGGACAGTAGCAATTACAGAATTTCTGCTACATATCACGTTACTACTGGAGAGTTAACTCAGTTAACAAAATCTGCACGGTAAATGAACAATTGCATACCATTTTAATAAAATATTGTGGGTGCTTCCTAGCAGGCAAGTGGGCTCACAACAGGTATATAAGCCCTTCTTAGTTTTCATTGACATCACATGAATATGTGATTCTTATTGGAGAGTAGAGAAGGCACAATTGGTCTTGAATGTAACCTGAAGACATATTTGATCACACAAGGATGACCAGAAAAAAAGGATAAAGAACGGAAAGAAGAGAGCACTAGCAAAGTAAGGTATTGGTCTACCAGCCCTGGTACTGAAGTGCACTTCTATTCAGGCAAATATGAACATGTGATCAGGAAAAAATGCCATCGCTCACAGTGGAGAAGAGATAATGGCTGAAGTGGCCTGAACAGCTGCCACATGATATGTGATGTGATGGATGGAAGAAAAATGTGAATGCTAGATGAACAGCCCAATGGATTAAGGCACCTCACCCAAAGCCCCCATGTATTGAAATATCTTAATTTATGATTTTTTATGATTACAAGAGGCTGGCAAAACAATTGAAGCTTTCTCTAGGCCAGACCTAAAAAATGAAATCCTGGTGTTTTATTGATTTTTTTTTCCCTTTGAACAAAGCCTGCATGTGCCATATTGGAAAGTTAAATGGGAGGTATAAACTTTCAACACACTCCTCCATTGACCGCTGAAAATCATGGAATGTTTGAATTCGCTCAGTTGGCTGTAGGCATGAATGACGGGATCTGAACAGGTTCGTCTATGGGCGGGTGAGGAAAGAACCTGGCCCTTAATGAAGTAATATTTCACGTGTGCCATTTTTCCCCCTCTCAGAGGTCCTTTTGCTCTTCTTTACCAATCTTCTCCGAGTTACTCTTTCCATTTTTGATCTTGGCTACAGACAACTTTAGATGCATGTTGGCAGACCTATTGTTACAAATAGATAACAAACTAGGTGGGATTTAGATCAACCTCTTGCTCATGATTGGATGGCTTTGTCGTCTATCTAGGCTGTCTGGTCTTGATGGCTTTTCTCCCTATTACGGTGGTTGTCCCACCAAACAGCATTTCGGTGTCACAGTGTTCTGATTACAACGTAATGCCTTTAGCACACACCATTAACACGCAATGCCTTTACAACGAAATGGTAAGTATATATGGTGTGGGTGTGTGTGGGTGGGGGTGGGTGTGTATGTGTGTGTGTATGTGTGTGTGTGTGTATGTGCACGTGCGTGTGTGTTCTACAGAGTGGCAGTAGCCGCAGCAGCTCTGAGGTTATAGTTCGGGTAACAAGAGAAAGGAATTCCTCAGATTTTTCTCCCATAATAACAGTGCACCCGTTCGACGAACATTCGAAAAACTTTGCAGACATATTGCACCTGTTAAAAAAAAGAGGGATCCCAAAACACACTTGCACTCCACTGTATTTTACAAAGACTTTTGCATTTCACGTAGCACAAAAACGGTAAGCTGGATTTCCATAAAATTTGCCAGGATTGACGATTATGGTGTGCAGATGATTCTTTTTGCAGTTGCGACTAAAATGGGTAAGTATTTTTGGAGTTATTAGCGTTTTACAGTTAGTGATTGCTGTTAACGTGGTAGCTTTGAGGTAGTTTCACGGTAGTACCCTGGTACATAGCGATGGCTAGTCATTATCTAATTGGATAGTGACTATTTTTACAAAAATTGCAAACAGCCATTATGTTTTAAGGCCACTTTGCCGGTGTTCTAGCTTATGGCCTTAAATATAGTTAAGTATTAGGTTTGATCTGTTTTCCCCATCTATTAGCACTTAACTAAAGTGATAATAGGTAAGGAAATATAATTAAAGTTTTCTATATATTTAAAAAAAATATTATGGAGTACTGGGGTACGAGGTAGTACCATGGTACCTTAAAATAAATAGGTATAACATTTGAAAAAATGCTGTAAAACACAATATTTTACCAATATACTGTACTACAGTGTCTTTACAATTTTTGCATATTTAATGTCAAAAAAAGACAACACATTACCGTGGTAATACCTACAACTTACTGCGTTACTTAAAAAATAATTACAAACAAAAATGTACATTTGATAAAAAAACATTGAATGCGCTAGGTACTATGGCGGTACTGCATAAACTGATTAAATCAACATATACAAAATTATGAAAACATTTCCATACCTATTTCCACTTTAAGAAAATAGTAATAGGTTGGGAACAACAAAAAACCTACTACTTAGCTATGTTTAAGGACCTAAGCTGCAACAATCCAAAAGTCTACTTAAAGGATTATGGCTGCCTTTTAAATGGGTAAAGGCAGACATTAGCCAATTATACACTAGCTGGTTCTCGTTGAATACCACAGTATTCCACTAACTTACCGCAGTATACTGTGGCACAATACATCACTAGGGGACAAATTTGGGATTCTATTGCATTACCTTTGTGTTACGCATAGTGTTGCAAGGGAACACAATATGTACATAACATTTAAAAACCTACGCAAAGCCACCAGACGTCGCCCTGCTTGCTTGGAACTTGTACAAAAATGCAATGCAGCGCAAGTCGCTGCCTTAAGTTACTCTGCACACCATAATCTACAGTCCTCCAAAATTTCAACTACATCCATACCCCCACTACACTACATGACACTACACTATACATCACTCAATGTTATGCTATTCCACTGTATGCCACTGTAATGTACACCACTCCAATGTACGCAACTCCACTGTACACTACTCCACTATAAGCTATTCCACTCTATGTCTCTTCACTCTAAGCTATTTCACCTTTTCTACTCCACTCTTCGCTTTTTTCACCTTATGGCACTCCAATGCACGCTACTCGATGTACGCCACTCCACTCTACACCACTCCACTCTACGCCATTCCATTCTATGCTACTCCATTGGATGACACTCCATTCTGGAACACTCCACTATATGGTATTCCCCTCCACCTTACTCTAATGTACGCCACTGCAGTATTCGCAATTCCACTGTACACAACTCTAATGTATGTACTTCACTGAACGCTAATCCAGTCTACCCCACTCCACTGTACACTACTGAACTATCTGCTATTCCACTATACGTCACTCCACTGTATGCCACAGCACTCTACACTATTCCACTGTATGGCACTGCACTGTACGCCACTCTAATGTACTCACACATACAGAAACTCACGCACCCACACACACCCATACAGCCACTTAGACACCAACTGACAGACTGATACAGACATTAACACAACCAGTCACTCACCCCTACATTCACTGAGATACCTGATCACCCACTTATACAGTCTGTCATGCACCCACTGACTCATCCATACAGGCACTTATACACCCACCTTGGTATATTATTTTAACACCCATAAACTTTTTAAAAACACTCAGTCACTGGATGAGGTCATCAGTGATGTAATTTGAGATGTCATGAGTAATGTCACTGACCATGTCATGAGTGATGTAATATGTGAGGTCATAAGCAGTGCATTGTGGGGGCGTGAGTTATAGTTAGCTCAGCTAACTATAACTGCTGAATTTCTCTGGTTATGTGCGTGTGAAATCTGAGCCTAACTAAAAAAGTCCCTGTAACCTTTGTTTTTTTTCAGTGAATATATATATATATATATATATATATATATATTTATCACCAAAAGTAATAATTACGCAGCACTCTCCTTGGGGTTTGTATTTTTCTTTATTGAGCCATCTACTCCTTCACGTACACGTTTCAACCACACAGGTCTAGGTCACAGTGTCCGTGACCTAGACCTGTGTGGTTGAAACGCGTAGGTGAAGGAGTAGATGGCTCAATAAAGAAAAATACAAACCCCAAGGAGAGTGCTGCGTAATTATTACTTTTGGTGATAAACATACTTCAAGGTAAAGTCCAGCCTTGCCGCAGGCACCAGCTGACCAGAGCGCCCTTCGTGAGTTGGACACTATTGTCGGGTGTATATATATATATATATATATATATATATATATATATATATATATATATATATATATAGGTACTTTTAGGGTTTAGGGGTGGGTAAAGGTATAGGTTGGCAAGGGTGTTTTTAGGGTTTTGGGGTAAGGGGATCGGGTGGTAAGGGTGTATTAGAGTGGTAATGGTGGTTTTAGGGGTGGCTAAGGGAACTGGGATGTAATGGTGCTTTTAGGGTTCAGGAGTGGGTAAGGAAAGAGGGTGGTAAGCGTATTTTTAGGGTTTAGGGTTGGGTAAGGGAATAGGGTGGTAAAAGTGTGTTTAAGGGTTTAGGGGTGGGTAAGGGAAAATGGTGGTAAAGGTGGTTTTAGGGTTTATGGGTGGGCAAGGGAATTGGGTGGTAAGGATGTTTTTAGGGTTTGGGTTGGGTAAGGGAATTGGGTTGAAAGGGTGTTTTTAGGTTTATGGGGAGGGTGAGGGAATTGGGTGGTAACAGTGTTTTGGGGGTTTATTGGTGGATAAGGGATTTGGGTGGTAAGGGTGATATTAGGGTTTTGGGTGGGTAAGAGAATATGGTGGTAAGGGTGTTTTAGGGTTTAATGGGTGGGCAAGGGAATTGTGTGGTAAGGGTGTTTTTGTTGGGTTTAGGGGTCAAAAAGGGAATTGGGTGGTAATGGTGTTTTTACGGTTTAGTGGTTGGTAAGGGAATTGTGTGGTAATGTTATAAAAACAGGGGGATTGGGGAGGAATCCACACCAAGTACAAAAATAATGTAAAGATAATGTCATACAAACATTCCGATAGGATGAGTTGTTACTTTTCACTGCAGACTTGAGGGTACCCTTTTTCTATTGTTTATTCAGCAACCCATGTGAGTAGATGTGTTTCCTGATTTCTATCCCTGCTTTTTCCTCTGCTTTCTCTGCATGTTCCCTTTTCACCTCCCCCCCACCCCCCACCTTGGCTGCTCCCAAATCTGCCCCCTTATTAATAATTTTTATAGCATTTATGTTATTAAGTCCTGGAAGCTGAAAAGTGCTGCTGGTCCACTTGCTGGCTTTCCTTTTTTCACTTTTTTAAAATGTTATTTTACTTTTGTAACATGGCTGTGTGTCATGTTGGAAAGGTACACTAAAGATGGCCTCAGTGCATCTCAACACATGCCGATGGATGTGACACACTAGTGTGCAAGAGTCACAAGCACCATAACAATGCAAGCATCCACATCTTGGCCCTCTTTGAATAGGTTTTCTTAAAAAGAAAACCCATTGCGATGCATGTGCATATGTCTTGACATGCATGTGTTAAAATGTGATGGGCAAAAAGCATTCCCCTCCTCTGTTCTGTGACTTTATTTAATCACTTAGGGTCTGATTCACAAAAGTTTTTGTTGACGTACTCCAGGCATTCTCATGAAAGTCGTGAGTAAGCCAGGCGTACAACAAGAGTAAGTCACACTGATTTGCATAAGAATCTTTGTGAAATAGTTTTGAAGCTTAGCCCCATCTTTGCTCTGCTGTCACTCATAGCCTGGTGGACACAGACTTCAGTTTGAAGGTTAAGGGTAAACGTTCCTGTGTCACTGTGCTCATGTGTCTGCTTGATCATGTTCTACGTCTCAATTGTTCTTTCAATGTACAGTATGCGGACGCCTTTCTGGTGGCAGAGTAGCACTCTATAAAAAAGAAAAATAAAGAAATAACAGTATGTACTTAATATTGCCCTTGCAGCGTTCAGGCATGGTATCATCCACAGCAGTGGACAACTAAGGCCCCTGCCCAAAACTGTTGAGGTAGGTCGAGTCCCTGAGGATAGTATACAGATGCTAAAAATGTGAGGGGGTAGTGACTTTCATACTTGCTTGACTCACAACCTCACCTTCCTGAGGTGTTCCTGTGGCGCCACTGAGTAGGTCATTCTAAAATTGGCCTCTTGCATGCTCAAGCAATTACTGGCACTACAAATTTCTGACAAAGAAGGGGCAGATTAAATTGACCAGAATGACAACTCTGCAATCCTGGGTATTTTTCAGAAATCATTGATTTCCCAACTACTATTAAAGTCAGCTGGGGATGGTCGTCTAAAAATGTGTTTTAGATCATATTTTATATACATTAGGGTACGATCTGCTACCACTGCTACCGTCTGGTATGCACACTATTTCTGCTAGTGTAAGGCAGGGATCCATTTTAAATTAAATAGATGAATAAACTATTGGCACATGCTAGATTTCTTTTAACAAAAATAGCTGTTGTGTAGTCTTTGAATGCAAACGATATATCGCAGCAGCTGGACTACTTGCTGGTCCGCTGTAGTGATGCGAAAGTGGACAAGAGAAATTAAAATTATCAACAACTGGTTGAAAGAATACATGGGCCAATTCCTAAAACCTTTTGTACACCACAGGGAATATTGGAATATTTTTATGCAATGAAAACTATTTCCATGTGCCCAAATGCACATTTTCCCTGTCCCTGAGCCAATTAGTTGCCCACTCTCGAGGCTCTCTGCATGCAAACGGCTAGAAGGGGCACCCTTAATAAACACAGATTTTTAGGGAGTACAGCCAGCACTGGGAAAATTCTAAAAAAAATGTAAGATGTTAACATCAAATATGTCAGAAGAAACAGCTACACTGACATGTTTATCACGGAGCGTGGATACTACCTACCTCAAGCAACACAACATATACAAAGATGCTGTTTGCTCTTGCTGACTCCTCTTCTCCAGTCTAAGCTGTGTGTGAAGTACCTCACTTCTGGCAGCACCAGTCACTGAAGAAGCCCTGCTACTTTCTGTCGGTGAGGAAGGTGAAAAACATTGCTGGACAACTAAGCACATATTTATCCTAGGACTGACTTCTGTTCCTGTTTGAGATGCTGATAGTGAAGGAAGAAGCAGACACCTCTCCTGCTATCTCTTCAGCTTTCTCCTTCAAGGACATGACAAATATATCTTGCACGGTTTTAATCAGCTATCCTTGCATCAATTCCTGCACACAAAATTACTTAAAACAACTCTTAAAAGTATTTTAAAGCATCACACGTTCTTTATTAAATCACATTCATTCAGTGTGCTTAGAGAGTCATAAAAAAGGCTAAATTATGCATTCCCCAAATGCACCAATTATTAAAGCTTTTTTATTCCTGTGAATTTTCAGGCTTGCAAAAAGGGACTTTTGGGGGTGAGGGAACTGGGAGAAGCATCAACAAAAGTTTGGAAATATAAATTACACAGTTCACCTATATGATGTTATTAAATAAGATGAATGCTACATGTTTTGCAATCAAAACTGTTTGTTTTCTCGTGACCAACACTTAAATTATAGACTGTACTCTTCATTTCCTCACTCTACGCATGAATTAGGAACCTGAAAACAGACCATGTAACAGCTTTTGAATGCATTAAAAAGAACTTAATCACAATGGAAAGACGGCACCAAGAGAGACTATTCTCCCCTCTGGATAAAACGCTGTAAACAGCCTAAAGCGTTTAACAATAGAAGCATTATCTTTCTCTCAGGCTCTTCTTGTAAGATAAAGGCTCTTTATGCTCCTAAATGCCTCATACTCCATGGTCCATTTAATTACAACGACTGTCAGAGAAATCCCAGTCTTTGCCAAAGTGCAATCAGTTTTCTAAAAAACATTTGTAATGTCGAATATATGGAGAAAACAATCAGTACACGAAACAGAAAGGCCTCTTCTAATGTGGTAATGTTCTTAAACACCAGGTAGGAGAGGAGGAGAAAATCCATCATGATGCTGTTATTGAAAGACTTAACAACATATTTGGTTTTAGGAAACACACTTAAGCCCCATTGCAATCTGTTTATGTGTTTATTTGGTGATCTGTTTGGTGCCACGTACTACCCTGCTTCATCACAAAAATGATTTGGTCACCTTATGTAGCAGTACTTTATATAATCAGCTTAATGAATTCCCATGCCACTTGCAGCATTCATTTACTTAAAATATTTGTGAGAAGTAGGAAGAAGGAACTATTTTGTACGTGAAATTGCTTGCTTTGCATATGGCTGCAATGGCGTTCACCTGTTAAACCGTGTAAATGTGGTGTTTCCTGTGTTCATTGGTGCTGCTGTTCAATATAAATTATGTTTTAAAATAAAACAATTTCAAGCCAAGCATTTGATGTAAGGGCATGATTTAGAGTTTGGCAGAGAGGGTACTCTGTCGCAATAGTGACAGAGTACTTTCACTGCCAAACTGAAGGCAAGCCTTCCTGCTTTACAGACCGGTGAAATTTATGTATGTCAGCGACAGAGACTACACCATCTCCTCTGCTCACATAGTCCACTGACGCCCCTCCTCCAGTGTTGGAGGTTTAGTTATTTGACTTCCCACCCAATTTAAAGCAGGCAGCCAAATGGCCAGTTTTCACTGCCCCTTACCACCAGGTCAAATCTGGCAATAAGGGGCAATGAGAAGTGCCAAAGACAACTCCCACTGTGTGAAAGTCATTAGTTTTTTTTATTTTCAAAAACAAAATTTCGCTTTTGGTTTCTGACGGTACTGGTCACCAAAGCTTTGATACATTGATTTCAATCGCCATGACAGAGGTTCCTGCTAATGTTAAGAGATGTCTGCTGGGCCATTGCCATCTCTAAATTTGGAGGCTGAGGACCCTCAGTATGGCAGGAGTAAAGTACACTGCTGTACCGATGATTTACCTCCATCTGCCAAAGTCTAGATCAGGCTTTAAGTGTGCATTAGAATGCCTTTACCTCCAGACTGCAAGAATCCATCCATTTCTATTTTAATAAGAAGCCCTTCTTGTCTGCCAGAATGCCTCACTAGAATGATATATTGCAAGGGACCATTCATGCCTGCAGGGAAATGTAAACACAGGTTGATGAAACATTTTTCACAATGATTGATCAACAGCCTCTGAAATTGTTTCACATATAATGTCAAGACAAAGTCTATTCCACTAGGCAAAAAGGAATTCATCATTCCGTAACTTCAGTTATCATATTTTCTTTATTTCTTCCCTCATGAATGAGTTAGTAGTAGACAATTCTAAAATTGCTTGCAGCCACTAGCCAACATGTTTTGTTCATTTATAACTTCTTCATCAATAACTTCTTCATGGCCAACTTCAATGGCCAATTCTATAACTGCACTTGCATGTTCAAGTTGTTCATCATATGCCACGCCCTTGTTGATTGATATGCCACCAGTGCTTTGTCTGTAACACTTCTGCCCTGCGGTCCTGCTATAAATGAGGTTATGTGTACTAGCTACATAGTGCCCAACTGGAGTCCACATACTAATGTCCGTATGAGGCTTGTTCTCAGCCAGAGCTCCCGCTAAACCTTAGCGACTTTAGTTTGTGGACTCTAGAAGAACCACAATGAAGGGACTGATGACTGAAGGACATGAAGCAACACTATGAAACTAGTAAATATAAAGAAACAACTTTCTTTTAAGGATGTATGTGATATTTGAATAGTGTGATACTGCAGCACAGTGTCAAAGGCAAAGATATAGACAACAAGAGATTAAAGGGGTAGCCCGGTTCTGAGAGCAAAAGTGAATTCTTACTGTGCCATGGAATAGTGTTCTTTAAAAAGGTCAGCTCTTTCGTAATTGAAGTAAGGTTGGAACGGTCTTGATGGATAGGGGGAGGTAGATCCTGCATTAACAGATGAGATCTGCCTGTGTAGCAGCGTTGTACTGAGGTTGCTCATTTTCTTGGTCCTGAGGAAGACCCCGTCTCAAGGAACTACTGATCTTCCTTGTTTCTCAGGGGTCGAAACGTCGACCTTTCCTTCACCTCGACCTGTACTTTTATTTGATGCCCAGATGTGGATGATGAAATGCGTATTGATAGCGTCTTGCTACTTGGGATTTTGATTAGTCCACAGTTTAATATTGTTAGACAGGTCTTTTCATCTTGTAAATATTGTCTTTAACAGCACTTATAACCTTTCATTCCCTTCCCATCCCGAGCTCTTCCTCGAGCACTTAATTTCACTTCACGTTCACTGGAGCAACCATTGACATTGTTAACTCTGAATGAATTTACAACATAAAATTCATGATAAATGCTCAATCATTTGTCATTATTTTATTTGTTGAATGTGGGTGTTGTACAAAGATTTCTCATAAATATAGGTCAGTTGGACAAACTTTTCTCTTTACTATTATTAGCCCAGGCCCAGCTGAATACTGGGTTTCCCTATTGTTGTGTAACAAACTGGTTGCTAAGTCTGGCATTATCCAAGACCATTTAGCAAAATAATATATACATAGAATATATTTACTTAGAGGGGCTTTCAGCTAGTCCTCCTCATCCATTGTTTTTTGTTGTGTCATTCACATTCTACCCACAACAGCGTACAGCATGGGGTAATGGGTCAGGCCACTTCATCCATGAGTTAACTTCACTGTGAGCGACAGCATTCACCTCTTTCATAAAGAGCCCTTCCGCATACAAATTAGTTCCCTTCAATGCAACGATTCCAATGTGTGCTTTTTTTCAGACCAAAAATCCTTTTAATTCCAATCCAATTTTTAATATTTGTGAGGGCCTGGCAGCTCTCGCAACAATATTTTATAAAAACAAAACATGGCAAATCAATCTTTGACAAAGCCAAAAGGCTGACAATCAACACCAGCTCGACTAGCTTTGCCAATGCTTGTTATCACTTGTAGGAGTGTCAATTTGCATATGTTTTTCATGATACATTGTAAACATTTGTGGATACAATTTTTGCATTTTTTATGATTGCTGCATTCACGATTTTTTTTGTGTTCAATATCTTTATTGTTTTAAAAAGTAAGAGTTCATATAATTGTAATAAAATGCAATACAGCAGAACAACATGGTCAATAGATAAGTAAGACATTTAAGAAAAAACAGACACAAAGGTAAAATTTATGTCAGAAAATAATGAAATCACACATAGTACCGGCTCAATATGTCATATAAAAAGAGTATCTTATACTGGATTGATAACAAAAAATTAGTTGTATTGCATAGATACCAAGAAAGTACCAGGATAAGCGAAAGAAACAAGGAAAGGATAGAAAGAGAAAATAAGAAGCAGGAACAAGGAAAGAAAGAAAGAGAAAGGGGACGATAGATAGATACATGGGTAAATAGATAGATAAATAGATAATACAGATGGATAAATGGATAGATGGGTAGATGGGGACACCTGCAACAGTATGAAAAATAAATTAAGCAATAGAGACAAAGGGATATTGGGCTACCAACCCCTGAGATGACAACTTCATATATTTATCCAGTGACCTCCAGATAGTATTGGAAATGGAAGGAGTACAGTGTCTCTCTTCAACCGAAGTATGGGCCCCACGAAGAAAGGATACCCAAGCCCACCAAGTATGATAGGACAGTAGATTAAAGGACTTCCACTCAGTTAAAATAATTTTGACAGCAATTGAAATAAGAAGATCTAATAGTTGCATATCAGTATCATCCAGAGGAAGAGGGGAACATGCGGCCCATGGTCCCAATAAGATCATAGGGAATGAAAGTTCCACTGGAATGTCAAAAATTAGTGATAAGTGTTTCTGAACTAAATCCCAAAAGGGTTGTAGTAACGAGCATTCAAAAAACATATGTTGGTAAGTGCCTGGGACCAAATTGCAATTCCAACAAAGATCCCCATCCCTCAGCTTCAGTTTATGTAAACGAGCAGGGGTCCAATGCAGAAGATTCATCGAAAAGAATTTAGATTGCATAAGGGAAGGAGCAATCTTATTTCGTAGTGAAACTTTCCCAATTAACTGCCATGACTCTTGTGAGATATGTTTAAAAATATCACTATCAAAATGATGTGACCATTTATCTTGTGTAGTAGTAGCCTGTGAAGGAAGTGGCGCAGATAAAAATGTGTATATTTTCGAGGCAGTATGACCTGAACGAGACCACATAGACAGAAGTGAAATAGTAACCGAATCTGTACAGAGGGTCACTTTAGAGAGGGCAACCTTTAATTTTAAGAAATAGTAGAAATCCATATTGTTAACATTATATTTACTGGCCAAAGAAGAAAAGGGAAGAGGATCATGATTGGAATCATAAAGATGTTTGACCAACGTAAGACCTCTATTAGCCCAGGAAGACATCGTGGCAGGATCGATATCAGTAACAATTTTAGGATTATACCATAATGAGGACCATCTCGATTTATGAATGGGGTTGGAAACCTTTTTATCTATATGTTTCAGAGCATTAATTGTGTCTGAAATAATACGGCTTGAATGAGGTAACACAAGTTTAGAGGCAGTGAGAAAAGAGGGGGTAGAGAGAGGAGAACACAACACTTGTTCAATATAAATCCACGGAGGAGTATGGTGTGAATTCGATAAAAACCAGAGAGCACCCTGAGACGATAAGAAAGCAATTTGATACAAATTCCAATCTGGAAGATTACAACCACCCAAGACAGATGGCTTCCTAAGATGTTTGTATGCAATTCTAGCACGTTTGTCACCCCATAGAAACTTTGAGGTAAGTAGGTCAATCTCACGGAAAAAGGATGAGGACAGCCTCACAGGTAGCATTGAGGATAAGAAGTTAATAATCGGCGTTATCATCATCTTGAGAGTTTGGAGCCTTCCCCACCAGGAAATATATTTCGGAGACCAAGAGGACAAAAGATCTTTAATCTTAGCTAGAATGTGAGATTCATTATAAGAAATAGTATCTACAAGGTTATTGCAAAACCAAATTCCTAAGTATTTAATTCGAGTCGATTGCCATTTAAAGCCAGCCTCACCCATATGAGAAGGGAAGCACAATGCATTAAGAGGGAACATCTCCGTCTTGTCTCTGTTCAAAGTGTACCCTGAAACGATTGAAAATTCTTTAATGGTATTAGAGATGGCAGGGATGGCAGTAGCAATGTCTTCAGAGAATATGAGAACATCGTCTGCATACGCAGCCGTTTTAAGTGTATGTGTACCAAATTGGAAACCTTTGATGTTGTCATTTGAGTTGAGTAACCGAAGGAGTGGGTCTATGGTCAATAGAAAAAGAAGGGGTGATAACGGGCACCCTTGTCTAGTTCCCTGACGAAGGTTGAAAAAGGAAGACGTAGCCCCATTAACTCTGATGTTGGCTTTAGGTTGGGAATATAGGGACATTACCATGTTTATAAAATAATCTCCTAAATTATGAGAATGGAGTACTGCGTGTAAAAAAGGCCAAGAAACTTTATCAAAAGCCTTTTCGGCATCAAGAGCAATCGCAGCTGATGGCAAGGCAGAAAGTTTCGCTTTCTCCAATATATGGCAAAAGGTTCGGATATTATCTCTAGCAAGTCTTCCTTTTACAAAGCCAGTCTGGGAGTTATGAATAAGGCTAGGGATATGGCCCTCTAATCGCTTAGCCAGGATTTTGGCAAAAATCTTAGCCTCCATATTCAGAAGCGAGATTGGACGAAAATGTTTAGGGTCAGAATGATCTTTCCCTTCTTTCGGAATCACAACAATAGTAGCCTCAGCGGCTGAACCAGAGACTTTACCCAACACTACAAAGTTATCGAGAACGTTCTTAAGATATTTTATTATTGATGATGAAAAAGTCTTGTAGAAAGCAATAGGGTAACCATCAGGCCCTGGAGCCTTCCCAGATCGAGTCGACCTAATGGCCTGAATTATCTCTTCAGAATCAATCGGTTGCCCCAGAGCATTCATCTCCGACTGTGAAATAGTATGTGTAGGAATCGAGGACAAGAATTTCTGACACCCAGATAAGTCACATTGATCCTTAGGAGTGTAAAGTTTTTCGTAAAAATCACGAAAAACTTGTAGGATTTCTTGAGTATGGAATTTCCTAGAGCCATTTGTGTCATTAATATAAGAAATCTGAGTAGTTTTGACATTATCAGTTTGGTACTTTAAAGTGGTAGCCAACATCTTACCAGCTCTATTCTGTAAGAGTAAGCGTCTAGACTTTTGAGCATGTACACCAAGGTAAGCTCTCTTAGTAACAATGGAGTTAAAAGTATATTTCAAATTCTTGATGTCTTGCAAGAGAGACTTATCATTAGAGCCTCTATATAAAATCTCTTTACATTTGATCTCATCCCCTAAAGATTGTAATGATTTTCTGATATCACTATTCCTTTTTGACATTTTTTTGATAATATGACCCCTAATAGTGCATTTAAATGCATCCCATAACACAATTGGGGAGTTAACCGAAGACTCATTATCATTGAAGAAATTGTCAATTTCCACAGATAATTCTTTAACTTCATCCTTATCATCCAAAATCTCTGTATTGAGACGCCAAGTACGAGGGCCTTGTTTATCCGTCAAGTTAAGAAGAGTAAAAGAGACGGCTGCATGATCGGAAACAACTATTGGGTGAATTATAGCATTACTAGTGTGTTTTAGAAGTGCAGCATCAACTAAAAGATAGTCAATACGTGAGAAACTAGAATGTGGAGAGGAAAAAACGTGAAATCACTACCTGTCGGGTTATGTAACCTCCAAACGTCAGCAAGTTGATGAGAGGAGCACATATTGAGCATTTGTTTATGTGACCTAGGAGGGCGAAATTTAAAAGCAGAATGTCTATCTAAAATAGGATCTAAAGGCAAATTAAAATCACCTCCAACAATGGTTCTAGCACTTTGAGGGATGTCAGAGAGCTTTTTGGTTATTGAACGCCAAAAGAGTTGATCATCAATGTTGGGAGCATAAATATTCATAACATATAATTCATCTGAGCCATTGGACAAACGAGAAAGCAACCATCTGCCATCCGTATCATGTTCCGTCTTGACAATGGACAGACCAGAATTTTTAGAAATCAAGGTTACAACCCCATTCTTCTTACCGGAGGCTTCAGAGCAAGCAACATCAAGAACCCACTGTTTCCTTAGAAGCAAAGCTTCCTTAAAGGCTATCTTAGTCTCTTGGAGAAGAACAACATCACCAGATAGGCTTCTGCAGTAGTCTAGTATCTTGGCCCTCTTAACAGGATGATTCAATCCACGGACATTAAGAGATATTACATTTAGACCAGACATGAGGAGGCACGCCAGCAAACAAATAATAGTATCTGATAAAAGAGAAAGGGAACACTATACAACATATTGACATGCACATGAATAGATGGACTACAAGAACAACATAAAAAACAGGAGCCGAAGCAGGAGTCCCCAAGGAAGAAAAGATAGAAATAGAAGAGGAAAAGGCTAGAAAGGAGAAAGGAGAGAGAAAAAAAGCTCCAAAGAAAAGAGAAGGAGCATAAAAACAAGAAAAACCCCACCAGGGGATGTCTGTAACAGACAATTTGCATGGGGGATAAAACGTAGAGGAGCAACCACAGAGGCGCACACAGACATTGTGGACCGCTCAGTAATAAAATTGATATATCATTGAGCAACAGAACATTAATGCAAAAGTAAATAATCCAGTCATAGATAACAATAATAAATATTGTGAGCACTAGACTAAGGCAATATTAAATTTAGGCATCATAAATAACCATAATGAATATTATGAATATCAAGCTAAGGCAACAATAATTAATGCATCATAAATAACAGTAATAGATATTATAAATAACAATTTAAGGCAATATTCAGTTCAATAATCAATTCAGGCCTCATAAACAGCAATAAGGCATAATAAATAACTAATAAATAGTATAAATGCCAGGCTAAGGCAATATCAAATTAAGATATCCTAAATAACAGTACTAGATATTATAGATAAGAGCCTAAGGCATGGTAAATAGTCATAATTGATGTAATAATTAATAAATTAAGGCATCCTAAATAACAGAACTAGATATTATAGATAAGAGCCTAAGGCATGGTAAATAGTCGTAAATAATGTAATAATTAATAAAGTGAGGTGTTAGAAATATCAATAAAAAATAATTCATGAGTTAAATACATAGATAATAAGAGAATATATTCACATTATAAAAATTATACAAACACAAAATAGCTGAATATAGGAAGAAAGGGAAACAGAGGGAGATACAAATGAATAATAACCACACGAAAAAAGATTAGATACCAGCACAGTCAGAAAAAGAAGAAAAGAGAAAGTGCAAGCTAAACGGATAAAAAGCATACAAAAGATATTAAAGAGGGTGGAAAAGACAGAACACCAATAACATGGTAATAGGAAGAAAGAGAACCCAAAGAAAAACAACTATTTAGATGTACAAATCAACAAAAATTCATCAGAACAGCAGAGGAGGAGGAACGAAAATAGAAAAACATAGACAGAGTTGGAGTAAGCCAGAAATGACAAGAGATGAAAAAGAGATTAAGGAGAAGAAAATAGAGACATAATAACCCTCATTATGTAATAGGACAGTACCTAAACCCTGTCCACAAGACAGAAGTAACTCTTAAGAAACCTGCCTAGAGGTATGAGCAATTTTAGGACCTGTGAAGAAAAAAACAGATAAAATACCTGTGAAGAAAAAGTCAGTCAAGAGAGAGTAACCACAATGAACTAACAACAACACTACTGAATCTTATTATATCCGCAAGGAACACATAGGCACGATAAGGCCGTATATCATGGCAAAAGCACAGGACAAATGAATCCAGGTTATCAACATTGAGATACATTAACCATGAGACGTGCTAGGAAGCGTTCCAGAAGCCAACTGATCCATCTGTGATTCAGACTGGTTATCCAAAAAAGTGGAAAGCTCTGCAGGTTCATAAAAAATCTGAGAGCGACCTCTAAAAGTTATTTTGAAACGCGAAGGTCCTGCAAAGGAAAATGGAATGCTCATATCAATTAGCCTTCTACGTAAATTCAAGAAACCTTTACGGCGAATGACAGTACCTCTAGCAAAATCCTGTGATATTGATATTCTGTGCCCCTCCCACTGTAATGATTTAATCTTCCTCATGTGAGCTAGGATTTGCTCAGAATGTTGGTGGCGCAGAGGTTTCAGAATCACTGGTCTTGGATAAGCTAACGTTTTAGGCTTAAAGGTGGGAACCCTATGAGCACGTTCTATTTCAAAGTCTTTTACAAATGAAATGTTCAAGACCGTAGGGATCCATGTAAGCAAAAAATCCAACATTGAAGGAGCAGAATTCTCACAGTCCTCCGGTAGGCCAAAAATTCGAAGATTACTTCTACGGTTCCTATCTTCCTGCTCAGTCAGGTCTCTTCTCAATGAGGCCAAGGAACGCTCTAAACTTTGAGCCTGTTTAGCTTGTTTATTCGTGAAGTCTTCCACAGAACTTATTCGTGTTTCTGCATTGGAGACACGTAATGAGAGATTCTTGAGGTCATTTCGGATAGCCGCCACCTCAACCTGAAGTAAGTCTGTATTTGTTTTGGTGCTTTGTGCTATGTCATGAACTGCATTAAGTTTAGTTAGAATAGTATCTAATGCTGAAGCAGAATCCATATTGCCTCTCGCTGAAGTGTCGGCGTAGGTGAAATCTGTTTAGACCGCTTCAGATTCCCTTTCGAATCTCTATCCTTGGGGGTCACACCCATGCCCTCCGCCATTGAAGTGTCCAAACAACAAAAACACCTCACAGAATGACTGTATTAATGTGGAGAAGTCGTAGAGTAGGCGAAAGTGCTGTGAAGTATATTGAAGAACACACCACTGTAAAGCACAGCAAGGGGGAGCAAGCACAGAGGAAGACTTGAGGAGAATTAAAATTCCCACACAGACAAATGAATCGCCAACAGAAAAACAAGCAACCACTGGTATCAGGAAATAGTGTGAGGTACAGACTGCTCACTCAGTCAGAGCAAATATGATCTTCAAGCGTCGCAAAATTTAAAGCTAGCAATTTGACATGTGTAGTCACCCCCATTGAGGTAAAACCAACTGAAAGCAGGTCGCAAGTAAGTCAATCAGCACTCAAATAATTGCTGCCATTTTGTGAAAAGATATTGCCTCCTCAGCATAGCGTCTTTTAAAGAAAAGCAGAGCATGACATAGTGAAGCATAAAGGATATCCAAGCAATACCTCATACATGAAGGGAAAAAGGTCAGAAAAAGCCGTGATGTAGTTCAATGACCTACTGAAGTGATCCGTGAAGCAGCAGGGACTTTCACTTCTGCCGCCATTTTGAAGCTCGAGCTTGAGGAGAAAGTCGCCGAAATGAAAAGAACTCCAAAAGGACTCCAAACAGCCCGAAAATGGTATGCAGGCTTCCCCAGGTGTTCCGCCACTCAAATCCGCCGCATGGTGATCGAAAAATCACCAATGCAGCATGTTCCGACGAGCGGTCGCACCCGCGATCTGACGGAGCTCAGAAAGACGCGGCCATCTTGGTTGCGCGTCAAACCACGCACCCCTGCATTCACGATTTTTAATGCGTAAATGAAGTAACACTGTAGTGAAATTTTGCCTGTCGATGATTTTTCTCTTCATAGCTAAAGATTAATGTACGACATGTAATGTAACAGTTTTAAATTCAATTTCTGTGGGTCAAATATTGGATTGAGTCCACATTTTTATAGCTTTTTAAACTTGTCTTCTGCTAGCTAGTTAAAACCTCTAATCATCTTGGCGGAAAGGGGCACGAGTTCTCGTTATTAACCTGGAATATAGCAGGTGCAAACAAACTCAAAGCTGATTTAGAGTAAATGGAATTGGTTAATAGATTCAACATAATATGTTATCAGGAATCTTAGACAAAAGAGGGACTAGTCTTAAAAAATATTATACCCCTAAGGTAAAACCTGCTGTGCAGTTGTCTGAACATGGAAGGCCACTAGGTGGCCTTGCAACATTTATTTCCAATATGGTCGACCATACATGGTTGACAGTAGAGATAATCTTCAATTGCATCTTAGTAACTGATGTTACATTTCACAGCAGGAGTAAAAGGCGAATTATGCTTTACAACATTTATATTTCCCCTGATCCTGTTAGAAAAAGATTAAACTAGGAAACATTGTCCTTGAACTTGAAGGATCAACAGTCGGTCAATCCTGATTGTAAATGCATCATAACTGGGGACCTTAATGAGGTACTGACTTTAGCATGCTTGCAGGTGCCAGTACTAAGTGAATTAAACTGTTTTTTCAAGATCCTGGAATCAGTGGCAAATTCAGTCAGAACCTGCAAAAATATCAGGAACCTCTGAGCTGCACTCTTCAATTGGGTGGTGGGTAATCTGAATGGACGTTTTCTCCCAGATATTCTAGCGGCACCTACACATGAAGTGGGAAGCACTGCTAAAGTCCTTGACTATACATTAGTGGTGCCTAAACTCTTGGAATAGATTATTTCTTTTCAAATATATCCCAGTGCAAAAAGTGATCACCATCCACAAGTAACAAAGATAAAGTTAGATGTGCATTACATGATGAATTAAGAGAAATCTCCTCTATAGAAGAAAGTGTCTGTCTATGTAAGCTCAGGTGGAATACTCACCCACATGAAAGGAATGGTCACTGGAAATCCACCCATGGAGAAAAACTGTTAGCTTCAGTCACCTCTTCGCAGGGGTATCAACTATACTAAGAAATAGGAAAAAGCTACCACTACGCTAGTAGACTATTATAATTCCGGCACTATCAGAAGGGAAACTCACAACCACGATATGCATAAGCAGAGCACTCCTTTGGAAAAATATACCTGGTATATGAAGGAATTAAGAAAAACAAAAAAAGAATCTTCACAGATTGCAAAGACTTTTTCAAAAACACGTCCTGGAATCGATTAAACTTACAATCAAAGAGCTGATGTACAAATAGCGAGTACGATTCCGGGAGGTAAAAACCACATTGGAGACCAGGCGTTGGTATAATATATGCAAATGGGCCATTAGCCAGGATAATGAGGAATTTTGGAGACTTATTTAAAATATAGATGCACTCCAAGTTGCAGTTAATAACGTTGGCACAAATACCTGGGTGAGTTATTTGTCACAGCTATATTATGATGAATTGATACCAAAGGCGTCTAAAGCTGAAGCTCATTCAGTAAAGACACAGGGGATTAGCCACCTATAAAAACTAAGGCAATAGAGGTAACACCGCTTTTAGTGGCGCTCATGCCTGACATCTCCGATACCTTCGCGATATCAAAACCATATATTTTAAACTCCATCGCACGATTAAGGAATAGCAGTGCACCAGGCCCAAAAGTGACTGCTCTTGGCAGTTTTCAAGCACGATTGTGAATTCTGGAGTGCTCTTCCACTGGTTCTTTATAAAGGAGTTTTAGCTGCCAAAATTATTATGGATAACTGGCGGGGCTCAATACTGCACCCCATTCATAAAAAGGGGCCTGCAAACAATCCTCAGAATTTCAGAACTATAGCTCTCCTAGAAACTAATGCTAAGATCTTCACCAGAATGTTATTGACAGAAATTGAAGAGTGGGTAATTAACTTCAACATCTTACCGACCTTTCAATCAGGCTACAGAAAAGGCTGTGAAACCTTGGACAACCTGACAGTTATCAAACTGTTAGCTAAGAACGTAATATCCCATAAAACTGCCTTCTAGGTTTGTTTTCTTGATTATAATGACAGGTTTGACAAGGTTAATCGTGAAATTTTGTGGCGAACGCTACAAACACCTGCTGAATGCAATTAGATTACTCCACACTGACACATGGGTAAGGTTAAAGTTGGGGAACGGTCTGTCCGTATCCAAGAGAATTTTAACTAATTGAGGGCTGAAACAAGACTGTGTTTTAGCACCGTTGCTTTTCAACATCTATACAGCTGACCTACTACCAACGGTGGCCATGGGGAAAAAAATCTTCCCAAACTAGGTGGGAGGCATCTCCCCCATTTTGCAATATGCTGACAATACAGCATTATTGGATCAGACCGCAATAGGCCTGCAGAGAGCCTTAAATGCTCTTTAGAAGTATAACCAAGATAAAGAACTAAAACTGAATCTGCCAAAAATTGAGATTGTGAAATCTGGTTAATCAAAGACTAAGGGGCCTGATTTCGAGTTTGGCGGATGGGTTACTCCGTCACTAACATGACGGATATCCTGTCCACTGTATTACAGGTGCCATAGGATAAAATGGACTCATATTACAGGGGACGGGATATCCGTCACGTTTGTGAAGGAGTAACCTATCCGCCAAGCTCTAAATCAGACCCTAAGTAAAAATTGAAGATTGAAGGTCAACTGATCTCCACTACTGATTCTTATGTCTATCTAGGAGTGTGGCTAGATTCTGACTTAACATTTAAAAATCAGCTCTCTGCAATGGGTATATGTGCATGCTACTTGCAAAACCAACAGAGGAAAACCAACATAAGTTTAAAAAGTCCCAAAGGGACTTGTATATTACAAGTCTTCAGAGCAAAGCTTGAGCCAGAAATCCTCTATGGGTCTCCAGTTTGGGGCTATAAGTTGCATGAAGTCTTTGTGAAACAACAATCTGGTGCAATTAGATCTGTGTTTGGATTACCCAAGAGTACACAAGTGAATCAGCTCAGTTGGGAGTTTGGCATGATTAACATATCAAGTGTATCAGACCTACAATTCATCAAATATTGCTGTAGAGTAAGGAGTGCATCTGGGGATTCACTAAAAAACCTTATCTGGAAAGAGTTGGAAGCAGATCCTAAATCATATAGTGACAATGGTGTTCCCTACTTTGAGAGAATATTAAAAGAATTATATCTAATGGACTGCTGGGGCAATAACATTACATATCCCCTTTTTATAACCCAAGCAAAGTTGATGGTAAGGGAATACTCATATAAGCAGAATATTGAGGCGCTGGGCAAACTACACAAAACACAGCTTCTCATATCAACCAATATCTTTTCCTCTCCCCAAACCTATATTGCATTCAACATGAAGGTTGATGTGCAAGACAAATATATTTGATTGTGGTTTCTACTGTTTCCACTTAGAATTTTGATTTTCTGGAAACGCAAATGTTGTAGAGGATGTGGATATTGCCTGGAGTCACTTGCACATGTTATTTTTATCTGCCCGCACCTTCTGCACCTTAGAAGAAAGTTTCTTCGCCAATGTTTCAACTGGTTGGGTGTAAGGTCAATTAGTAAAACACTGAATGTTTGTCTACAGTGTATCAATCAACAGTTAACTTGTCGATTGCTTAAATATATGGATTTAGCAATAACTGAATCACAGAATATGAATGTGGCTCTACAGAGCCACTGATACTTACAGTACCAACGCCTTTTGACTAGGGTTAAGTGTATGAGCCAATGCCTGAGACCAGTAGTGGGACTGATATACTGTAGGAACTTATAATATTACTTATAACATCATGAGTTTCATATGCACCTGGCAATTAATGAAGTATCCTGTAGTTTTGTCAATGGCAGACTGGCAATGAGCCTAACAGCTGTATGTTGTGTCTACCGAAATTGATGGGTTTACATAAGCACATGGCACTTTGTTCTTAACTGTTTTAGACATTGCGCTGGTTTTAAGTCCTTGTTCTCAGGGCGAGCTTGAACTAAGAAACATATCTAAGGTGGCCAGGTCGAGTTAGGTGTTGTTGTATTATAAGATGCAGAGGTATATTTCTCGAAGTTGTTGATTAAAATAGTTTTGAAGATACATGAAGGTGAATTGTCTGTGCATTTTAGCATGCATATTATTTCTTTTATATGTACCTGGTATTTAGGGACGTATTTTCTGAATTTCACGATTGGTAGTTTGGGAAGGAGTTTAATGCTGTATATGGAACTAATATATTGGTTTACATAAGCACAACACTTCAGGTTTAACAGTTTGTGCCAACGAGTTGATTTTAAATGCATGTATGAGTTCGAGGGTCAATGAGTCATGTAACATAATTAGCTCATGATATTAATATGTATATTATTTCCTCTTACTATTTTTATAGAAGATGAATTGTTTATGTATTTTAACTTGTATATTCAATTTTGTTGCGCTATTGTTCATTGTTATGGAGTTGATTAACCATACAATAAAAACTTAGAACCACTTGAAATCTTCTGCTGGCCTGTGCTGTTTGTCTGCACGTATTAGTGCCTAGATGTCTACTCCCATTGCAGCATGGGTGCCGTTCGGTCCATTGATATTTGATTATGGGAGGCATGGGCTCTCTCTTTCTGTTGGTTTGTGTGCATTGATGCCTGTATGTAACTTGGCTCCATGAATGGGGGTCCCCGCTGTGCATCTCTGTGTCTATGTGCACATGTAGTTGTGCTCTATATGTGCATGTGCAGCCATATTTGATGTGCTTCAGTGTGCATACACTGTACAAAAGCCAAACCTACTAAATGTGTCCATGGTTAAGAGTGGCCCTTTAGTGAAAATTTTCACAGACACGTATTTTATAATTACAGACACATAGTATAGGTGCAGGGTTACAGAAAATGTTGCTCTAAGTACTACAGTTGGCTAGCGACCTTTCTGGGGGTCAACATTTCTACCTGCATGAGCTTTCCATTTGAAGACTGTAGAGAGAGTCTTTAGTAAAATAGTGACATCACCTAATGGCTGTTATAGAACATTCCTAGGGCAGTCGAGCAGCAGTCGTTGATGTCAGTTCTCTATTCCCTGTCCTGGCACCCTGACCACTAATGAGACTGCCCTTAGTCTCCGCCTATTTACACGCATCGTTAATACAACGCACTGTTGTTGGGGCCACATTAGCTTTCCAGGCTTGACGAGCACCAGAGCTAATTCAATACTCTACACTCAGCTCCAGCTTCCTTGAGATGCCCAACAGACAGGCAATGGGAGGATATGCAAGCGGGATCTGCCCATCACCCCCGACGATTTTTCGGTACTACACACCAGAAGGATGCTATTTTACAAAAACCCACTCATCGGCGGGGAAGCTCTCTGCCCATGTCCTTCTCTCATGTAGTCCTGGCATCCTCCATTATGAGGATAACTATCTCCTAACGTACTATAAACTGTGGAACAGATTTCTGCTGTGTTACCAATGTTAAAGGTATATGCAGGACTCGGTTCTTAGGTGGTTCCGAATTGTCACAATTCCAAGTGTGATTTACTAATTCAGTAAGGTGACTATGCATTATACATTGTCCTAAAGGGAAGCTAAGTGCATGTCTAAGTGCAAATGTATGGGGAGAGCTCTCTGCACAAGTCCCTATTGTTTAAAACATATGACTACTGTGGCTCACTAGTCTTCTGCCTGGCTTAGGTGAATCCTGAAAGACACATTGGCAGTCCCGGAACAAGTGCCATCTCACCACCCATCAGTGCTATGTACCTCTTCCAGCAATATCATGCTGAGCATAAGAACCCGGTGACACAGTCACGAAGGCCGGTGCCAGTGCCCGGCTGAGGTATTTCACCTTTCCGCTTTTTAACAAGACACTGCAACTGCAGATCCAGGTAGTAGTGTTCAAAATCTGGGACTCGAATACTGTCTGAGTGATAGTGTGAGGTTTTTTTTCTTGTGACACTTTTCCTTCCACTGCTCCATATTATTTCTAGTAGTAAGAATTCAGCATTCTAAGGAAAGGGCAGGCATGGCTCTATAGCATGATTAGCAAAACAGTGCAGGTAAAACAGGAGCAGCACCAGCTTTGACAGTGCCTCAAGCCCCGCCACTCAGAATGGCAAGCACCTCAAAGGAAAATTCACCCTCGTGGTGCTGATACAGTTCTCAGACGATTACTCACATAAAGGTACTAAACTAAGTCGTAAACAAGTGGGCGTTCGGGGTAGAAAATAATACAGTTGAGTACCCTTTTTTAGAAGGAACATGCACAGCTTATTCCAGGTGACTCCAAAGGTTAGACAAGCTAGCCAAAAAATCAAACAAATCATTGGAGTCAAGTCACTAAATGGTTTCCTTCGGATATAGAAGTCCGGTGTCTGCATTTAAGGAGAAAATATGGCATGTAACATACACAGTTATGCATTTTCACCCATTCTCATATTGCACTTGGCAGGCTAAAGGCTCCATGCCCAATGCAAACAACAGAGAGAACGCTGGACAGCCTTAGAAAAGTGTGCTCCTGAACCGGTCGACTATAGGATTTTATTCAGCGTGTGCAGACTCTTGCCATCAGTTTGGTAGAATACAATAGTTTGGGCCACTGTATTATCTAAGATCCAAAATTCATGGCCAGCAGCACAGAGACAGCCCCACAGGAGGGTACCAAAGGTCCTTTCAATATCCAGTTATCCCACAGAATTCAGTTCCCATTAGGCAGGTCGTCAATGATGTGAAACAGTAATCTCAGGTTAAGTGATGTGCTGTGGCCAGGAAAAAACACAGGCTCATATCTGGCTGGATCAGTGACAGAAGTTCACCCAACAGCGTGACCACCAGTATTTTCATCATTACCTTGTAGGCCATGTTCAACATCAACACGGACAGGGCAAGATGATGATTTATCTAGCAGATCACGGTCAGGGGTGTGAACCACTACCACTGCCACCTCCATAGTTGTTGGATGGGGGGGGGGGGGGCGGAACTGTCATATTCCAGTGAAGAATTATGCATGTCTAGATGTCTAGTAAATACGTTTTTAACAAATCCTCAAAAGTTGCATGGGACTGCAGGGAGACACTCATGAGCTTGATCACATAGGAGGCTTCCTCTTAAGTGAGCAGGGAATCCACCCGATCTCCCTTATCTGGAATCAGAATTAGCACCTATAGAGCATGAGGGGGTATGACTGGAGCATAATGAGGAGAACTAGTAAAAGTGGCACCGATAAACCCTTGTGCATATAGCACTTCTTCGCATGTACATCTGAAAGCAGCCCACAGCCTGTGTGTCATGCTCTGCTTTAAACAGATGAGCTAGCATGCAACCTGATTTGTCTTTCTCTTCATGCACTCTACAATATATTTACAGAAGTCAGAGCACGGTTTTTTCTGCAAGATTACTGCATATTCTCTGAACGGGTATGGTTCCACAAACTGATTTCTCGGTACTGTATTAGGACACTGTGTTGTGTATGTGTGCTACGCTCAGTGCACAGCTACTGCTTTCCTATAAAATCAATAAAAGTTGTTTAAAAAAAAATAAAAAAATAAAAAAAAAAAATGATTACTGCATATTTCCCTTTGGATTATAGAAGTGCTGCTGATTCAATGTGGTCATGGACCACCCTCTTTTCTATGTCTCTCTGTGCCTCCTCTTGTACCCCCACATCTTTCAAGAGTGATGTCCTAACTCTGTAAACCTGCTTTAAATCACATACCCCGAGGCACGGCCCTAAATGCCTCCTAGTCAACACCTTCATCACCCAACGAGTCAGTATTTGCCCCAAAGTAATTAACTATAGTGTTATGGATTATGCTTTTCAACAGAAGATCTTGCAACACAGCTGGCTGCAATCCCCATGATGAGATGCAGGTGGGAGCTTAACCCAAACCACAGGCAGAAGTACGGGGACGTGATCAGGCAGAGTAATGCCTTGATATTCTTCATTTCAAATTTTTGTGGTGATGTGATGAAATGTCAAGAATATGCCGAATTTGAGTTGAAGGTTATCCACCGATCAGAGAAAGGAAAATTCCATGTCTAGGGGGTGCGTGCATCTCTTCAATCATCCTTAAACCCCCATTCCTTTTATTCAGAAGCTGCCCTAATGCCAGATGACCCAGAGAGAGGTGGAAAAGTCCTGTTCAGAGCGATGCTAGAAAGACAATTAAAGTCATCACTTGATATTGTGGGCACTACTAGGTCCAGGAGAAGCATGTTCATATGTTTCAACAGAAAAGCCACAGATATGACATTCAGGATGGAGATGGAGATGCAAACAAAAGAGATCAGTTCTCTGTCCAAACTGACCTGCATCATTATGTATCTGTCTTCTTAGTCTAATATTTTATGAGTGGAAAGAAAGAGAACACTGGGCTGGACCCACATAAGCACCTCCAGCAAAAGAGAAATATTTAGTACTGTTGACTTGACCTCTAACTTTCTTCTGAATTTTCTTTTCCTCCTAGTCCAACAGGTGATTGCCAAAATGCAAAGTGGGAACCCCTGCATCAGAGAAAAGCATGGGCCTGAAAGTGCTTAGTGGGATCCACCGTACCCTTCACATTCCAGATAATAAAATTATGCTATGTCCCTGTGATAATGTGAAGAAGTTTACCCTCAGGAGTGTGTGAACCTCTGACTGCCTTTTATATAGTAGTCTTAAATTGGTGGCATCTGAGGAATACTTCCGAAAGACCAGTACGTCCACTATAAAACCTGGGAGAGGAATATAAACAACTCTACCTAGTGCAGAAGAAATTCAACTTTACTAGAGATGGTCAGTCTATATTGGATATATAGGTAAAGGAAAGAGAGGTTGTGCTGATATTGACTCTAAAAACTATTTTTTTCCCTTGTGTTTAGAGATCTTGGTTTACGGCATTGCTTCTCAAACTACATCGGACCATGGGCCTCCCAGGGTCCCTCTCTTGTATTCACACACTCCTAAGTAGTGGCAGCATCTCTAATGATGAGTCTTCCATCAGCTATCACCTTATGTTTGACAGGGGAAAAGCAACATGCACATTAAGCTTAGGTATCTCAGCCATAATACACTGCAAGTTACGAGTTGCGCTTATGCTCCAACACTTGTGTGTAGTTTAAAAAGATCAAGACAGTAGTGTTATTAAAGATTTTAGGGCCCAGATGCCTCTCCCTTTAAAGGGTGAGATCATCATCCCTGTAGTTGAGAAGTCTGGGTACTACACACCTGGTTCAGCTTTAAGACTGGACAGGGGATTTTGGGTCTTCTGGGCACATTCAATTGGAAAGAAATCTGCAAAGCCCTTGCAGGCCACAAACTTAGAGAAGCAGTATGCTAAAAAAAGTTCCATGTGGGAACCCTGAAAACATCAGATCTCACAGAAGGCCCGCCATGTTAATGTTTTGACTAGGACGATTTTCTGTATCCTTGGCTCTTTATACAAGGTGTATGATTCTGTCTTTCATGCTTCCACTTAATTAGATAGGTTTGAGGCTTCAGTCTCTATTGTTGAAAATGTCTTTTTCAATGACCTTATTGCTTAAATTATTCTGGTCTATTTACAGTAGGTTGACCTTAATAGTCACCACATCAGTTTTCTTCTCAATAGCCACACAACTCTCGTGAATGACTTTCCTGAAAGGCCCGGAGTAAAGAGCCAAATTGGCTGTCATTCTAACTGGCTGACTGTGCCATTAGCAGAAGCCGACTGTGCACCCATCACTTCAAGATGGGGCACCAGGACAGGCGGTATGGCAGTGTTTAATCTTGGAGTGTTAGACTTTATTATAGTGAAAATTAGGTGTCTTAGAAGAATACATGATGAGGCATGTTTGTGTGCTCTACCACACTCCTGGGGTCCTGAGCTCCTCACCCTGAACAAGGCCTGGAAAGTAGCTGCTGAACTGCCTGTTGCCTGGCAGTGTTCTCTACTTTGTTAGTGTTGCTTCGGATATGTGGACTTGGCCATTACTGGACTATCCAGAATGCTTGCTCATAGGTGGGTAGGCTGCTAGCTGCTTGCAGCATTATTGCAGAAATCTGCCCTTGTCCCATGGAAGCAGCAATTATCAGGTACAGATTACAAGCCCTGTCTG
Source organism: Calotriton arnoldi (assembly GCA_963921515.1). Taxonomy (NCBI): domain Eukaryota; kingdom Metazoa; phylum Chordata; class Amphibia; order Caudata; family Salamandridae; genus Calotriton; species Calotriton arnoldi. The sequence goes on from CAWUFW010011979.1 coordinate 220,295, forward strand.
TGCATCCAAGCAGCCAGTAAGGTAAGCACTCAGTGTGGGTGGACTATGAGGGAGAAGAAACTCCAAAGCCACACAGTCATTGAATTTCAGCCCTATGCCCACGGTCGGTTTACTAGCCATTTGGCTGTGTTCAACCCAGGTTTCTCTAAAGAGCTGTCAAGACAGCTTTGGCCTGCTCACGCCAAAGGATTCAGTAGTGTCACCTGCTTTGTTACCTCTTCGCATCAACCTCAATGCCAATCTAGGGCCCGCACCACTGTTTCTCCCCATGCTGTGTACAGCTGAGTCAGGAATCAATAAACAGGCCTCAAATCTCTGGCTTGTGACATTGGAAGTCACATCTGCAGAAAACTAGGCGAATAACTAAAGTATGGCAGCAAGATCACAGCCTACCACTACAAGATGGCCACCGCCACCACCAGGATCAGGTACCAACAGAATCCTGTGTACATCTTGAGGTTGCACACATCGATGATGTTGACAGGCAGTCTCAGTTTGAGCAGCGGAGTTTAGGGATTTGCTTCCAGGAAGCACGTTTCCCAATTGCCCTATTTTCTGCACAATCCCACCACAAGAGAGAGGCTGGCTCAGGAGCAGTCTTAGATAGAAGTCCTCACTCTATACGAGGAAGCTATACACACTCATTAAGGCAACACTGCTCTAGAGGATTCTAGTCTCCATTATTCCTGGCACCTTCCAGAAACAATAAATAGAAACCCTAAATTATCTGTGGTGGTGACAGGTAATTGCTGTATGTGGACAGATAATGCTATCTTCCAAAAGACAACTGTATCCTGAAGACATAAACTGTATTACTGGTAATGCAATATTGCACTGACACCTGCACCACTTGACAGGTACAAAAAAACAGCATTTGCATACACAACCAATTCAAAAATAACACCTTGCAACAGCTAACAGTCCAAATGAGCATGCAAAATTACACTAGAATATACAAATTCTAATCCAGGTAATTCAGAAAGCGGAGTGCAAAATTGCACCAGTGCAATACAATACAATACGGATACTAACAGAGTAAAGAATTTTAGAATGTGACTAACAGTAAAATATGACTTTGGTGAGATACATGACAATGCACACCTGTATACAATTAAATATGAAGAATGTTATATTTTTAGATTCCAATTGTTTTTCTCATGAACAAGACTTCAAATGCATTTGTAATTGTATAATACTAATGTAAGCAACTAGCTGTCATTATAAAGATTGTATATAGAAGCAAGGCCACCAACTCTACCAAGTCACCCAGCCCGGTTTCGGACGGGCCCAATAATTTTCTGCAGCAGCGCTGACAGCAAAAAAAGATCCAATAAAAGCAAGTGTTTGTAACTTCACTGACGTCAGTGATTATGTAATTTGTGGTGGTACCAGTGATATCATTGCTGGCGTTATTTTTTCTTTATATTATCACTGTAATAGACTGCTTTACCAAAGCCACTTTCATGCCACTATTTAAGATGACAGAGCTATAGGTTTTAAAGTGGAGTAACATACAGATCCGAGTACCAAAATATAAGTTGATTACAGCGCAAGATGCGACAGTCATGACTTTTAAAATGCAGTAGCATGCCAACAACACCAGTACCAAAATACGTCACAGTTCAACACAATAATGTCAGGTTTAAAACAGAACCTGTGTATTTGTAAAGTGGGAAAAATCGAATCTATTTATTGGTCCACACATAGATGAATGATGCGACGTGTGATCTTGAGCAATTACTGTTTCACCCTGTGTTGTAGCAAATCTGCTCTGATGGGGAGGGCTTACCCAAAAGACGGCTCAGAAAGATGACAATTTTTGGAAATTACAGCAGGAATGTAGCGTAGACACAAACACTTCGCTTGTTACCACATGCTGAGCTGACTGTCCTTTGCCAAATGGCTTTGCCCAACCCACCGTGTGTCGAAGTATCAGACATTCCTGTTCTGGCAACAATGTCGGCGCTGCTAGCTTCAGGGTTACAGAGCCAATGTGTTGTGTTGAGGTGGCCGAGGGCCACGTTTCATAACAGGGCACGATTCACTGCTTCAGTTTGCAACGAATTCCACTTTTGGACAAAAGGCTGGCGAATGGCGTGCAGAAAGGAAATGTATCCAAAAGGGCGAACGCAAAGACAATGCACCCACGGCCATCCATCTCAGTCGCAAATGCCCTGGTCTCCCATTATAACAATTATTCTGTAGTTACATTTACATAGCGCTATATTTCAAGATGGGCTGAAGTGCTTGGCAAACACGTAGCACGCTACTCCGTGGGATACTTATAACATGTGACCCGGGAAGAGGCTGCAAGACCATAGGGAGGAGAGAGATGGCCTGCAGTTGCAAATTTGATAATAGGGAGGGGGGGGCAGCGAACGATGCACGAGGGGGGAAACAACAAGGTGTAACCCGGGAAGAAGGTGCAAGCCATGGGGAGGAGATGCAAATTTAACGATACAGGAGGGGGGACAGCGAACATCGTGTGAGGGGGGTAGCAATGAAGCAATGAGGTGTGACCCAGGAAGAGGCTGCAAGACCACGGGGAGGAGAGAGTCAGCCTGCAGATGCACTTGTATGGAGTGCTCATTCGTAAATGAAAAAAAAAGTACCTGTATAATGAGTAGTCAGTGGAAGGACACTGGCCAATGGCCAGTGGTCTGTGGTCAGTGACGGGAAGCTGTACTTGGTCCCAGCTCCACAGCATGGACGGCAAAGCAGAGCAGGAAGTGAAAACATTTAATAAATGCCCTGAAGGAGCCTTCACGTCGCCCAAACAAGATGCACACAGCTTCCGGCCACAGACAGTGGGCTCTAGGCACAAGGCCTATGGTCCCATATACCAAACCAGCTGCACACAGCCTATGTGTCGATGATTGACCTCCAGGTCCTACAGACCAGCCCTGTTTTAGTTGCTGTTGACAGACTTGGGAAATCCAAGGTGGCCAACCAACTTTCACAACGTCTATCAATAGCCTGGATCTTATTAGACACTTTGCTTTTAAAGGAACCAAAAAAGGATTGAGTAGGACTATGCTGATTCACCTTACATAAATATAGTAAAAGCACATCCAACTGCTTTTTCAGAAAGCAAATCATTTTTTACCCTATGGAAGGTAACATGGGGCTTAATATGTTTGCACCCCTTGACAGCTCGTGCCAAAATTATCTTTGATTGAGTTAGGGTGTTTTAAAGTTCAGAGAAGTTTTATGAAGTTCTATCAAGCGGCGCTAATGATGTTAAAGATGTTTTAAACTCCTATACCTGCAACTCTGCACAAACACACACAATTATGATTATAAGCTAAATCACTTCAGTCCTCCACCCACAGATACTTATTCTAGATTACACATATGCTATCACAGATGACAATGTTAGAAATGGGGATCTCTAGTTGGCAGAGGCAGGTACCTTTGTCCAAATAGGGACCCTTACTTCTAGTCAGGGTAAGGGGGGATACACTTCTAAAATAACCCCTGCTCACCCCCTTTGTAGCTTGGCACGAGCACACAGGCTTATCACAGAGGCAGTGTGTAAAGCATTTGTGAACACATACAGTAATACAGTGAAAACACTACAAATGGACACCACACCAGTCTAGAAAAATAAGTAATCTTTATCTAAACCAAAACAAGACTAAACTACAAAAATACACATTACAGTAATAAAAATATGATTTTCAGATGGTAGAAATAGTTCAGTTCAAAGCAAATTGCAGATGCGACACTTTTCACACAAAGTACCTTGGATGCATCACACAAACAAACAAAACAGACCGCAGGGAAGGTGATGCATTGGTTCCTTACACTCAGGGAAGGTGATGCGTCGGTTCCTTGCTCCGGGGGAGGTGATGTGTCGATTCCTTACTGCAGCGCAGGGGAGGTGATGCGTCGGTTCCTTACCGGAGAGGAGGTAATGCGTCGGTTTCTTACTGCGTGGGGAGGAGATGCGTTGGGTTCTTACTGCGTCCCCCAACGATGCAACACACTTGGTGCCTCGATGCGACGATCCGGGATGATGCATGGATTCTTGCAGCCACACAGCAGGGCTTGCGTCGGGATCGGTGCGGTGATCTCGGACTTCGGAGATCATTGCACTCAATGCGGCGTGCAGTGATTTCTCGAGCCGCGCCAGGCGCTGCAACAGTTTCTTCAGCGTTGCGTCAGAAACAGGTACGAATACGTCACGCTTCTCGATGATGCGTTGATTTTCCAGCTCCCAGCAGAAAACAGTTCTCTAGAGGTCCAAAACAACAGCAGGCACCTCTTGCATGTCAGAACTCCCAGCAAGGAAGTTCAGTGGAGCTGGTGGTGAAGTCTGTCAGAACAGGAGGCAAGCTCAGTTTCAAGCCCTTGGAGATCTTCCTCAAGATGGGGACACAGCAAAGTCCTTTTCTCCTTTCCTTGGCAGCAAGTAGCCACTGCAGGCCAACCCCAGACAGCAAACAGCACAGGGGCAGTATTCCTCCTCAGATTCTCCAGCAACTCTCCTTGGCAAAGGTTCCTCTTGATTTCCCAGAAGTGATCTAAATGTCTGGGGTCTGGGTCCCTCTTTTTATACACAAACATCATTTGTTCTCTGAAGGCAGAGAGTGTCTGTACCCAGCCAAAACCAGTTCTGTCCTCACTGGTGCAGCTTCCTGGCAGGAGATGGAGACAACCTTGTGGAAGGCAGGCCAGGCCCATTCAGGTGAAAGGAAATCTCCTCCCCCTACTCTAAATGCAGTCCAGGTCTATTCAGCCCAGCCCCGACTCACCAGGCTCTCTGGAGCCACTGCTCCTCCCCAGCCTCTGTCACCCAAAGCCAGATATGTAATACACAAACCTAGCAAAGGCACACTGGATGGCTAAGCAAGAAAATACCTACTTTCTAAAAGTGGTATTTTCAAACACAGAATGTAAAAACCACCCTCACTAAAAGATGCATTTTAACATTCTGAGTTCAGGCATATCAAACTTTATTTTCCTACCGTGTTCCCAGGAGCAGTTATGTTTATAAGATTTTATAAACAAACTTACCATTCTATCCTATGGGAGCAGGTAGGCTTGCCATAGTGAAATACTGCCAATTTCGTTTTTCACTATCAGGACATGCCACACAGAGCATGCCACACAGAGCATGTCCTAACTTTCACATACAATGCACCCTGCCCACAGGGGTACCTTGGGCCTACCTTAGGGTGACTAACATGTAAGAAAAGGGAAGGTTAGGGCCTGGCAAGTGTGTGCACTTGCCAAGTCGACATGGAAGAACCAGACTGCACACAGGCTCTGCAATGGCAGGCCTGAGTCACATTTACAGGCTGCTTCTGTGGGTGGCAAAATCAGTGGTGCAGCCCACTAGCAGCATTTGATATACAGGCCCTGGGCGCACACAGTGCATTGTACTAGGGCCTGACTAATAAATCAAATATGCCAATCATGGAATCACCAAATGATAACAACAATTTACAAAGGGAGCACTTGCACTTTGGCACTGAACAGCAGTGGCAAGTGCCCAAAGCATCTAGACCAGCAAAACGGAGTCCAACACACAGCAAAAACACAGGAGGCAAAGGCAAACAATACAGGGGAGACCCACGCCAATGTTGCCAGGTATAACACATAACAAATGGAATTACCAATTGACATCACTAAAGCTGCTCAGTAGTCCTGTATCCCATATTCCACTGTACCCTATGCCTGGCTTTGCCAAAGAAAACGTAAGACACACAACCTGGAATTCAGCCAGGCCCTGCACTTAACCTCACCTTCCTCTGAGACTGCTGGGCAAGTCCCATGGCTATGCCCCTCTGGCTGTGGGCGAATTGCTTGAGCAATGAAATGAGGTCACATGCTAAAAGATGCACATTTGGGTATTTTTAGCCATTCTACAATCAGCGTTATACCAAGCATCAGGCTTTGGAGAGGGCTTCCTTTTTCTTCTATCTTTGCCCAACACCTCCCTTATCTGGCTAAATAACTTGCCAAGGCTACATGCAAGCTCCTCAATTCTAGACACAGGAGATAGTTGAGACAAATACTTATAATCCACACTGACACTTCTCTTTACTAGATCTAGGACTGCAGGGTTCCTTACCACCCAGTTCCACCTAATATATTTTAACTGAGAACGCCCTTAAACAAAAGAAAGCAGCTTTGTTCTAAGCTGCGGATTTTGCCACGACTAATATAGAGCAATTTTTCATTGTTGGTAAAATTGACCAACAAAACTATTTGAAAGCATGGAATATGTTTCATAAACTACGAGCTTGATTTTTGACATTTTGCAAACCGATAAATACATTGGGTAGCCTAAAGTAAAACTAGTGTTTAATGTAAAAAAGCTGGCAGCAAAGCAAAACATCAAATGACATTGTCATTTCGACTGAGCAGGAAAACGGTTACTTTTTTTTTCCCCGAAGATTTATATAGTGTGAACTTGACCCGAAATCAGATATCAGAGCGCTTTACATGAGCACCAGTTGCGTTACATGAGGACACATTCATTTTTGTTAGGCACGGGGAGATTAAGTGAATTGTCCAGAATCAAAGGATGTTGAGCGTCATTGCCGAGACTTGAACCCGGTTCCCCAGATGTGAGGTCCACCGCCCTAGCCGTTAGGCTACATCCTCTCCCCTACTTGAAACTAACACCTAAAAGCAGGTACAATCCACCAAGTATACATTCAGTTTATTTAATTTGGTATTCTGAACAACTGATTTACATTTCGGAGGGAAGGCATACATTGAATGTATGTTTTATTAACCCATTTTAGAATATTTAGCACTCATATGATGTAACAGTAGTACTGGTGTTCGTAATTAATTACACGCTTTAAAGTTTCCTATGGTGTTTCGTATTTATTTCATTGGTAAATGGTAACAATGCCAAAGAATGCCTTGCTTCAAGGTGCACATCTTTCGCAGGAAATTGAGCTGACACCAGGGTACAAGTCGGGGGTACACACAGGTACACGGCATCCACCCACTCTTTTCACAGGGTGAACGCTGTCCCCCTGCCAAGTTTTGGGCCCCACAGAAATATGCTGAACTTGTCCCGGTGTAATTTTCAGATACCAGGACACGTTCAGCAGCGCTTACACGTTGTCTGTTTTCAATTCCCAGCAGCAACGCGCAGGCAGGGAAGGGGCTTTTTTTCACCTCCAGGTGGGCCGGAATTAAGGGGCCATCAGGCCTCCTTTTGTTTGAATATCCTGACTGGCGGCAGCCTGGAACCTCACACTTACATGTAAATGCCACAGAGGGGAAAAAAAGGCACACAGCTTGTTATCGCTTCACAAGTACTTAAGAGAGGCATGCTCTTGCCTTTGTTCAGTCCCTGTATATAATTGATGCACTGTAAGAATGTCAGATGTGTTGGTCTGTCCCAGTATTTACACAAATTATTTCAATAGCACTATTCAATAGCACTATTTTATTTCTTTTTTTAGCACTACGCAACCTAATACAGGGTGTCAGAGCTCTTTACGTAACATACACATTATACATTGACAATAAATCATGTACATGTGTAAATCAATGTACAAGATGAGTTACATGAGGGAATGATGGTTACGAGGTGTAGGAGTCACATGTTCTTCATACCTCAATGTGGTCTTTTAGAAGGATTACAATTTATAAACTGCAGGTAACTAAAGGATCTCTGTGTTAAAAGCAGTAGCCCACTTTATTACCTACATAAAATACAAATTTGCCATCTGCGTGTTAGATTATGTGCTTTGAAGGAGACACATTTACCTTCTCTACTACTTTGATTCAAATCTGGGACTTTACAAAACACAGATCTCTCCAGCAAGTGCATTAACCACCAGAGTTCTCACCATTATTACTATTCCCTGAGATTTACTGGGCACCTTCACAGCAGATGCCTTAACCCAATCAAATTTTTTTTAAATGTAGACTTTGCAATCAATTAAGCATAGCAGATCTACTACCATGCTTCTCCTTGCTGCCAATTTCTTTATGGCAGTGTTTAAAAAATAAATGTATTAGTTGAGGCCCAGATTTTGCATCAGGATTGCGCCACTTTTTTGGCACAACCCCAACGCCAAATCTAATTTGTTAAATCTCATAATGCGCTTAAATGTACTTATGATATACCTGATAAACCTATGTGTGAGGTCTTAATATCTGATGTCACTTCTTGTGATGTCATTTCCAGTGAGGTCACTTCCTGTGATGTCACATGCAATATCGAGCGTCGTGACATCATGTGACATCATGTGCTGTGATGGTACACGTCATGATTTCACTTGCATACTGCCTAACCTGGTTAGTCCCCCCACTTCTTTTTTTAGGACTTGTGCCCTGGCTGACACTAAGATTCTGCTGAAGTAAGAGTCAGATACCTCTAAATAGAGAATGGGGTTAAAAGCATGCCCCACTCTTCCCACTTAGTTTTTATTTTATTTGCTTTTGTTGGAGTTTCAACTAAGTGACATTTTTAGACAGGCAAAAATGTTTGCAACACAAAAGTCTCAATAACAAGTGAAAACCATCTCAAAAACAGGCAGGAGGCTCCGGTTTAAGCAGGCTTTCCATGAACAAGAAACAGAATCCGTTCTCTTCTGCCCCGGGGTCCCTCCTTCACCGCTGCATGAGACAGAAGCGCACCACATTCAGAATCCCCCAGGCATCTGCTCACAAATAAAACAGGTAAGTAAAAATTACATGGACATAATGTGCATCCAAGTCGGTCATCTGCTGGAGATGTTATAAAAAAATCAATGGCTAAACGCAATGAAATGAGACAACTCTGCCAAAGGGTGTTGCACGTCCAGCGCCTCAGGCTGTCAGTAAGATTTGTTATTAGATCAGGATACATTCAAGGCAGAGAAAATGAACAGGTCCCACGGACATTGCTATGGCAACCCCAAGCTAAGCTGAATGACTTGGATGCTGTTTGCTCAAAACCCATCTCCCAATTGATTTTGCCATGCTGCTAAATGCCCTTTACTGCTGCTGTCATGTTGACCATATCACTCCGCCATCTTCGCAACAGCCTGATGCCTCCCCCACCTCTTCCCCAGACTCTTCGCCTGCCCGACCTGCCACAAGCCGAATTTATTCTCGAAGGGGCAGTGGTCGAAGTGTTGGGAGGGTGGGGGCAAGAGGGTTAGGTGGGGGAAGGGGAGAGGGTTAGGTGGGGGGAGGGGGTCTGAGGGGAACGACGTGCCCATACTTTGCTACATGCATGATACCTTTAAGCAGCACCAAGTGAAATTAATGTTAAGCACACAACAAAATAACATTTCCACATCAATTCAGAAAAATCATTAAAATTTAATAAGCAAAAAGACGCAACCTTTTTTAGAATTGAGTAAGGGGAACCAGATAAATGAATTTTTGAAGTTTTGAGGCAAATACATCAATAAATCCCAAAGAACAACTGAATGTCAATGTTTGTTAAAGACCAGGATGTAGGCATCATTTCAGTATGACCACAATGGAGTGAGGTTCGAGTAAGTCAAGAGGGTCACAAAGGTGAAAGTTTTTCCCTTGATACCTTTTTACTTTTCTGGATCTTAAATTCCAACAGAAAGACAAGGCAAGGTTCTAAAGTTGACAAGTATACAAGAAAGACACATAAAATGGCATCGAGCTCCCAATGAAGTTTTCTGCTCTAAGACCAAAAGTCAGAGCAGAAAAAAAGCAGTATTTTGTAGCCACCACGGTTGCTTCGCAGCTAAGGTAACTGTCAGAAATTGGGTTGTTGGTTGACTGGGGTATGAGTCCTGCTCAAGCATCTGCCACAATCCCTGTGCTTACCCTGGGTAGCTTGGCAAAAAAGCAGTCCAGCTTAACTTGGAGTTAATAAGTACATTTTAATAAATTATTTGACTCCAAATCAACAAAAATTGAATCAGTAGAACTGGAGTTATTAATTTGTAATGTTTTTAGTGAAAACTAGTGCCTAAAAAAATCTAAAGGCCAACCACGCACATATACTCATGGTAGACCGGGTCAAAGTAAAATAATATGGCCAACCGCGATGGAGTGTGGCTCGGATGCAAGAAGTGCACTGGACCAGTCAGCGCTTACCATCGCACTTAAAAGAAATTTTGAGAAAAATGTTCTGAGAAGGTAAAGTTCAGAGGGGCAAAGCTGCAGGTGGTGTCCAAGGAGGGAGTGTCATTGTCGGGGAGCCTTGGGTCTCAGAGCAGATTCTGGCAGAAAAGTGCTCAGTTTTGGGTTTTGGCCATCTGGGCGCCTTTAGCATCACAACCAAGGGTGCAGGACTGTTGGGACACCACTTGGGGGTTCAGGACTCACTAAGGCTGGGTCCAATTGCTGGTTCAAGATGGTGGGAGCCTTTTTTGTCCCTGTGGCTCTGAACAGGAGGCCAGCAAACTGGCCCTTGGAGTCACTCTGGTAGTCCTGGGTTAGGTGACGATGCATGGCTCAACAGCAGGGCTGGTCTGTGAGGGTTCAAGGCAGGCTCAGGCAGCAAACCAGTCTTTCCAGGTACAGCAAGCAGTTTTGCAGAGTGCCCAGGAGGTCACAGCAGCAGGCAGTCCTCCGAGAGTCCTTCCCCAGATCCAGGAGTGAATTAAAGAGTGGGTCAGAGGGTCCTATTTTTATACCTGGTGCCCTTCCTCTAGAAGATGGAAGAAGCTTCTAGAAAGTTTCTTTGAAGGCATAGAATTTCCTGACTCCCCTGCCTGGCTCCCAGCTGGCTGCAGTGGCAATGTAGAGGCGACGGGTCATTTGTGTGAAGGCAGAGCACAGCCTATTCAGGTGCAAGTGGGGCTGTGCTCAGCTCTGCCCCCCCCCACCCCATCCTGTCACCCAAGGGCCCATTCAGGCACACCTACTCCCTCTATTGTGTGATTGTCTGGGAGGAATTCACAAAGTTTGTCAGTTACACCCAGTCGTGTGACACAAGGCAGGCTGTGGGCACAAAAGGGCAGAAAAATGCCAACATTCTAAAAGGGGTATTGTCAAAATTGTAATTAAATATCTGACTTTACCATTAAAGAGGGTTTTTCATTACAATTTCATATATACCAAATATGAACTGGCTGCCTGGTCCCAATCAAAAGTTAGCACTTACTGAATATAATAAGGCAACCCAATGTCATCATATGGGCCAGGTAGGCTTCACAGTAGTGAAAAACGAATTTAGGAGATTTTCAATACCAGGACAGGCAAGGGAGTTATATTGCCAAGTCGAATGGCCAGTTTAAAACTGCATTCAGGCTACCATGGCAGGCCTGGGACATGTTTTAAGGTGCTACTTAAGTGGGTAGTGCAGTAAGTGCTACCGGCCCACTAGTCATAGAGAATGTATGGGGCAACCCAGTGTCCCTAGGAATCTGGGCAAATATATACTACATTAAACAATGGTTCCCTCAGGGGAAGCTAACAGCCTATACTACCTAGGCAATTGTAATGAGATGGTCTACAGCGAAACCAAAGTTTGTGAAAGACCAGCTGTTTAATAGATAACCATATTATTATTATATATTTGTAAAGCACAACTATCACCCAATGGGCATCTTAGTGCTGGTAATTCGTCAGTAAAGAAGAGAGATCATTATTGCTAGGGTTGATATATCCTTTCTCTTAGCCTTCTATTTCCAGGGGTAGAGCCAGGCTTTCAGGTTTTTCCTAAAGCTAAACAGATTAGGAATAGTTCTTAGGGAGAGTGGGAGATTTTTCCAAAGTTGTGCACATAGAACCTTCCAGGTACAACCTCCCACTCGTGTTTTTTTGAAGGGAGAAATGGATAGGAGGCCAGCATGAGCTGATCTTAAGGTTCGTGTAGGCTTATACGGCTCAATTAATTGCTGAAGAGCTTTAGCTTCTGTGCCATTTAATGTCCGATGTATAATGCATAGAGGCTTAAAGATGCTCCTTTCCTTTATTGACAGCCAGTGGAGCTTCTGTAGTGTTTCAGATGCAGAGTGTCTTCTTCCCTTGTTTGGCGCTAATTTGGCCGCTAGCACCTGCATCCTCTGGAGCCATTTGAGGAGATAGTCGGGGCTGCCTAGTAGCAGAGAGTTACAATAGTTCAGTCGGCTTAAGACCCGTACCATAAGTTTTCTATAGGGCTGAGGGAGCAGTGGGACAATTTTTTTCAAATTTCTAAGGAGTCCGTGGCACACTGCTCTTGCCTTATTGATGTGGGTTTCCATTTAAAGTAGTTTATTGCCAATTTGGATTCCCAGGTGACGTACTGGATTTGTTGTGTATAAATCTGAGCTATTCGCCCACACAGTTTGCTGGAAGTTGCTGTTGTATTTTTGCCAGCAAGCAACACAAAAATTCTGTCTTATCTCCGTTGAATTTTAGCATATTATCATCCAAGCATTGGATCATCTCTTTCAAACAGTAGTGGAAGTTATTTAGTTGGTTAGGATCAGATTTGTTCAGGGATATTATTAATTGTGCATCGCCTGCATAATTTACAAAAGATATTCCAAAAGATTTTATCCGAGTTAGCAGTGGTCTTAGCAGTGGGTTAGCAGTGGTCCCTAGGCCCCATACTTTAAACAGTATGGGGCCTAGGGCAGAACCTTGGGGGACCCAATGCTCAATTTTCTTGTATTGTGATGTAAAAGGTGGAAGGGATATTGCTTGTAGTCTGTTCAACAGGTAGGACTTAAACCAATTGAGCATTGTGCCTCTCAAACTGATCTCAGGTGGCTGACGGTGTCAAACGTGGCAGATAGGTCTAGTAGAATCAGTAATGTTGTTCGACCACCGTCAACTCGCGTTCTTACTTCGCCGGTGGATAATATCAATGCCATTTCTGTTCCATGGGCAGGCCTAGAGCCCATTTGTTCTGGTTCTAACAGGTTATTGTCCTCAAGGAAATCAGCTAGTATCTTACTAAGGTATTTTTTGAGTATCTTGACTGGGAGAGGAAGCCTCGAGATAGGGCGGTAATTGCTCGGTTCTTGGATATAAGCCAGGGTTTTTTTTCAAGAGAGGGGTCACCAAAGCTTTCTTCCAGGCTACTGGAACCCTCCCGGTGTCAAGAGATTAATTACAGATTAATATTAGAGTGTGGAGGAGTTCATTTGCTCTTTCTTTCCATATTCTTGTTGGGATGGGGTCTAAGGGAGAGCCTGAAGAGATCGATGCAACAAGATCTCTGAATTTTGTCTCTCCTAGCAGATCAACCATCTCTAGGCTTGTCACCCCGGGCCAATATTGATTTGTGTTTAGCCTTTTGGTCCCGTTATCGTGTTTTTTGTTTTGATTGGGATTACCTTTATTTTGTATGTCTGCTATTATCTGTTTAGTTTTGTCGTGGAAATATTCAGAGAGGTTATTGCATAGTTCTTGTGAGGGCAAAATATTTTATTTTATACATTCAGGGGAGGTTAATTCTTTTACCAGGTCGAAGTCTTTCTTTGATTTATCTGACACCTTGAGGATAGTAGTTGAGAGGTTGGAGGCTCTGGCCTTCTTAATTTCTATCTTCTATTCCTTTTTGGCCAGTTTAAATAGGGCTTTACCATTACCTTTGTAGAAGTTTCTCCATTGTCTCTCGAGTTTACTGCACTTTGATTTTAGGTCTTTTAGGGTTTCTGCAAAGCAAGGTGCTGAATTCCTGGGTTTGTGTCTGATTGCTTTTAGTGGGACTACCTTATCTAAGATGTCCACAATGGACTTCTACTGTGTTGGAGTCTAGAAAATAGGTGGTGGTGTCAAATATTGTTTCCTTGTCAAGTTTCTTTAGTTTAGCACAGGGTTTTTTCAATGGTGCGTTTCTAATGGATTTATTAACTTTGACTACTTAAGTAGGTATTTTAAAGTTAAATGTGACCAAGTAGTGGTCTGACTAGCTAATAGGGATAAGGGTTTTAACTGTTACCATGTCTGAGGAAGCTAAAATTATGTCCAGAGTGTGTCCACCTACATGAGTAGGCCCTTTAACCTGTTGTAGAAGACTCATACCTTCGCAGGATTTTAGAAAGTCCATTGTTTGATTTTGATGGGTGTCTTCTGCCCAGATGTTAAAGTGACGCAGAATTAGGCAATTAGAGTGGGACATTAAAAAATTTGCTGTTACATCCAGGAAAGGTTGGGCAAATTCTGTGCAAGGGTGTGGGGGTCTATAGCACAATAATCCAGATAGAATAGCTCCTTCCTTTTCTTTAATTGAGAAGCCTAGTATCTCTATCCCTTGACTTTGCTCTACGTTCAATTTTACTAAAGCTCATTTGATCTTACAGAGGATTGTGACCACGCCCCCTCTCTTTTTAGTTCTAGATTGAGACAGGGCTTTATAGCCTGAGGGGCATACACTTTCCAGGATAAACCCTGGTTCCTGGGGAAGCCAGGTTTCTGTGATAAAAAGCATGTCCCAATCATTAGAGGTTATTAGCAGGTTTAGTTCGGCCGCGTGCTTCCCCATGGACCGAGTATTAAGAAATCCACAGGCTATGGTATTGCTCCTTGTATTATTAATTGATTATTCATTATTATTAGTATCAAGCACTATAACTAGTTACACGTGTGGCTGCCAATGTATCAAAAAACAGTCCTGGAATTGATTCTTCACAGGAAACCAAAAAGGTAGTTTACAAACACAACACAATATATTGCAACATAATGAATCCAAGGGCATCCAAACAATTGAGCAACCGAGCTGTAACCTGCAACACGTTTACAAAACATAAAATACGGTGGGCACGTGCAAGGGAACTCTTGAGATAAGTTTCTGGAACAGGAAAGGAACCAGGCCAGTAAGATTGAAAACATTAGGAGAAAGGTGTCACAAGGCTATTGCACCATGAACCTTCGACCCTAAACTAGCCTACATATTTACCAGTGTTTTTTCTACAAATGCAGAAAGGCAGAAGAGCTCAGCTTCTGGGTTATAACTATTCTGTCCCATTTTTCTGATCCCCCTCTTTAATTCAACAAGAACTTCTGTCTTGCTGTAGAGAAATACTCCCTTTGCCAGGTAGGAGATAATTGGTGCAATCTTGGTCTCACCAAGCAAGGCCAAAAGGCGTACCCAGAGGCATTCTGAGGACATATGGTTATCACTTTGAATACCATTTAGGGAAGTCATGGCAACCACCTACATTTGTGGATGTGTCAGAGGGCTGACTGAATATTTGGGCAACATTTCATATTCTTTTATAAAATTAAGATCTAGAAAAAAATATATACACCCACACACACATACCAACTGAATATGAATTTCATTAGTCAAGCCAAAGATTTCATATGCCTTTCTAATTTAATGACATTATCTGCCTCCCCCAGGAGTGTATGAATGTAAATTTTAACTCGTAATAGAAATGAACTGATGCTACACTGGCTTTTAAGCATCATATATTCACTTGCGTCTGACATGAAAAAATATTTTCTGCAATATGGAGTGTGGGAAGATGAACCCTTCTCTACAATGCATTTTAAAAGTAAGACACTGTTCAACAGAAGATGTCAGCTTACACGAATTGCTCTCATTAAACATATGTACTTCTCATTAAAAAAGTCTGTATTAATGCATGATTGTCACATGTTAGGCAACACTCTTCTTACTAGTGAAATCTGCACACGAGTAAAAGGTTTCCCATCTATGCAGAAGTATAAAAGAGCAAAAGACAGTATACAGACCTCAGTGGAGACTGAAATACGATTGGAGGACAAATAAACTGTTTAATGATCACTTGCAAGGCAGACAGAATCCTCTACAAAGTATTACTGAAATGGTGAACACTACCTTAGCAACATTGTAGTGAAGTACTAAACATCCGTCACTTCTGAATTTCATTGTGGAGCCAATGGAATCAATCAAATTACTTTCATATTTCACTATACTAATTCAACACTAATCCTTTATGGGTTCCGGAGTAGCGTGCTACTCGCCGAAAAAGTGCGTCAACGCCTCGTCAGGGGTAGTAAGCGCTATATAATTACAATACAATACAATGGTAGATGAAGAAGTCTACAAACATTGTTTAAAATTACGATGCTTCGTAAGACCATTTCAAATATATTGGTAGTCCTGTCTTTTTTTTTTTTTTTAGTAGGCAGCTGCCAATTTTCCCAAAAATTAAAGTACGTTAAACACAGACTGAGGGCCTGATTTAGATCTTGGTGGTACTACCGCCGTCCCGCCACGGCGGCAGTCCCAAGTACTCCGTCAAGCTGACGGCGGTCCACACGCCATATTTAGATGTTGCAGCAATAGACAGGAGACAGCCGCAACAGCGGTGTTTTCTGCTAGCTAACAGACCTCTGTCGTGCAGATTTAGATGTTCCCGTTATGCTGGCGGTGTCCTGACGGAGTGAGGCCATGGTGGTGTGGAGACAGGTAAGTACTACTTATTATCAGCTCAATAAACATATATGTTGTGAATCTGTCAATATGTATATGTAGGTAATGTGTATTGCCCATATATTTAGATATCACATTGCACAACAACATGCACACACTATTGAATGCACACCCACACCCACCACAAAAGACTACATCAGATCCCGAAGACAACGGGGTGGCTGAGCGTCATGGTCAAGTAGCAGCAGCACAGGATGGACCTGGAGAATGGCGTTCCAGGTAGGATCTGTGGTGGGACCCTGAAAAAAGGTGGCTTTTCACCTCTTGTTCTTCTATTCTGACAACTCGAGCTTGGACGTTTACCCGCCATAGTTGCCTCGTTGGACAGGCACATCATAATCTGGATGGCAGGAATCTTGGCAGGACTCCCTCCAACAGCAGCTTCTACCTCAGACGCTGTCGAAATGGGAGAAAGATTCTGACAGGGGCGGCAGGAATGCGGCGGTCTTCCCACCAGTGACCAGCCAACATCTAAATTGAGTGGGTGGACTGCCAAGGCAGTGGGCGGGAACACCCCTGAAAAAGTGATGGCGGGACCAGTCCACCAAGATCTAAACCAGGCCCTTAGTCTTGTGGGCAAAACCACCAATTTTAAAGATCAAATGTAACTTTAGGCAATTATCTTGTAAACCATATTGTAAGAAAGTCCCTGTTTGATTAGGTTTTCTGCTATAATGAGATGAAATCTAATTATTCTTCTTGTACCAGAGAAAATAAATCTGTCAGTAGCAACCTTACTACTGGACTCACCCTTAGAAAAAATCCTCCCTCAACTGATAAGGGAGGAGGTAAGTGACCACGTATTCTCCTGCCCAGTTGTTATTGCAGTGAGGATTGCCAGTCCCAAAAATACCCACCAGGGGGTCAAGGAGGACACCGTTATTGCTTCTGTATTTGTTGGCATCATAAAGCGGCTGGTTACGCTTCAGTTTCTGTTGAAAGTCTCTGCGTGGGAGCTTTTCGTCATATTGGCCCTAAGGAAGGGGCTTATCCAACCATTTGTCGCCACGCCACCAGCGTTACCCCTCCTTGGTTTGATTGTTGGATGCTGTTATCCCCCCAATTCTCCCAACGGCTGCTTGCTGAATATGCTGTTCCTGCACATCGCTGAAGAACAATGGGCAAACGGAAAACCCCAGGGGATAGAGTTGTCACTTCTGCCACCTCCTCGGGAGGTACAACACTGGTCTCATTCCTGGCTCAAGCAGTCAATGTTGTTTCCTTTTTTTTTTTATTAAACATATCCAGAAGTATAAATACAAATACATAAGATTCATAGAAAAAGGAGACACAAAGGGAAAAGAAAAAAAAGAAAAAAAATAATGCCTGTAAATTATGCAATTTAACAAAAAGAACCACGACCACATTGACCAGACATGCACAATGCAATACTGCTGGATTTTAGCCCCCTACTCCCTCCTTGCATCTCTACTCCATTCAGCCATATGTGCCCAGATCTTCCACCCTCGAGCTCCGGCCTGTCTGCCACTACAAGCATATATGGACAGCTCTTGTTTGTAAATTCCGAGGAGCCTAGCAAGCCACATATGAAAGCTTGGTGGCTCAGCATCTTTCCACCTAGCAGCTAATAGTATCCTAAATACCGCTGCCCCCAAAAACAAACCATATTCTTGTTTGGTATTAAGACCCAAAGCACTATCATATCCAAGAACCAGCAAAGTGGGGGTTAATTCTAATCTAAGACCAAACAATACCTCCCAAAAGCCCAGCAGCCCTTCTTTCAATGGAGCCAATTTATCACAATCATATAGCATGTGTATCAAGGTGGCAGGTCCTGACCCACATCTAGGACATTTGTCGTCAGCCCTTTTCCCCCAAAGGTAAAGTTTAGCAGGAGTGAAGTAAAGATTAAATATAGTTTTATAGAGTTGAGCTTTTAAATTTGAAGATAATAAGATTTTGGCGGTTAAGGAGAGGCTCATATAGATATCCACATCGGGGTTTCCCAATTTTATCGCCCAGGATGCTTCAGTTTTTTCCAGGTCGTCGGGGCTTTTGTCAAGAAGTATTTTATAAAAATCTCTCATTCTGCTCGATTCCCTGGTTACCGCTTCCAAAAGTGGGATCTTATCTAACTTAATCTTAGGGCTCCATAAAGTGAGAATATTCTTAATCTGGACAAATTTAAAGTAATGGTTATCTAAAACGCCAAACACCCGTTGTAGCCTAGGAAATTGAAAATCTTGTTCTCCCCCACAGAAATCCCCTATTGTTCCTACCCCATATTTTTCCCACTTTTTCCCCATATCATCATTGGCCAGGTATGGCAATAGTGGCGAGCGCCATAGGGGGGTGTATCTAGAAATTTTAGGAATTGCCATAAATTTAGAGACCTGCTTCCAGATTCTCCATGAACTATATATCACTTTAAACCGCACCTTCTTATAGTAACTAGGTTCCAGTTGTCTCAGTAACAGCCCAGAGGCTTCCTTCCCTATCGATAGTTCATAAATTGTGGGTATTTTTGAGCCCTGTGCTGGTTCCCTAGTATTATTCACCGATAAAAGGGTGGTCATCTGATGTAGAAGTGCTGCCCAGTAATATAAAGTGATATTAGGGACTGCAAGTCCTCCCCTGTCTTGGGGCAATGCTAAATACCGCAATGCTCTTCTGACCTTCCCATATTGTCATATAAAATTGGAGAAGGTTGATTCCAGTGCCCTCAATACATTGTCTTCTAAAGCCAGCGGAATTGCCCGAAACAAATACAATATTTTTGGTAGCATGGTCATTTTTAGGAAATTCCCCCTCCCAATAATAGACAAGTGTAACCCGTTGACCCTCCTTAATTCATCCCCTATATTTTTTATCAAGGGTTCAAAATTAATCCTACTAATCTCATCCACCTTGGCACTTATTCGAACCCCGAGGTACACTGCGGAGGTTACTCTCTTGGGGTCATTAAAAACTATATTATCAGTGCATAGTACTATAGTTTTCCCAGCATTCAAAGCATAACCAGATAGAAGACCATAGCCCTCAGCAATCCTACTAATCTCTTCAATTGCCTCGGCAGGGTTGGAAGTTAAAACCGCGATATCATCGGCGTAAGCCAATACTTTTGTCTCAAACCCACCAGTAATTATTGGTTTAATCTTCCGGGTCTGTAGCAACTTAGATACTAGGGGGTCGATATATAAAGCAAATAAAATGGGGGAGCAGCCCTGCCTGGTCCCCCTTGATATGTTAATGTTACCAGATTCCCTCCCCATTAGTTGAAGTCGGGCTTTTGGCTGACAGTACATTGCCTTAATAGCCTTAATGAGCCGAGGGCCGAAGCCATTCAGTTCCAATATCTGCCATAAAAACTCCCAGGACACCCGATCAAAGGCTTTTTCGGCATCCAGGAGGATCATAGCCAACTGGTCCCCCCCCCCCCCGGTTATAATATCAAAAAGAGAAATAACCCTATGGGTATGATCCGTTGTTCCTTTACCGGGGATAAACCAGTGTTGCCATGGGGAAACCAGATGCTCTATGACCCCTCCTAGCCGATTAGCCAGAATTTTAGAGTAAATTTTGGTGTCAGAGTTGATCAGGGAGATCGGCCGATAGGAAGATGGGTTATCCACCGGCTTCCCTTTTTTGGGAAAGATTATAATGGCGGTCTCTTTCCAAGACTCGGGGGAAGTCCCATTATGCTGTACACCCCTAAACAGATCTAAGAGCAAAGGTATTATAACTGGTCCCAGAATTTTGTAAACCTCAAGAGGTATCCGGTCCGGACCTGCCGCCTTCCCTGTAGCCATTCCTGACAGTGCTAGTTGAACTTCTTCGAGTGTAATTTCTGCCTTTAGCTCCTCTCTAGTAGGCCTATCCAGCCCCTCTCCAATATTAATATCGGCAAGCATCTCTGCCATACCTTGAGAAACCTCTTCTCGGCTTTTGTTAATATCATCTTGGTACAGGGCCTGGTAGTAATTTTGGAAACCTCTGATTATGTCCTCTGGTTGGATATAGACTTGCCCACCTATCCTAATCAAAGATATAGCACTAGAGGATATCTTCTGCCTAGTACAGAGCGCTAACCTCCTGCCCACTTGTTCTCCAGTTTCATAGGTACTGTTTCGATGAGATTGATACTCCTCAGCAGATTTCTGCGTTAGCCAGTTAGTTAGCTCTGCTTTCAGTGCGATTATTCGATACTGAATTTGATCTCCCTCCTGTCCCTGTGCTATCAGCGAAATATGCTCTTCTTCAGCCCTACCTAGATCCCACATCAATTGTTGGTTCTTTTTTTCTTGCTGCTTCCTTGCCCTAATAACAAAAGAGATGGTTTCGCCTCGGAAAGCGGCCTTAAAAGAATCCCACACAACCCCCCTGCTAGCACTAAACCTATTTGTATCAAAAAATTCTTGCGCCCACTTTCTCATATATTCAACATATTCACTATTTACAAGAAGTTTCCTATCAAAGGTCCATTTACTCCGTAATCTTTTAAGACAAGCAATTTCAAGTTCTAGCATCAGAGGGTTATGGTCAGAAATTATTTTAGGGAGTTTTATAATCCCGGCTTGCCCTACAAGATCCTTTGTACAAAAAAAATAGTCAATCCTGACATATTTTTTGTGCGGACTGGAAAAATACGTGTAGCCGGGGTTGGCCGGATTCTTTGTAGCCCATATGTCGACCAGGCCATGGCTAATTTTTAAAGAATTGAATGCCCTGTACACCCGAGGCTTTTGACCCGAATACCCCCCTGGCCCTTGGTTCCCAGGTCTACCGTCCAAAGAGATGTCAAAGTCCCCGCAGAGAATCAGAGGGGTCGACTAGGTGGCCAGTTCAACTTCCAAAGCCTCGAATATCTGAGGATCATCCTGATTAGATCCATAAATTGCACATATAGTGCCGCCCATGGCTAGTTCAATGATCACCCATCTACCCAAGGCATCCACTAATTTACGTTTGGCCATACCCAAAGAAGTCCTTGCTAAGATAGCCACACCACGTATATTAGATGTCTGAGTGGTACATGCCAACAGGTTATACCCTGTAATTCTCAATACTTCTCTTTTCCCCCAGGGAATATGTGTCTCCTGTAAGCATATTACATCAGTGTGGTTGAGTCTGATAAGTTCTGTATATCCTACCCTCTTTGCCCTGTCATTCAACCCCGCAATGTTCCATGAACAGATAGTTATCTTCCCCATCTTAAATTGGGCTCAGATTTACGAATTCCTCCATGGGACCTTCTCAAGCTTTTTCCCCCAATGAGTTCTCGCCTCTCGTTCTGCCATCTATTTATCTCTTTTGATTGTCTCCTTATTTTTCTATTACAGTTTCTAGATATGCTTTTTTTCCCCCACATTTAACCCACCACCTTCCCCTCCCTTCCCCCCCGCTTCGCTGCCCACCCACCTCCCCAACATCCCCACCTCCCCACGTGAGGCGTGCAGACTCAATCATGAGTCTGATTGCGATGGATGTGCTACACAAGCTGAGCGTGAGAGCCCTAATTGTAGGACCTAAATTAGATGCTGCATCCTACAGCCGAAGTTCCCATATTCATTAGTACCTCCGCCATAATACTTCAAAAGGAATAGAGAATTAAATTTATTTTTATTTTATTTTTTTGCCCCATCCCACGTTCCCCCCTTTACTTCTCCCTACGTGCCACCCTGCAGCGTCCCAAAACTATGTAATTCTTAACATGCGTAGTAGCTAGCCTGAACCTAGTTGGAGAGCCCGTCCAGGAATTCCTTAGCTTTTATTTCTGACAAAAAGAACTTTGTTTGCCCCTCAAAAGTCACCTTGAGACGAGCTGGATTGTTTAAAAAGGCTTGCGCCTTTTTGTCCTGGAATGGTTTGATGAGCTGCCGTAGTCGCCACCGCCTTTCAACAGTGGAATGGCAGAAGTCTGGGCGAACAAAATAAGAAATCTCGTTTCTGGATCCTTTTGCATCAGGCCTTGCTTTCTCAGAGACAGCTTGGCGCAGCAAAAAGTTGCCAAAATATACCAGGATGGCTCGGGGGAAACCCCCCGCCCTTACAGGCTGATGGCGGTCGCTTGAGACCGTAGGTGCACACAGAGCACTGAGAGCCAAAAGATATTAGAAATGCTGCACCAAGGAAATCGTGAATATGAAGGAAGTGCTTTTTAGCCCGGACTCACAGTACCCCCCACGGACCGGCAGAGATTACCTACGACTACTGGGAATGGTAATCGGGCTTTCTGTTCTACGGCATATTGCAAGGACTATTGCGGGAAGCACCAAAGCTCATCAAGAAGGCTCTTACCTGTCGGAGGTACCCGGTGCGGGGGCTGACTCTGTGGAGTCGATCGAGACTGCCGGAGCTGCGGAGATGGGTCCCAAGAGTGCGGCCGGGGCTGCCAAGGCTAGGGCGGTCAGACAGATGCTGGGCGGGACGACGGTGTCGGGAGATGCAGCCACGGACGTTCCGGCCACGACCTTGGGGGAATCTCCGGCTCAAACTCCGCAGCGAGGACGCCGGGGGGTAGTGGTTGACCCGGATCCGGAAAAAAAAGGAAGAGGCGGGACAACGCAGAGGGGACGCCCGGCCGGCCCTACAGTGGTCGATCTGTTGAGAGGTCCTGCCGGGAGATGAGTTCTGGGTTGCGAGGTGAAGCTCCGGGGCAAGGCTCCTCCCGACACCGTGGCAAGCATAGAACATGTCGGAGATCCACCCACGCTGGAATTAGGAGACCTAGCTCAGGGAGAGCAGACCGAGCTGAGCGACATGGAGAATGGACACAATAATGGGTCGGTTAACATGGAAGGTAGGCCCGGGGGTTTCTTACCTCAGCAGTTGATTCCGAATCCCACGGGGGCACTCAAAACCCACTTACGACTATTTCAACTGTGCAAGCAGCTGGGGGTTCAAACGGACCCAGCAAAGGCAGGAAATGCAGCTGCGGGCAGAAGGGATTCTGGGGCACAAGCAGACAATCATGGTATTACGAGTATCCAACTCCAGGCGCAACCAGTTAATGTTGATCCTGACCATCTAATTCGCCCACATGAAACTAACCCCAGCAGGGCCCTTGACAGTGGCAGTCAAATAGAGGCTCGACAAGGAACCTAGTGACTTTTTCTTCTCTGTATCAGATGGGGATGAGTGGTCTGAGGATTCATCTGCTGATAGTACGGATCTAAGTTATAGTGATTTGGAGGAGGCAGGTGGCTCTAAATGCAAAACTGTGCAGAGGAAAAAGAAAAAAAGGCAGGGCGGAAAGGATCTGGCTTGGGATTATACCCCTACGAACCAACTGTCTAACCCTATGCCTACCTCCCAATCCGTTTCTGATCCATCCGAGGCAACTTCTCCAACCTTAGAGGCTATATTTCAGGCCATCTCTATGCACCGCGAGGAAACTCGCCAAGATAGCCGCAAGACCCAGCATGCCATGCGCAAGATGCAAGGGGTTGTGCGAATATTGACAAAAACTTGCAGTGTATTTGGGGAACGTTTAACTGACCTTGAGTCCAGGATAGTCACTACAGAATCTGACCTAGCCTCAAATCACGCGTTGGTGGGCTCCCATGAAGCACAGATGGTGGATGTTAGATGGAAGCTGGAGGAGTTCAAGAACCACCAGCGGAGGAATAACCTGCGGGTCCTTGGGATGCCCGAGGGGGTTGAGGGGGCCGACATACGTTCATTTGTGGTGGATTTGTTACGAGACTCCTTGCCGGAACTAACTGAATGGAATTGGGCACTTGAGATTCAGCGGGCCCATCGGGTCCCCTTTGTTCAGAGTCAATGTTGTTTCCAAGGAAATCGAACTGGACTCGATCAGGCCTGCAGTTGAGGTCGGTGTACCTTCTCCTATAATAAATATGCACAAACCAAGAGAAACCAAACACTGAAAACACCTGTACTTGTGTAAGTTCAATAAAATCTTTAGAAAGTCTGTAATAGCTTTGTAGAAGCAGAATGTCTTAAGCTTGGCGTTAGTATTCCGTGACCTACATTGGGTAGTCATCAAGTATATAAATTCAGGCATTTCAGACGTCCAAATTATTATGGATATAAGAAAATTCCAAAAAGCTAATCCTCTTTGTTGAGTTGCAAAATGTTGAGGCTGGAAGCAAAGATATATGGCCATAAACCTTGACAGATATGCAGCAATGTAATTACAAACAGCATGTGGGATTTGAGCGG
Organism: Calotriton arnoldi; assembly: GCA_963921515.1. Classification (NCBI taxonomy): domain Eukaryota; kingdom Metazoa; phylum Chordata; class Amphibia; order Caudata; family Salamandridae; genus Calotriton; species Calotriton arnoldi. The sequence continues at coordinate 244,749 of CAWUFW010011979.1, forward strand.
TCACCTTTTTAAAAATAGCTTGATCATCGCACACCTAGTCATGAGTAAGGTATCTAATGCAATATTGTTGCCACGGGGAAAAAGGGGCCTAAAGCTGGCCCACTAAATGGGACTTTGACCAACTATTAAGGGGGGAAGTCTGTTAGGGTCTACCTCATGACTCAAATTCATGGAAAGCAGTAGTTCTTTTATATAAGCAGCAGAACTGAGCCCTGTATCTACAAGGGGGGAAGATGCAAACAAATGTAAATTTGGGCCACTACACACATTGGGTAAGCAAGAAATCCAATATAACTCTGAACCAACACAAGTCAGCACATTTTGAGGAGCCCAAAACTCCTTAGAATCCCAGTGATTAATTACCCTGTGCATTATCTTCCAATTTTTACAGCCCGCCCACTGCCTTTTTTACAATTTGTAGAAAGTCTTTTAAAGATTTATAATTTCGGAAGGCTGTCTCATTACTGGTAGAGCAAAATAAATATAACTTTTACGTTAGTGTTTTTAAATATTGTATATTCATCATCAAACCAACCACAACCTTAAAGTTGTAATGTACATATTACATCTAAAAAAATAATAGGTGGTCGTAAAAACTTGATGAGTAACAGCATAAATTGTGGGGGAAAAAAAAGGAGAGAGGCCCGAGGACTAGTTAGTGCTCAAAAAATTGCATGTGAGATGGTGGATGTTACCTTTTAGCCGGAATGGAATTCAATGTGACATTAAAATTTTTTAGATTTGCCTTTCAATTATATTTTTCTATGTTTGTTTATCTGTGTGACAGGAATATGTATGTATACTGTTGTGCATACTGTTCCAGTGTCAGCCAGATGTCACAACTGGCATGTTGGAACTGGTGCTAAGGTGAAGGAGAATGTGAGTTTGTGGAGAGAGGGACCCTAGGCTAAACTGTACCTAGGTGAACTTTAAGCATTCCATACTTTGCAGCACTTTGAGTAACAATTATTTCCCATTTTCTGATTACACCGACAAGAATCTTGTAGATCTGGGAAATAGTGAATAATGAGTGTACTGTGTGGCGGGTGGTTCAGAGTAGCCATACCAATGGCTTCCTTTATCATAAAGTATAGGAAAAAGAGATACTTCATTTACTTAGGAAGATTATTTCCTCTAAGAGGTTAATGTATTCGGTACAGAATAGCCACATAAGACCAATGGGAGAAAAGATAACTTCATTAAGGTTAAGTGACAGGTTCTCACGCTGAATTATGGTAAATTTGCAGGTCATCCATTGCGCACTGCTAATGCATGTTTATATTCTCAAGATGGAGACATTTTAGAAGTTAACTAATTAAGTGATAACTGTGGTGTTTGTATTTAGGAGGCATAGAGTGAATATACATATTAAAGGAGTTACGTAAGAACCAGGCAGTTGTTTGATCATTCTATATACAGTTTGCATGTTAGAAGTTAAAACAAATAACAGAATGCTTCAACCTTACTTTTGGAGTTGACATTATTTTATTACCATGAAACAGTGCAAAACTGGCAGTTGTTTTTCTAATAACACTTCCATACAGATGAATATTCAATGGTAGAAACAGAATAGAGAACCCTCTGATGGAGGCTCGATAACATATTATAATACGATTAAAAGCTTTTAGCTGAAATAGTGAAGTTTTGCCTTTATTTTTGATGAAATATGGATGTTATGATTATTCCATCATATTAGAGTCCGTCAGGGAGACTCAGCAGGGTTGAACCATGACTTATGTATTCAGGATGCAGCTTTGGAATCGTGATGTGATGTGAAAATCTGCTCATGATATATCATGACAGGTAGCAATCTGGCAGTAAACACAAACTACCTGGCTGAAACAATTGAAATTCCGAAAACAAGAGTCGTGCAGCGATTATAATGCTCATTACAGAATAGGCATTTGACCTTGTGTTGTGGGAATGCCTATTTATCAGACTCAAAGAGATTGGTACCCCTTCTAGACCACAAGGTGTTTGAGATTTCTTTATCAAAAGTCCTCTCTAAAACAATTATTGTAAGTTCCCCAAAGGGTTGGAATTGTTAAAGTGACACAATGGGCACTGGTCAAGACGTTCCCAATATCCCCATTTCTTTGGGTGTATTAAAAGAACCTCTAGCAGCCGTAATTAATTTCTTGGTGTTTAGTCTCTCGCTGGAAGTAACTTACGCATAATAAAAGTTGTAGACAGACTATTTCATTGTACAGGGTGAGCTAACATCAAATAAATGATGGCTCATAGTCATAATTTTACACAGGGAGGTCATTGTAGAACAAATCAGCAGATAAAAGAAGTCAAACTATTTAATGCCTCTTCTGAAGTATTGCCCAATGAGCTTCAGGAGGATATACGTAGAGATGCATGTGATACTTGGATATCTTCATTTCTGAAAATTAGGGTTACCCCTATGACCTAAATTACCTTCTGCTGTGAGAAGGTTAAGTTGCTTATTACACAAGCTTTACCGTTATGTATAATGTTGGTACAGTACAGTGGCCCTAGTAAAGATTTCAATATTAACTGTTCTCATTTCTTGTTTTCGAGTCTTCCTTGCTATATGTAGTCAGTATAAATTAATTATGAAAAATGAGAGCTTGCTCTTAGGTTTTATCTGGGCAAATTACCGACCAGGCCTTCAGAAAATTTCCTTCTGCAGAAGGCCGTCTTTTCCTTCTGAATTTTAGGCATTATTATCAATCTTTCTTTGTACAATATATCTCCTGTTTTTTTTTTCTTCCAGAAAATTTGCATTTTTGGATAACTTTACTTTATACTTATATAGAGGGTGAGAAATAAAGAATATAACATGCTTTCTTTCTTATATTTGTTATAAAAAGCCAAAAAGTGTTGTTACAAGACATTGAACACTATCAAAGGAAGCGTGCTTTTTATAGGTTGCACAGTTATAGGGCTGTATGAAAGTATATCGTGAACAACAAAAACAGGACACCAGAATACGGTGTCAAAAATATTGTCTACATAAATATCGAGTTTACATACATAATATGTAAATTACCAAAATATTGTGTCAAAAATGTTGCAACTTTCCCTTTAAGTCGTGTGTTCGCTCTTAGGAATGTTAACTACATCAGCTGCAGAACGTGTAAACAGCAGTGGTTGGAGTGCCAGTTGCGGTGTCTGCTGCTGGTGCGGACTTTCCGGTGGGTGCAGAATAAAGCTTATCTTTAAACGGATCACGGAGCATCGTTTCATTACTGGCGACGATTTACACCCACCGAAGAACCCAGCGTGCCATCAAGGGAATTGCTGTGAAGTCCAGACTCCAGGTCGGTTCACGATTTATTTTTATAGGTGCGCAGCCCTTGTGTGTGACTAATGCGGAAGCTGTAGCACCGTTGACCATTTGCGCGAAGGTGTGGCCGAGCGACGTACAACTTTTGTGGCAGAAGATTTATTGTGGATTATCGGCGGCCGTTGTACACATAAGACGCACATTATTTAAACTGAGCACGAGCAGTGAACACGCGAACAAACTCACCGGGTGCGTGGAAGATTCAAACAGCTGACGACTGCAGCGAGTAAACAATGGAGCGGCATCAGAGGAACATGAGCTTTGACGCGTGATGAAGTGGTGCGTGCGCAGTGAACAATCTGACTCTTTGACGCGGAACATAGAGAAGGGGCAGTGTTGTGCGACGCGCTGTCATCTGTCTGCCATAAACAGCTGATTCCACTCCGGTTTTTCTGACACAAGCCAGAAATAGCTGGGGGTGCTGCGTTATTGCTGATTAAGAAACAATTGAAGGAACGCAAATAGAAAACGTCTACAGATAAGTTATTTATTTTAATTTTTTATGTTAGTTTTCATTTTCAAACTTTGTTACATTTAACAATTGAGAGCACCAGCGGCAAGTATTTTTAGCCTTATTTGAGATGTTTGAGAAGATTAACGTAGACGTGGGATTATCTTGCCAACAAGTTTTAGTTAGCTTGTTATTTTTTTTTCATTATATTAGACTGTTATTTTAAATTGTTGTAGCTTGTTTTGTTGGTTTGTTGAGCTATTTTCCCTTTCAGCATGTCGATGGCCAGTGGTATGTGTCAACCTCCACAATTTTTAAGTGAGCGGGGCGAGCCTGTACTTCCTTGGAAGAAATGGAAACCGCTTTTTGATTCCTACCTCATAGCTATTGGTGGCGAAAAGTTCTCTGCCGCCAGGAAGCAAGGTGTCTTACTACATAACCTTGGCATCGAAGGTAGGAACATTTATGACAGTTTGGATCCCATACCTATAGGCAGAGGGGCAGGAGAACCAAGTGAGGTTTATGAAATGAGTGTACAACTGTTGCAAACACATTTTGGACCATGCCTGAATGTAGTTATGGAAAGGCACACATTTTTTATGCGCGTGCAAGCAAAAGGAGAGAGAGTTGGCAACTATGTGGCAGCCTTAAAGTCATTGGCACAAACTTGTGAGTTTGAACAACTGACTGACTCCCTTATTCGTGACCAACTTGTGCGGTGCACAAATGACGCAAGGATCCAAGAAAAGTTGTTATCAAAAAATCCTAATCTCAAAGAGGCCATAACTATTGTAGAGAGCATTGAACACACTTCTCATTGGGTTAAAGAGATGCGCAAAAGCACAGTCCCCATTGACCCTGTTGCCAACATCAGCAAGGATTATTTTGAGAATGTGTCGTCTGATACCCAAGTTGCAACCGTTAGTAAAACAAGTGTTAAGCAAGAGAAGAGTTCTACCAAGTTTGACACACAAAAATGTAACTTTAATTCAAACAAGGATGGCAAGTTTAAATGTCCTAGGTGTGGAAGCCAAAACCATGAACCTAATTTTCCCAATTGCTTTGCCAAAAGTACCAATTGCAGGAATTGTGGGAAAAGAGGACATTATGCCCGGATGTGTAGAAACACTAAAGTAAACTTGGTTGAAGACGAAGACGAGTTCTCTTAACAATTGATTCATTGCTTCACTGATAGCACATCTGAACCTATGAATGATGTAAAGCTGGTAGACACTGGTAATGTGACCATGCCGAAATGTGACGTGTGCATTGGCGATAAGACTGTCCCAGTTTTAGCCGACTCAGGTTCACCGTATACCCTGCTGAGCGACAAATTTTGGTATTCCACCTTTGGGACAACCAATATAAAACTTTTAGCACCTGACATCAACCCTGTAGGTTATGGGGGACAAACTATTGACTTACTATGATATTCCATACAGCCCATCGTGTTCAAAGGGAGAGAAACGGTTGGCAAAATCTATGTTGCCAAGCGTGGTGATAATCTTCTAGGTTGGCGTCACCAAAAAGACCTTGGTATTATTTTGAACCCGAATGCACCTGATCAAGTTATGCTTGTTACACTACAGAGTGATGTTCAGGACATTATAGAAAAGTATCCTGGGGTTTTCAGTGGGAAGCTTGGTCTTCTTAGCGGTTTCAGCCACAAAATAATCCTTAAAGATAATGCTAAACCAGTTGTGCACAGAGTAAGGAAAGTGCCCAACCTCATGATGAAGCCTCTTCAAGAGGAAATTGACAGACTGCTCGAATTGGGAGTAATAGAGAAAATCGAGTCCTCGGAATGGCTGGCTCCCATCGTTTTAGCCCCCAAGGATAAGGGCACAAAAGTTAGAATGTGTGTGGACTTAAGGAGCTTAAATAACTGTATCTGGGTTGACAGGCAGCCTTTGCCAAATATCAACGAAGCTTTGACAAAGTTAGGAGGTGCTTGCTTGTTCAGTGTCATGGATTTATCAGCAGCATATCATCAGATTCTGCGTCATGAGGATTCAAAACCACTAACTTCCTTTGTAACCTTTTTAGGTGCTTATAGATTCATTAGGATGCCATTTGGTTTGGCAAGCGCTGCGGCATGCTTTCAGAGAGTGATGAAAAATGTTTTGTCAGGAATCAACTCTGTCTTATTCTTCCAAGACGATATACTTGTCTACGGGCAAGATAGGGTCAAACATGATGAGGTCCTCTTTCGCGTACTATCAAGGTTGGAGGAATGTGGACTCACCTTGAAGAGTGAGAAGTGTAAATTCAGGGTCAGCTCAGTATCCTATCTGGGGCACTCCATTTCTGGTGAGGGCATCAGCCCTAAGATTGACCTTGCAGAAGCAATAATACAGGCACCACCTCCTTCTAACAGAGACCAAGTGAAGTCTTTCCTTGGACTATCTGAGTATTACTCGAAGTTTGTGTACAATTTTGCCAGTGTGATGCAACCTTTAAGACTATTATTGAAAAAGGGTGCTGACTTCAAATGGACTGATGAGTGTGCTAATGCCTTTAACAAAGTGAAAATTGAAATTGCATGCATGCCGACTCTAGATCATTTTGATGTTCACAAAAAGACTATCCTGACCACAGATGCCAGTGTGCGGGGTTTGGGTGCAGTCCTATCTCAGATGGTTGACGGCAGCAAAAGAGTCATTGGCTTCGCCTCCCGCTCATCGAAAGGGGCGGAAGAGCGTTACTCGGTGATCGAGCGTGAGGCTCTAGCCTGCTCCTGGGCCATCAATCATTTTAGATTTTACTTGTGGGGTTTACCAATCTTGGTTAGGCCTGACCACAAGCCCCTTGTGCACATGTTTTCCTGTAGGAATGTCGAGAGCACCACTCCCAGGATCAAAAGGTGGATTGAGGGGCTCTGGGAATATAACTTTTCTGTAGAGTACCTACCTGGTCTTAAAAATATTCCGGCTGATTTTCTTTCTAGAATGCCTTTGGAGAAGAATATTACCACCAGTCCCAACTGCCTTGTTTCCTGGGTGAAAGAGTCAGCTCTTAATAAAGAAGAATGGGAAGCCTGTTATGTGAGTGACAAGGCAAGGGGACCAGTCATGGACTTTATTGTCAATGGTTGGCCTTCCTTGAATGATGTTCCCGACTGTGCGAAAGGTTACTGGAATGTTCGGGATGAATTGAACATCTTGCAGGAAGAGCTTTTCCGGGGCGAGAGATTAGTACCCCCATTTCTTATGAGAGATAAAATAATCAATCTTGCACATGAGGGGCACCTTGGTCGCAGTTTGACAAAGGCAAAGGTCAGGGAATCGTATTGGTGGCCGGAAGTTGACCGCCAAGCCGAAGAGACTGTCAGGGATTGTACCATATGTGCAGGGAATGACAAATCGAGAAAAATGAGGACCACTCCCCTCTCACCTGTTGCCATACCTGAACGTCCCTGGTCCAAACTTGCCGTAGACATTGTTGGCGCATTCAACACCTTGTCTCCCTCTGAGAGATTGGTGGTTGTCCTTGTTGACTACACGTCTAAGTGGGTCTCTGCCTCCTGCATGAGTTCTATAGTTACGAAGAACATTATTGAGTTTCTCGCAGTCCTAGAGCTAGGAGGTCACCATCGTATTTACAAGATTATTGCCTTAAGTAAATTTTTGTGAATGTGTCTTTTCTCCCTCTCTCCATGCCTTACCCCATGAAGGCTTTACTTTTCTTCCTTTCCTACACTCCTTTGTTATGTTGTGTAACCTTTTCATGCTGCATCTCCTTTTCTTTCCTTCTCTCACAATATTATTGTAAAGGGAAGATGTGTTGTAACTTCGTGTGTTCGCTCTTAGGAATGTTAATTACATCAGCTGCAGAACGTGTAAACCGCAGTGGTTGGAGTGCCAGTTGCGGTGTCTGCTGCTGGTGCGGACTTTCCGGTGGGTGCAGAATAAAGCTCATCTTTAAACAGATCACGGAGCATCGTTTCATTAAAAAATATAGTGGAACAGAATATCGCCAAAAAAGGTAAGTATAAAATTCTAAACTAGAAAATAATAATATAGTTAATAAGCATTTGCAATGCAATATGTCTTGAATTTGCAAGAGTTAGAGTTATTGGCACTGTAAATGAAAATGTGTTTTTACCTATGTGTTTTGGTTTGCAGTGCAGTGGACTTGCGATGCATTTTCCAGCATAAGTAAATAAATAAACACATACAAAAGATATGCAGGATCTGACCTTTTGTAATGTAATGGGGGGGTGGCAGAGACAGAGAGGTAACAGAAAACCAGGGAGAGATAGAGCCAGGAGGAAGAGAGTGCAGGAGACACACTGCACATGTCTGGAGCTGCAGTAAGACATCTGTGGCAGTGACATCCAAGATAATCCCTGGGAGTGGAGGGTGGTGGGGTAACAGAAGGAGACGAGAGGAAGGGAGAGACTGAAATTAAGATAAGGAGAGATAGCACAACTGTGAAAGTGCCACCACAATCCACGTCCTTACCCCTGCAGGGTTAGGCGAGACAGCAGAACAGAGAGAGATGGGGCAGGGGAAGAGAGAGCAGGGAGAGGATAGGGAGACATCAAGGGCATGCAAGAAGCTGTAGTGAGATATCGCTCAGTGACAAAGTACTACAGCAAGCTGATCCCTGGTGTTTGGGGGGAGTGGCGACTCCACACAGATTGAGGGGGGAGTTGAGGAATGGGCGGAGGAGGATGTGAGAGAAACAGGAGCAGTAAGAGTTCAGGTAGACAGTCGGTGCATGTTTGAAACTGTAGTAAGACGGCTCTGGCGGTGACTCCTATCCCACAACCAGCAGATGCAGAGAGAGGGGGGAGGAAATACACCAGGCAGCACCATCAGAGAGAAGGTGAAGACATCGTAGGAGGGACAGGGAGAGGCTTGATGGGTGAGACGAGAAAGTGAGGAAGCAAGGCTGAGCAGAAAATGAAACTAAGTTATAGAATCCTAGAGATTTGCATATAAATGCATCCGTTTGTTAAGTGGGGCAAACCTAGATTCAGTTAATGTATTCTTGCAGCACTGATGCTGCCTGAAGATTGTTTCTAAGCCCTTCATGAAGGGTTACAGACAACAAGGATTAAAGAAGCTCTGGATGTAGGATCTGGGCATCCCTCACAGATCCTTTGCACGATTTCACTTCTTGTGAAACATGCACTGAAAAACATAAAACAAAGCCTTTCCTCGGCGTGGAGTTCCTCGCCCTTGCTCCGAGGTTAAGTGTGGCACACTGGGGACGGCAGGAGCTCTGCGAGGAGCTGGACAAATGCTATGAGTGTCCTCAAGCAGATCCAAACCCGGCCTGAACTAAGAGAGGTGGCACAGCCTTGAGCAAAACGAAAGCACGTCATCTGAGAAAAACACTATGTAGAAAATAAAACAAAACATGCCAGAATCGGTGTACTTTGATAGGCGTCCAGCTTGCCTGAGGCACAACTCCACTGTAGCAACACGGACAACAAAGGGGAGTGGCAGAGAGTGCACGCCGTGATGTTGCCTCCTCTGTCGTTCAGCTTCCATGAGCGTTGTGCGCATTATAATGAAAAAAAAGGCTCAGTGCAAAAAGTAAATGCGGTGTCTGTGTAACTCGTCTATGAGGAATAGGCATAGAAGAAATAAACTTAAGAGAGAAGAGCATTTTTTTTCTTTTCATAGTCCTCATATAACCTCCATAGAATAAGCAACCTCTCAGTCCGATCCACCCCAGCTGCTCATAACTTAGGGGTCCAATCTCAGCTGATGTTCTTACTAGAACCAACCCGCAGAGCACATTATGAGCTGACCAAGAGGTATAATCATTGGACGTATTATTCCTACCAAACACCACTATTCAAGATCGAAGAGCTTCCAAAATAGCCCAAGCTCAGTTCTTTCCCTACAAGCACTGACCTTTTGATCTAAGTACCTAAAGTATCTTACTGAATTCCACCAGCCTCTCCATGTAGGAGGTGCCACCTGGTGCCAGTTCTTACAGATTTCCCTTCTTGCTAAGAGAGTTAAGTAAAACACTAGTTTGTTCTGCAACCCCGAAAGGCCTTCCACCCCATCAGGCAACAAGCCAACACCAAAGAGAATTACAGAGGAGCTTACCTCCACATCTTTACCCAAAACGTCCGACAAGGTCTTACCCACATTGCCCCAAAACTCCTTTAGCAGGGGGCAGGTGGCAAACATGTGTATGTCATCCGCCTTCTGGGCACCACATCTCGTACACCTGGTTTCTCCGCCGCCTCTTATTTTGGACAGTTTGAGTGGAGACCAGTATATCCTGTGGAGTGTGAAAAAGTGGTTTCTCCTTAGTGCATCCTATTTAATCAACGGGTAAAGCATGTCTAAAGATACTTGCCATAGATTTCTCAGCTCCTCATCAGGCAACTATTTCTCCCAAACCAGGCCCGGATGTTCCAGCTTCCTGTCTGCTGCAGAAAGGAGATAGTTGTACCAAAGTGCCACTTCCTTCTTCTTCAGATTTTGATCTTGCAGGTCGTCCTCCATTGAGTTGTCCACAAGGGGATGCCACTGCTGGTTCTTGCACCACATTGAAATTTGGTAATATTTGAATCTGGATAATGTGTCGTTGGTTAAGCTATTCCAGGTATCCCATGGCAGACATTTTTCGCCATCTACTATATCCATCCAACGTGCAACACCCGCATCTTTTAATGGCTGAACTAAAGCGTCCAAGAGGCACTCCGGTGTTCCCGGGGAGTCCCACACGGGGGCCCATTCACTATAGTAGGATAAACCTAAACTAGAGCGGCAGTCAAACCACAGCTTGGCAGCAGCATATAAAACCTTCAGCCGGACTTTTTAAAAGTACTTGGGGGCACCACATTTATACATAAACCCTCCTCAGGGCTGTCCATTTGCATAGCCTTAAACATGCAGCCAATCAAAGTGTTATCTGACCTGAGAAGTAACATCCTACAGTTCTTCAGTTGATATGCCCAAGAGTACAGCTGGAGTTCAGGTAAACCCAGGCCGCCATGCGAAAGCTTACGCCTTAGCTTCTTCCAAGACAGCCTGAACCCCTTGCCCGCCCATATAAAAGCAGAAATCCTTCCCTGGATTTTAACTAATAGGCCTTTATCAAACACCAACAGGATATTATTAAATAAGTAGGTGAACTTGGGGAAAATGCACATTTTAATCAAGTTAACCCCCCCAAAATGTATAAGTGGGAGGTTCTGCCATCTTTTCAGAAGTGCTTCAACCTCCTTAGAGACTCTAACTAGGTTTACTTTAGGGATTTCTCTTTGCTCCTGTACTATGGTTACACCAAGATATCTTATCTCCTTAGATAGCCTTACCCCCTGAGCTGCCACGTTCCAAGCCATAACTTGTGTCTTGTCGTTATTAACCTCATACCCAGACAGTTTCCCGAAAGCCTGTACTTCAGTGAATAATTCTGGTAGAGTTTGGTTGACATTAGACGATAATATAATCAAGTCATCGGCATACAGGGCTAGCTTCTTTGTGAAACCATTTACGACAAAAGGATAGATCTTTTTATTTTGCCTCAAACATTGAGCCAAAAGCTCAATGTAGAAGTCAAAGAGAATAGGTGACAGAGGGCACCCTTGTCTCGTGCCACGCTCTATTAACACAGGTGCTGTGAGGTTGCCATTAACCACAATCTGAGCCCGGGGAGATTTGTAGAGTTTATTAAGGACCACTCTGAAGGTCTCAAAGCCAAAAGCCATCAATACCCTATTCAGGTAACGCCAGTTAACTCGGTCGAAGGCTTTTGCTGCGTCTAGGGTGATAATTGAAAGCGGAGCACCTTGCACCATTGCTAGGTCTATTAAGCCAATTAGAGTGAGAACCAGATCCTTCATCTGCCTCCCCGGGAGGAAGCCCTTCTGGTCTTCATGAATTATCGGCCCCACGATCTTACAAAGACGGGCATTTAGTACCTCAGTGAAGATCTTATAATCGCTGTTCAATAATGATATTGGCCGATAAGACTGACATTGTGCAGGATCCTTCCCGGGCTTTAAGATTAGTGCAACGACAGCCTCACTCCACGAGTCTGGTAAAGGGGAGGTGCCTCTCAGAATTTCATTAAACAGCTTCAACCAAATAGGGATGACTTCATCTGCCAATAAAACATAGATCTCGTTAGGGATCGCATCTGGCCCAGCAGCTTTCCCTTTCTTCATTTTTTTAAGGGCAGTGAGGATTTCGCTCCCTGTTATATCTTGGTGAGCAATGCTAGACTATCTAAACTCAGCTTTGGGAGCTGTTTCCCTGCGAGCCACTGATCTAGCGCGCCTTCGTCAACCACTAAATCCTCCTTATACAAGTCCTGGAAGAATTTGGTAAAAGCCCGCTCAATGTCATCTTTATCCTCAACATACTGGCCGCCATTTCCCAGTTTAATCTTACTGATGTAGTTATGGGATTTATCTATTCTACTCTTCATTGCAAGTAATTTGCCACAATTCTCTCCCTGATCAAAGTCCCTAATTTTACTGACTTCCCATTTCTGCAGCATAATTTTTTCAGTTTTGAGTCTAAATGCGCGCTGCCTTCCCCACTAAGCTTCCTTTTTCCACACCACAGACCTGCCCGGCCTTTAAGGATGCTTCGGCCACTATTAACTGCTCCTCTAACGCAGCAGTCTCTCTTTTTTCAGATCTGGCCCAGCCCGCAGCGGCGCCCTTCAGAATCCCTCTCAACCATGCCTTGAAAGAGTCCCATACTACATGTCGAGGAGCAGAGTCTACATTTTGATTGAAAAAAACAGCCGTCTCCCTCTTTATCTTGTCTGGAATATGTGGTTGCAGAAGAAGCCTCCTATTCAAGGTCCACCTTCTGGGTGGAGACCTTGAGGGAAGCTCTATATTTAAAGCTATTGCACCATGATCAGAAAGATGAACAGGCAAATACTCTATATTCCTTACTTTCCCTATTTCTGAGAGCTCCATAAAAATATAATCGATCCTTGAGTAGTGACCGTTTTTTTTACTAAAAGAAAGAATAGTCCCAGGCGTCACCCATTTTCTTCCGCCATACATCACATAAGTTTAAATGGTTTAGCATAGCAAGAAGATGGGCTTTGACCCGTGGTGCGGCAATTTGGGTAGGGAGAGCGGATCTGTCAAGCCTATTATTTAGAAGGACATTAAAATCCCAGCCGAATATCAGAGGAGCTTCAAAATCAGCCAGGGAAAGGCAAAGACTATTCAAGGGTGTGATATCATTTTCGTTTTGGCCATAATAACTGGCCAACGTGTAGGAAGTAGCTCGACTCCTAAATTCCACTACCACCCAACGCCCTTTCTCATCTGTTTGTGATTTGCTCAACTCTACTCTAGAGTTTGATTTAAATATTATAGCAACTCCTTTTGAGCAGCATTGTTGGTCTGTGGCTACAACTTTATCCACCCACCTTTGTCTATCAAACAGTGCCATACATTCAGATCGTAACAAATGCGTCTCCTGAAGCATGAGAATCCTAGCTGGGCTGTCCTTCAAGTATTGAAGAACCAGTCGCTGTCTTCTTTTGACCCTCAGGCCATTCACGTTCCAACACAAGATTTCTAGACAGTCCCCTCCCATAAGACCTGCTCTATCCCCCGTTGTCATGTTCACAGGTCAAACTGCATCCATAAAAAGAGGTTATATAAAATGAGGACACTTTTTCATTTGTTTTCTTCTTTTTTCCCCAATGCTCCCCACCACCACTCGTGCAAAGAGAGAAGAGCATTGTAGAAATTGTGTTCTGACCACAAAATCCTTTTTGCGGGCTGGAAAGTATAATGGGGAGGGGATTGAGACCTTCTGGTAGCTAGCATAGGGTTTAAAGCTTGGAGACAATGAAGGGAGCTCAACCATGGAAGGCAATTAGAGGCAGCGTGCTATTTCACTTCTTGTGAACCATGCTCTAAAAACCATAAACAAAGCCTTACCTCAGCGTGGAGTTCAGCTTGCCTGAGGCATGACTCCACTGTTACAACACAAACAACAAAGGGGAGCAGCAGGGAGTGCGAGCCGTGATGTTGCCTCCTATGTCGTTCAGCTTGCTTGAGGCATGGATGACGTACACATTATAATAATAAAAAGAAATGCTCAATGCAAAATGTAAACACAGCGTCTGTGAGGCTCAGTTCAAAAAGTAAATGCGTCGTCTGTGACAGAAAAGTGATGGCTCTTTTAACAAGCCATCACCCAAAGAAAAAAAAAAAAAAAAGGAGTGCGCACAAAAACACATTAGTTAAAGGAAGCGGAAAACCACGTATAGCAGGGGCAGTCGGCAGGGAGGATCTAAAACAACAGAAAGCTGGAGTAATTAGACATGCTCACCAAACAGAAGCATGCATTTCTAAAAGGCAGGAATGGGAACAAATGAAAAAAAGAGGCGCGGCTTCAAGCCACAGTGTACATTACAGCATGCCATGCAGAGAAGCGCATGCACTGCCCAGACTTAACCTAAATATTATTTGGTTTAGTTAGGGGGGCGCTTATTGGACTCTGCTGCTTTCTGGTGGGACTTCGTATCTCAGATCCCATCACAGCATCAGCCCTCAGTGGAGAAGGCGGGGCACACCATCAAAGCGCTGAACGACAACAGCAGCTCCAATGTCCAATCTCCAGTTAGCAAAAGGGGGAAATGAGGAACTCGCAACAGATACAAAGCGGTACCAAACTCAATCAACCAAGCCTGCCAAACCAGGAAACAAGTTCAGCTCCTCAAGTCCTGAACCTCCACTCAACTTCCACTCCCCTCTCTCCCTCCGTGGTAGAGGTTCCAGTGGAGTTTGTTCTAAGCCAGCCTCAATGTGAGCGCCTTGTGGAGAACTACTGTATCAAAGTCAAGGAGATGCTACAGGCAGAGCTTTCCCTCTCTTGGATACTCAAATTAATTGAGGCGCAAATGGCTATTTTTGCACAATCACCACCCCAATCGGCTATTCCAACTAAGGCCACCAATGTGGATACTCAGTTCATATCTAACTCCCAACCCCCTCTTATAGCCCCTCCACACCAGGACCATCTGGAGGGTCTACTAATGATTTGATTTATGCCTGATCCCACATCATGGCGTTTGGGCCGGCACAAGCTTCCAGGTAATATGTGTTACCTGTGGGGATCAACAACAGGGAAATTGTCCTTCTGCCAGGCCGCCAAGGGGTTGGGCAATCACTTAACGATATTGATCTGAATCTATACCAGGTAACCATCATTCTCCCCCCAGCCGCCTACCCCTGTGTGGTGATCCTCAAGAGTGCTCCTCCTTTACGCAGGGATCAAGGGAAAACTCCTTTGGAACTACGAAAAAAGTCCTGGATTGACTTGCACGTCACAGAGGTTTTCCCTTTTCCTCAGCAAACGACATCCTGCTGACTCGCAGGGTGGGCTGCATTGGGCCGAGTCCACTGGACCCAAGGGGATACTGTGTTATAGTGAATTTGAGATCAACTTTCCTGGTGCAAAACCTATTGTTTGGGCCTCCGTGTAAAATTGGCGACAAGAGTAATATTGTTCTGGTGCCACTAGGCTATTTTTACAAACCCAGCTCTCATCATCCACAGGCAGTTAACCATAGAGTGCCCAGGACTGTTGATTGTGGCAGTAGTATCCAGGAGTTTACTTCATCTGTGTCTCAGGTTCTGCAATTGACTGACTCCATCCCTCCCAAAGATGTCACATTGAGGGGGTGATCCGTTTTCAATACCAGTTGCGAATTGTTATAAAGCTTTCTCTAGTGCGGATTAACATTTTGATGGTGCCAAGGCATCTTTCCCAACCAAGAACTCCAGGAGGGAAGTGACCTTATGTAGGGCACAACATCCAAAATCACCAACTATCCCTATTCCTTTTTGAGCTGGAACACTGCTGGTCTTAAGGAAAAGCTCACAAACCCGGCTTGGCTCAAATTTGTCACCAGATACGATTTTCTTGCCTTACAGGAAACTTGGGACACCATCTTTTCATCTTGTGAAGGTTTTGCTTGCTACTCGTGCCCTGCTATCCCTTCTATTTGTGGCAGGGAAAGGGTGGTCTCTTGTATGTGTTAATCTGAACCTAAAAGTGGATGTCTCAGTAATTGTCTCAGGAAGCTCGGCCTTCATGGTTCTGCTCATCAAGAATATTTTGAGTTCCTTCTATATTTATTTGATTAACTTTTATAATCATTTCTTTTCAAATTCTGCATGTGTTCCTTTTGTTAAATTGTTCTAATTTCTATGGAATCTTAAGCCGCTAGAGGCCGAGTTCTCCTCTCAGCCCCATTTCATGCTCTGTGGGGACTTTAACGTCAAATATTTTAACATCTATGAGGAGCATGGTTTGAAGCGCTCTGTGTCATTTAGGAGTAGCAGAGGAAAGGAGTTAAGCCAGTTTTTGGATGTACATGATCTCGTAGATGTTGTCGATATGTTTGGGGGAGGCTGACTTTCTTTGGCAACCTATAGAGGATCTGGGAGGACGTTGATTATATATTTGTAACTAGAAACTTCTTGGTTCACTGACAAAATATCGTCTATCAAAATATCGCGATACCAAAATATTGTGACCAAAATATCGTTGTCCAAAATATCGTCGTCCTATACTTATAATGGTAAGTACAAAAACATCGAAAAAGTAATATTGTTGTCATTAATATTATGGTATTAAATATCGTTTTTAACTATATATATATATATATATATATATATATATATATATATATGTATATATGTTAAATATTAAAACTATTAAATACTAACATTCATTTAATAAAAATAAAGTAGATTTAATATATATTTCAACAAATATAACAAATAAACATTTTTAAATAGTTAAACACGCACATATATACCTACTTAAAAACTACTATTAAACTAATAGTTTTAATTTATGTTATAATTTCAAAATTGTTTAAATAATGTAATAATATAACAAATATATATACCAATAACATAAAATATTTAAAAAACAAACCATTTTAATTAAAATAAAAAAGTAAATAACATACATTTCTTACAATTGAATAAAAATATTTTACACATTAAAAATATTAATTATAAATAATATAATTTTAAATAAGCAAAAACATAAGAATATAAATAGTAACAATATCAAATAAATTATAAAATTTTACATTTAATGAAGATACTATTACAGTTACAATTTATGCAAACGTTGGCAAAGTGTTGTACTAAGGATATATAAAATTTACTACTCCCACTTCATGCAACACAACAGCAGGAAAACTGTTACATCACACAGGGGTAAAATGTACTAGTCCAACTCCAATAATTTCAACAGTAGGGGAAGTGTTGGATTACGGAGGGGTAAAATTTACTATTCTCACTCTAGTCAGTGCAACAGTAGAGAAAGTGTCGGATTGCGGAGGGGTAAAATTTATTATTCCCACTCCAGTCTGTGCATGAGTAAGGAAAGTGTCGGATTGCGAAGGGTTAAAATGTACTATTCCAACTCCAATAAGTGCAACAGTAGAGAAAGTGTCGGATTGTGGAGGGGTAAAATTTACTATTCCCACTCCAGTCAAAAGCAACAGTAGGGAAAGGGTTGGATTGCGAAGAGGTAAAATGTACTATTCCCACTCCACTAAGTGCAACATTAGAAACAAACAAATTCTCTTCAACACAATAAAATTATTTCAAAAACATAGTAAACAAATAAAAATATAAATATCTAAAAAAAAGAAATACAAATAAAAGTTAAATAAAATAAATACATATAACAATGTTAAATACAGGGGGGCGTGGCTAAGCACCGAAGCGAAATGGCCGCCTAACGCTGTAGCTCCGTAAACCCTGTCCCCATACGCCTATCCGCCACACTGATCCGCTCCCCCCGAGGAGGAGAAAAGACACCGGAGGTATACCGGAGGCGATTCCTTCTGACCCCGAAACCAGCAGGCGTCTGTGCCCCGAGAAACCGGAGCAAACGGAGTGGGGCCTACCCGCAGCGCTGAGACCGGGGAGCACAGTGCCGGTGGGGCCGCGGCGGTGAGGGGGCGGAGCCGCCTTTCCCGTCCGTAGCCACGAGCCTGGAGAGGGGCCCTGAGATTCACCCGAGCTCCGCGGCGGCATCGGCGGAGTGGGCGTCAGGCGGCCCAGGCAAGAAACACCTGCAGCAGCCCTCACCGTCCCGAGGATCGACTCGGAGGCCTGAGACGCCATTGCTTCGCGAGGCAAGACCGGAGCACTGCGGCGTGGCCTGGAGGTGAGGTGGGGGGCCGGAGTGTCTTGGGGCGGTGCCCCCGAGTGAAATAATCGGTGGACCTTGTCCTCCCCTCCCCCCCCCCTCGCTGAGGTGTCCGCAATCAGCTCCGGGTCCTGTTTTCCCCCCCCCCCTCACTGGCATACTGTGAGGTGGCGCCGGGGACTCATAGCCACAGCCCAGCCGCCCAGTCGAGGAGACAGGGAGAGTGTTTGTGCCGGCCGGCCCTGCGCCTATCACCAGTGGGCCTCTGCAATACCTGGCAGGGTGAAGCGGGCGCTGGGCTCCCACATATGATGCCTCCTGAATCGGCGCTGCCGAACAAAAGTGATCTGGGTGCGCGTGGACCACATACCAAGATCCTACAGTCGTGGGCCCCTCCCCCGCCTACACAATTAGACCACTGGCCGGACACATTACCAGTCAGCACCCCCCTGACTACCGGGGCCATAGACGCCTTGTTTAATTCCATCACAAGCCCTTTGTGCGGCGAGGAGCGGACAAAATGGAGAAAAGCAAGCCCCCGGGAACGAGAGGGTCAAAACCAACACAGACCAATAAACTCGACCGATACACGATGCCCAAAGACATGCTGCAGGGCCGTCAATCCAGAGGTACACCCCTGGGGGACCCAGAAGAAGAGGAGCGAGAACTCTCCCTTAAAGACGTCATGGAGGCCATCACAAGCGTCAAGACCTCTCTTGAACATAAAATGGACACTATCGCAATTGACGTGAACCTAATAAGAGCAGACCTAGCCACATTTAAGGAAAAGGTCAAACAGGTGGAAATCGCTACGACCAGCCTGACGGGAGACGTCGCACAGCTTCAAGGGAGGTCTCGGACCTACAGAATTTCCGTAAATTCACGGAAATGAAACTGGATGATTATGAAGGGCGCCTACGCCGCAACAACCTACGCATTCTGGGAGTTCCGGAGCGGGCGGAGGGGCAATCTCCAGACCTCTTCGTGGAAGACCTTATCCTAAAACACCTCCAACCCAAGGGCCTCAGCCGATTTTTTGTTATTGAGAGGGCTCACAGGGTACCGGGGGCGCCCGAGACCCGGGGCTCCTCCGCGCCCTATGCTGGCGAGAGTGTTGAACTTTCGAGACAGGGATGTAATTCTCCAGAATGCTAGGACAGGAGCTCCACTCCACTATGACAACGCAGACATCACCTTCTTTCCAGACTTCACCCAGAGGGTGCAAAAGATGAGGCGCACTTTCCTGGTGGTGAAGAGGGAGCTTCGAGAGCGGGGCCTGAGGTACTCCATGTTGTTTCCGGCACGTTTGCGGGTCGAGGCGGAGGGACGGACGTGGTTTTCGAGCACCCTGAAGAGGCCGCGGACTGGATTGAAAGCAGGAAGATCCCGGGCCCACCGGATAGTCATCCCAGAGAGGAGACTTCGCTGTCCCCTATCGGATGAGACATGGTGGTGGAGAGTGGATGTCACTGGGACATTTTGGCCCTTAACCGATCTGGGTTAAGCACTGGGCGACTGCGCAGTTGACCTGGAGGGGACCTCTTCGTGACTGTTTAAACTCCAACCTTTGAGGTGTGCCTTTTCCTCGGGGTTACAGACCTTAATTTTTACAGGGGACAGAGATACGGACAGCCACACCCCTATTTTTTCTACCTTTAGTTTTTGCTAGGGGCGACAGGCACTCTGCAAGTTTGAAATGGGCAGTTCTACGCCCAGAGTGCAGGGCAGCAGGGAGGGGGGTTGTTGGGTGGGGGAATTTTTGTTTATAATTTGTTGGAAATTTTACATCAGTGTTAATTATGGTTTCTTCAACAGAGGGGGTGTCGACTTTGTTCCTCCTGGCATTTCAGAGTCTATCAAGTTATACGACAAATGTGATGGGAGACGGGACAATTAAGGTATTAAGTTGGAATGTCAACGGGCTTGGGGACAAGATTAAGCGGAGCATAGTTCTCCAGTACCTGAAACAGCGATCTCCAGATATTGTCCTGCTCCAGGAGACGCACCTGGTTGGTAATCTGTGTAAAGCAATGCATAGGGGAGGATACAAAATGGTAGCACATGCGGGGTTCACTTCTGGCTCCAGAGGGGTGGGCATTATGATGAAAAACACACTCCCCCTCACTATAAGTTCCACATGGGCGGACGACCGGGGCAGATACGTTGGGATTACGGGAACTTGGGAGGGCCGTCTTATCTCTCTCATGTCCATCTATGTCCCGCCAGGCCTACAGGGCACCACCTTTGCGGACCTGGGTACGGTCCTCCTCTCCATTCCAGACGGCCTTGTGGTCCTCGGAGGGGACTTCAATGCGGTGGTCTCGGGCACCCTGGACCGCCATCCCCCACGGGAGGTGGGGTCCGCTTCCCGCTGGCTACCTGACTTCCTAGAAGCTATGGGGCTAGTTGATGGTTGGAGAACTTACCATCCGGACCAGATACAGCACACCTTTCACTCCGGGGCACACCATACCCTCTCCCGCCTAGACTACTGTTTACTGCCAGCCGCACAAGCATCCCTCATACACGAAATCAAACATCTTGCGAGAGGCATCTCCGATCACTCACCGATATGGCTCCGCATGGTCCTCCATCAGAACAAAGTAGGAAGACTAGCCCCAATCAACCCCTGGTATTTCCACAATCCCAAAATCCGCACAACCCTTATTGAAGCCATGGATAATTATTTCTTAGATAACGAGGGGATGGTGTCCTCATCCAAGTCCCTATGGGAAGCATTTAAGACTGTAATCCGGGGACAGGCGCTGTCGCTGATCTCGGGTGCGAAGAAAGAAAAACAGAAAGAAGTTTTAGACATCGAGGCTGAAATCGATAGATTGGAGAGTGACCTGGAGTCTGGTGTGACACCAGAGAAGCTTCACCTCCTGAGCCTGAAACAGCACAGTTATAAGGCCTTAGTCACAGACAAAGCCAAAAACCTGGGGAGGGAGCGGCTGGGTAGACTCTATGACCTGGGCGACAAAGCAGGAAAGCTTGTAGCATGGCTAGATAAACGGGAGTGGGCGAGCAGGCTGGTGCCAGAGATTAGAGTAAAAGGGGACACACCCGTCACGAATCCACAAGAGATAGTTGATAGTTTTGCCAGCCATTACCAAACGGTCTATACGACAGTGGCCCCCTATACGGAGGAGGACTCTCAGGAATTGTTACATGACATCAAACTCCCCCGCCTCTCCTTAGAAAATCGGGACTTCCTGGACAGTGACTTGACCCCAGACGAGATAGCGCAATCGATCCGTTCGTTAAAATCAGGGAAGGCACTCGGCCCCAATGGACTCCCCATCGAGCTCTATAAGCTGCGACCCGATAAACTTTCCCCCTACTTAAAATCTATGTTTGAGGAATCACTGGAGACGGGAATGCTGCCTAGGGAACAGAGGATAACCACCATAGTTACCATCCATAAAGACGGGAAACCCAGAACAGACTGCAGTTCCTATCGGCCAATTTCCCTCCTAAACGCCGAGCCAAAAATCCTCGCCAAGCTCCTGGCCAACCGCTTAGTCAAGGTCATTAGTGCCTTAGTACACCCAGACCAATCCGGCTTTATGCCGCACAGGAACACGGCCCTGAATCTACGTCGAGTCCATGGGGTAGTAGCTAGAGCACATACTCTCCGAGAGCCAGCAAAGATCGCGTCCCTGGACGCAACCATGGCATTCGACACTATTGAATGGCCTTACCTTTGGGCAGTATTGGCCAAAATGGGTTTCGGCCCTAACTACATAAACTGGGTACGACTTCTGTATAACGAACCTCTAGCCCAAGTGGTGGTCAACAATAAGTTATCAGCTACCTTCCATCTGAGTCGGGGAACCCGTCAAGGCTGCCCGCTTTCGCCTCTCCTCTTCGCCTTGGCGCCTTTGGCAGCCTGGATCCGTAGGGATCCCAGGATACGGGGACTAGAATGGTCTCCCGGCTGGGAGGACCGAATCTCCCTCTACGCAGACGACCTGTTGCTTTATCTGGCCTCGCCTAGGAAATCCCTTATAGTGGTCTTAGATATCCTGGCGGTATTCGGTCGATACTCTGGATTCTCTATCAACTGGAGTAAGTCGCTCTTGTTTCCTTTGTGGGGCGATCCACCCGTCCCTCCCAAGAACTGCCCCATACAAATCAACACGGCAGGCTTCAAATATCTGGGGATTTTCATTTCGCTAGATCCCGCAATCCGGTACACTCAAAACCTTCTCCCCCCTTCGCAAGCTTAAAAGCGATATTGCCGGCTGGAGGTCGCTACCCCTCTCCCTTCTGGGCAGAGCCGCCCTATTCAAAATGATGTCCCTGCCTAGATTCCTATACACCTTGCAAAACACCCTGGATCCTGTTCCCGCCAAATACTTCAAGGAAATTGAGGGTCTACAGAGAGACCTGTTGTGGGATGGAAAACCTCGAATCGCCCTGACCAAACTAACACTGAATTGGTATGACGGTGGTATTAGCCTCCCAGATATCAAGAAATACTACTGGGCGGCTCACCTAGCAGCTATCAACCACGGCATGTATGGCCGTGCAGACGATCCCGGATACGCCATGGATAAATGGCTCCTCCCAGGTGGTAATTATAACAGGGCGCTATACTCACGGCCCAGACGATATACCTTGACTGGCCCCACCAAACATTCTGTCCAGATTTGGCATGACGTTATCGCCTCACTGGGATGGAAAAACACGCTAACATTAGCCACTCCACTTTGGGACTCAGAAAGATTGGGCGACTTATGGAAATCGAAGGGTTTTGACAGATGGGACCTTATCGGTATCTCACACATTAGGGACCTTTGGGGGGCTGGGGGGTCAAATCCTTTGACACGCTCCAGGCGGACTACGATCTGGCAGCCACCGAGTGCTTCCGCTACCTGCAGGTCCTGCACTCACTGCAATCTTCGCTACCTAAGGGGACTTTCCCTCCAGAGGCCTCTCCGCTGGAGGACAGAATATTAGACGGCCACCTTCCCGAGAAAACCATCTCCCTGATTTATAAAATGTTAATTAACAACATGGAGAGTCCCCTTCAATCACTCCGTGAGAAATGGATGCAGGATGGGGTGGAGGTGGATGACGAGGACTGGCAGATGGCAGTGTCTTCCCCCAGAGAGGTCGCTATCCCGGCACGTTTGAGGCTGGTACAGCTTAAAATCCTCCACAGAATTTATATGACAGGACCCCGTTTGGTACACATGGGATGGTCAGATAGTGGGAACTGTAGGCGGCGATGTGGTCACGTGGGGACATTCATACACATAATTTGGGAGTGCGAACATATCATATCCTTCTGGCTCAAGATCCATGACACTATTAATGCGGTACTACGGGTTCACCTCCGTCCAGAGGCAAGACGATGCCTCCTCAATCTGTGGGAACCTACAGATCTCAACACAAATCAGACACAGTGGGCTACACTGGGATTCATGCTGGCAAAACGCAACATTGCTCAACTATGGGGGCCACACTACCACCCACACTGGCAGCATGGGAGAAGAACCTTGACTGGTGCATGTTTCGGGAGAAAACAGTCTACCTGGCAAGAGGGTGCCCCAAAAAATGGTCCCGGATATGGAGCCCCTGGAATGCCTACCGGGGAGAGATCTGTGTGCCTCCTGATTGTCACGAACAAAATGACCCCCACACCCTGTAACATTCCTCTACCATGTAGAAATCCGACGTATTTCCTCCTGTACCGCCTGTAATGTATGATTTGGCTAACCCTCTGCAATGTTTATTGGAACCGATGTATGTTTAATAAAAAGAATTATAAAAAAAAACAATGTTAAATACAGATCATAAATAACTACAAATATTATAATTAAAATACGAAAATATTTTTCAATTAAATAAACAATTGTATTTAAAAATTATGTATTAACAAAAACATATTTATGAAATGATTTTTTTCAGTTACTTCCCACCCTATACCCCTACAAAACTCAAAACCCACACCTAAAACTTAAACTAAAAAAAATTAATTGCACAATTAACATAATTAGCAATTAAATAAATAATATTGAATAAAAACAAATTATTAAATTTATTACAATTAAGGGCCTCATTATGATGTCGGTCAGACAGCAACTGACTAGCCGTCAGTTGCGGTCCAACAGACATCTGCCCCTGTGGCCCACGGCAGTCGAAGGCAGCAGGCAGAGGCCCAGCGGTCGGAATGTATTCCCTACAATAAGGGCGGTACCTGCTCAGGCACCGCCGTAGGGATTAAGATGTCCCTTTCAGTCTGCCTTTCTATGGCAGTCCGACAGCCATAGAAAGGTAGATGGAAACAGACTTTGTGGGCACCTAGCTGGGTCCCCGCCCATTCGTGGCCTCCACTATGAGGCTTGAGGGGCAACTGCACAAGCTGCAATAGTAATCATACACTTTACAACCGCCGTGAAGGCGGTAGCACTCTAATTCAGAATGCGGTACCTCCAACTCCTTGACGGGCAGTCCCGTTTCCGATCGCAATAGGCCCTAAATTACTTCCAACCCTCTACCCCTATAAGCCCACAACCCGCTAGAGTACTAAAATCACAAAACTTAATTTAATTAAATGTAATAACTACTAAAAATCTAACAACTATATTAAAAAAACAATATTTATAAATAGAATTTACAGCATATACATTTAAAATATATACTAAAACATAATAATTAAAAACATTATAAACAACTATATTTTTGTAAACGATATTAATGACTTCGATATTTTAGAAATCGATATTACTTACCTTAACATTGATATTCTTGACAACGATATTCTTGCAGATTATTTCTATATCACGATATTTTAGACACAATATTTTGCTAGGGGGATATTCTGGTTTCAATATTTTGGTCTGAATACCAAACTTCTTATCTAGGTTTTTACAGGGTGGTATCATTGAGACGGAGTGGGGGGATCACAGCTCAAATTCGGCAGGTGACAGCCTCATGCTTCAGCAAATTAAAAAGCCTGAGGAAATTTTTACATCTACTGCCGGAGGACTGTCGCAGAGTCATTGTCCATGCTACAGTGACATCGAGGCTGGACTATGCTAACTGCCTGTACCTGGGTCTGCCCGCCTATCTTATCAGGAGACTGCAGATGGTACAGAATGCGGCTGCGAGATTGATTAGACGAGTGCTGTTTCGACATCACATCTCTCCGCATATAAGACAGCTCCACTGGCTGCCGGTGGCGAAAAGGATGGAGTTTAAGGCCTTAACTCTGGCCTTTCGGGCGATACATGGCAAATGTCCTAGTTACCTTAAACACCGGCTATGCCGCTACCAACAAAACCGCTCTCTGAGGTCCAACTCTCAGAACCTGCTTTGCACATCTCGCTTCGCTAAAGTTCGCATAGGGGGCAGATCCTTTACAGTGGTGGCGGCTAAGCTTTGGAATTCTCTGCCGTATAATATCCGCCAAATCCAATCAGAACCGATGTTCAGAAAGTCCCTTAAGACCTGGCTCTTTAGCTCAGGTTAGATCTCTTTGGCCTTCTCATTTCTCATGCCTCCTACCGCTATAGCGCCAGGACACCTCTGTTTGAGGTAGCTGTCGCGCTTTATAAATGTCTGTATTATTATTATTATTATTATTAGTCTAAAAACAGTAGGACTTTTCCCGGTGGTGAGTATAGATAGCCCCACGGAAATTATTTCTGTTCCTCAGCATACCAGCGATGGTCTCAAGTAAGTATGGCGTCTTAAGGAATCGGGTGTTACTCTTGGTTTACTTTTGAAGGTCCATCTTAAAGTCTTCCTAGACTGCATGCCTGAAGTGAGTGAGGGGGCACGGATAGATCCATATGAAGAGCTATGCGTATGCATTAAGAATCATTTGTTAAAGCCAAACCAATGTACCTTAGAATGGCAACAGTAGTTTGATAGGCACTACTCCGCAGCAAATTGCAGGTTAAGAATGGCACTCAAATCAAAACAAAGATCCCGCAAACGTTAGTGTAGCTCGGAAGATTTATAAGTGCACCGTGAAGGATGGGAGGGAGGCACTGAATAAAAGTGACTGGGAGCACCTGCAACATGCCACACTTTCGAACAATAGCAAATTGTTCAGGGGCATGGTAAATAAATTTAGACAAAGGGACACTTCGGTTTAATTCACTTTTACAGTGTAATGTGGCGGGCCCCAAATAGGTCTCACACTTTCATGACATTTTTTACTCAGAACCAGAGGAGAATTTGTCGGAAACACTTCAGGTCAAGCTGGTTAACTGACTTATATTGTGTAGGACCCTGACAGAGGTAGAGGATGTCATCACACAAAGCCCAGGAGGCAGGCCCCAGCGCCAGATGGGGTCCTAATGGGCCTCATCAAATACAATGTAAACCTGTGGGGACAATTAATTACGAATGTATTTAACAGCTTATTGGGCAGAAAGATCCCTCGCTATGGGTCCTCTCCACACTATATTTTAGAAAGGTGATTGAATGTCGCTAAAATATTATCGCTCTCATCTTCCTCATCGATAGCTCTGCTAAAATAGTTGGTAGGGGGATCTTCAATTGCTAAAAGTCTTGGACAAATTCAAATAATATTATTGGCTTCCCTCGAAGACTCTATGTCTATTAGTGGAGTCCTTTGTGACTTTAATGAGAAAATTGGATCTTCTCTCAAATTTTGGGAAGTCACATATTATGATGAGTGGGCCTTGTAGGAAAAATATTTCCAAACTCATGGTCAATGGTAAATCCCGAGACAACATGTCCGACTTTAGCTATTTGGGGATTATCTTTAACTCCTCGGACTCATGGCTGCTGCAGATTAGTAGCTCCTGTGTAAAGCCGATTAGGGCTGCAGGGTTGTTATTCCATCTACCGCAACCCTTGGTAAGGGGGACCACTGTTCCTCATTTGAAGATATACAAATCTCAGTGTGTTTCTGCAGCTTTGAGAGGTGCTGTGGTGTGGGTTTACCCAAATGCTACCACATTACAAGTAGAGAAAAATCGTATATGTAGGCGGCTCCTACATCACCCCGTCACTAATTCCCATTTTATTATTCACTCTGAGTTAAATCTTGAGTACATATTGGACAAAGCCAGGTTAGCCCCACTTATGGTCTGTGTTAGCATTTGGATGAACCC
Source organism: Calotriton arnoldi (assembly GCA_963921515.1). Taxonomy (NCBI): domain Eukaryota; kingdom Metazoa; phylum Chordata; class Amphibia; order Caudata; family Salamandridae; genus Calotriton; species Calotriton arnoldi. Next base: position 271,758 of record CAWUFW010011979.1, read on the forward strand.
AGAGGCTAGTTTCCATAGAGACATTATTTTAGACTGCCTTGAATTAGAAAAGGACTTATCACTCCCTTGGTTGTGCTACATTTTCAAAACCCCAAATGAACTGAACCTGCTTGATATATTTAAGATACCTATCAATTTAACTAAGAATGACAAGTTGAAAGTTAAGTCCAGCTTCCTTGAGTATTGTCAATCTCAAAGACTGAGGGGTCGATTCCGATCTCGGCCGGTAGGGCACCGAATCGGATTCGGCTTAACCGGATCCGATTCGGAGCCCTCTTTTCCGACCGATTCGTACGTGCGTCCGGCCGAGCGAGTACGATGCGAGCGCACGTGAAATCGCCGACCGACTTGTTCGCGGGTCCGAAGCGCTCCGACCGACTCGCACGGACACGACTTGCACCGCGCGATGGAGACGTTCCCCGGCCGGGCAAGTACGATGCGCGCCGCGAGCAGTCCAACCGACTCGCGCCGTCCGGCTCGAAAGAGCAGTCGGAGCCGCACTTTGGGGGTCCGTGTCGGACCCCCCTGTATGCGTAGCCGCGCGAGTCGCACACAGGGGGGACCCATGGGTCCCCCCTAACTGTGCATGTACGCCGCGAGTCGCTTCGAGACGTACCCGCTGTAGGGGGCACCCTTGTTCGCCTCGCACCCATTGGGTCAATGGGAGCCCGCGTACGCGTTGTACGTCCGGCTCCCATTGACTCAATGGGAGTCCGACCGACTCGAGTCCGATTGCATGCGTGCGCATCGTACTCGTTCGGTCGGACTGCCAGAGTCCGATTCGGTCAGAAATCTCTCCGGGTCCGGCTCGGTCAGAGAGATTTCCGGCCTGAATCGGAATCGGCCCCTGAGTCTTGAACTTACTAAGAGCTTTGTTAGAGACTACTACACCTATCTGGCTTCAGGCAATCTTGCTATGTATTTAACCTTAGCTAGTACTCGCTGGGAGCGATCTCTTCTTTTTCATTTTAGGGCGGGCATGGTGTGCCGCTTGTTGTGTTTTGCGAAGCCATATCATACTCAGGGTAGTTTACCAGAGGCTTGCCCCTGTAATGGGTTGTCACAACAAACATTATTGCATTTTATTTTTTTTGCAAATTTTATAGATTCTTTTTCATCTCGTTTTTAAAGCCTATTTTAAAGTCCTTAGGAATTTGCAAGGGCAGGGTAGCATTACTCTATCTCCAGCTGTTATGTAGCATTGACCTAATACCGAAAAAAAACATCTCAAAACAAAATTATACTAAATCAAAAATAAAACAATGATAACATTAAAATATGAATTAAATAAAACCAATAGCATTAAACTCAATAGTAAATACCATACATTTAACAAAGTTTATTAAATACATTTTTGTACAGCGTGTTTAAGCCTGGGTATCTCGGAAGAAGCCATCTATTTTCCCTCCACAGTGATTTCTGGTCACCAAAAAGACTATCAAAACTGAGGGGGTCAGAAGAGGCACGTTGCAAGAAGTGCAGTCTACGCAACGCTGATGACTTTCATATGTTCGTGCTCTGCCCCTAAATTAAGGAGTTCTGGGGAGAGATTGGTAAGGAGCCAAATGCCTGCGAGGGGCTAGGAAAATGATGGCAGAGTTTGCTGGGCTGTCGGGGCTCAAAGTGAATTGGCAGAAGTCCAGACTCTTCCCACTAGCGCAGAACCAGGATCCGCCAGCGGAGTTGGGAGAGTTGATGTGGGAACCCAATTGTTTAAAAGTATCTTGGTGTCAAGATTTTTCACTCCCAGACCAATCTCCAGGAAGGGAATATAGGTGGAATGTTAAGGTCCTTAAAAGAGAGCAAGGCATTCTGGGGTGCCCTCCCTCTAGCGGTAGCCGGTAGAGTAGCATTGTTAAAAATGATAGCCCTTCCATGCATATTAAATCTATTTACCGCACTCCCCGTGTGGATCCCGAGGGCCTGGTTCTGGGAGCTTGAATCTTGTCTGGGGACGTTTATCTGGGGGACAGGCCGACACAGGGTGGCTCTGCCGACCCTCAAACGACCCAGAGGAAGGGGGACTGGCGGTCCCCGACTTTGAATCATATACATAGCAGGGCAACTGCAATGGTTTACCAAATGGATAGCGGGGAGAATGGCACCGGAGAAAGAGTTGGGACCCTTTACACCAGAACGAGCCGTGCTCCTGCGGACACTTTTGTGGGTTGGGGGAGCACTTCGAGCTGGTACCAACGAACTACATGCGGTCCGACATTCCTGGGGGAGGTGCCTTCAAATAAAGTAAACCCGAGTGCCCTCCTCATTAGACCTTCCAATGATAATGCTGCAGGCGTTGCCACATGGGGGACAGTGGGGAGGGCTGGAGGACTGGGTACAGGTGGGGGCCACTAAAATGGGCGATCTCTACGAGGAAGGAGAGCTCAGGTCGTTTGAGGACTTTAGAACAAGTTGGGACAGCCCTCAGGGACATTTCCTGTTATATGGAGCAGTTACTACAGTGATTAGGAGACACTGAGGAATGGGAACGGTAGAACCCAAGAGCCACGCCACAAGTGGATATATAGGAACAGCAGGGGGTAAGATCAAAGTGGTCATGTGCCTGTATAGAGCGATTGGCAGAGATTCCATTCAACCCCTGACGGCACTAAGAAACAAATGGGAGACTGATTTAGGTACTCCGATGGAGGACGCTGACTGGATCAATACGTTAGGTAGAACTTATAAAGTTTCGATAAATGCCCGATTTAAATTAATTAACTTCTATATACTTCATAGGGCCTACCGCACACCGGAGCATATTAATAGATATTTCCACAGAGAGGATGCGTGCTGCCCTAGGTGCAGAGAAAATGGAGCGGATATGATGCACAGGTTCTGGAATTGCCCAGTGGTGCACAGATTCTGGCAAGCGATCACGACCACTGTGGCTGCAATAATATAGCGAATAGTGCCAAGTGGGCCAGCGCAATGGCTTCTCAGTTCATTCCCCCACACAGCTAAAACTAGGGTCACCGATAAGTTTCTGGACCTTGCCCTTATATTGGCCAAACGAGAAATCACAAAACATTGGAAGGCGCCGGGAGGACCCCATCTGGGTGGGTGGAGGCGGGAACTGGAGACATGGGCCGGATGTGAGAGCAGGGTGCTACTCAGGAATGCACATAGAGGAATAGGAGCAATAGAACGGGCTAGAGCATGGGAGGCATTGGTAGAGAGAATGAGAAACCCAGAACCAGACTCGGGCCGATCCTCACCCTCAACACACTCTCAGCAGGGGACCCCGCCCATCATGAACAAGACGGGAACTTGGAAGGGACCCAAGGACGCATCTTACCTTTAGTAGGAGATAGCTCTATTATAGCTTATTGAACGCCAGAAGATGGGCCAAATCCAGGGGGGGGGAGACGGGGTTGACCCTGGAGTGAGCTAACATGTATACAAAAGTGAACTCAACAATGTCGGACCTGCAGTAAAGGGAAGGGAGGGTGGAGTTAGTTAGGGAATGTTTAATAAAGGGATCGTAATATCTAAGTTATGATGATTATGACAGATGTAAACTGTATGGAATTCACATAGTACTGCTATCAAATGATTACGCTAAATATGTATGTATGTTGAAAAATAATAAAATCTGTTTTAAAAAAAAAAAAAAAAAAAGGAGCTGAATGCCATATTTCATACCCACATGGAGGTAAGCCTAGAAGTAATTATATTTGGGTGGTCACCAGAAGTGGTAGGCCCCCATGCCTACGGCGGCAAACTGTTAATCTATCTAATTCTACTGGGGAGAAAAGAGAAATTTGTAAGCAGTGGACATCTCCTGTGGGTCCCTTCAAAACCGAATGGATGAACTCGGTGATATATGTCTGTAAAAATTGACTTGCGTCATGCCCACTCTAAAAAAAAGTAGGTAAAGTGTTGACCCCTTGACAATGTGGCTGGGAGGAGAAGACAGCAAGTAACCCCAAGGGCAAATACGAGGCACCCCGAATGTTTTGGGCTTTTGAGTTGGCCCAGTAATTACAGACGTTTGGGGTCAGGACATGGTGGTGAGTACTTTTAACTCGTAAATGTCGAAACCCTCTTCCCTAGCTGAGAATCCTAGTTTTCCTCAATGGTGTATCACTTTGGTAGAGAAAGTGCTTGAGGGTCAGTTGTAAGCGAGTAAGGCAAATGAGAATTCTTTTTAATTTTTTTATTACATACGCTCATTATTCAGCTAACAATGAATTAGAAAACTAATAATTTACATAACAAAAATTCATTTTCAAAAATACATATTTACTTAGCAATTAAATATTTTAAATAAGTGAATTTGTTAAAAAATAATTATGATTTGAATAATTTCCCACCTTATTCCTACAAACGCAACAATGCACAACTAAAATATAAATTACTAATTCAACTATAAAAAAATAAAATATCCATCAACAGTCACAAAATACACTTAATTAACATGACAATTAATCAATTAATTGACACATTCAATCATCAATAATATATTTAATTAATAAAAAAATTAAAATAAAAAACTAAAACTTAAATATATTCCCATCGAATTCCCCTACAAACCCAACATCTTGCTACTAAATTATAAATGTACAATAATTACAAAGATATTAACAACTAAAATTAATATAACTGATATATATTTAATTAATAAAAACACTATATTTACTACAACTATATTAAAGTAAATATTATATATAACTATAATTTTAAAAAACAAAATTAAACACATAAAAACCAATATTCTTACCTTCTATATTCTGTTTTTCCTCTATTTTAAATGGTGATGATATTTTTGAAACAATATTCACGTGCCACGATAATTTTGATTCTCTATTTTTGTCATTCCAAGAATGACAGATTTAAGTGGCTGTCAAATATTTTCGTTCCAATTATCATTTTGTTAGAATGTGGGGAAAGGTTGGCATGAACAATGTGAGTGATTTCTTATGCCAGCTTACGCATTGTCAAGGGATTTACTGCAATAAATGATAACAGAGAATAAAGGATGGCAAAACCCTGGCATTTAGCACATGGTACTTAGCTAAGATATTTGATATAGGTGATCTGAGTAAGGAAAATGCTACTTACCAGTATGCATTTGTTCTTGGCATGTAGAGCTGCAGATCCTCACACTTTGCATTAGATCGCCATCTGGTGTTGGGCTCGGATGCTTGCACTTTGTTGTTGTCTTCGAAGAAGTCTTTTGTAGTCATGTGATAGGTGACTCCTCCTTTGGACAATAGTGCGCATGGGCATCGACTCCATCCTCAGATTGTTTTTCGCCATAATGGGGAGTGATGGAGTTAGTAGAAAAGGATGTCCATGTGTGTATATCTAAATAAGATAGGACTGGAACACATACAGGTCCCGGGGAGGTGTGTGGGCGTGTGAGGATCTGCAGCTCTACATGCCAAGAACAGATGCATACTGGTAAGTAGCATTTTCCGTTCGAGGCATGTGAGCTGCAGAGCTCACACTTTGCATAGACTGTACAGCAGTATCTCCCTAGCGGTGGTCACCTGTATGTGTTGCAGTAGTTTGAAAAAGTGTTCTAAGGACAGCTTGGCCCACAGAAGCTTGTTGCTTGGCTTGCACATCAACACAATAGTGTTTAGTGAAGGTGTGTGTTGTAGACCATGTGGCTGCCTTACATATGTCTTCTAGGGGATATTCCCTAAGAATGCCATGGAAGCCCCTAGTTTGCGTGTTGAGTGCGCTCTAGGGGAATTGATAATGTGCGTTTGGCTTTTGGTAGCATATTTGGATACATTTAACAATCCACCTTGCAATCCCAGATTTGGAGATGGGGTTACCCTTATGTGGTGGAGAGAAAGCTACAAACAATTGTTTTGTTTTGTGAAATGATTTGGTTCTGTCAATGTAATACATTAGGGCTCTTTTGACATCCAGGGTGTGGAGAGCTCTTTCTGCTACAGAATCTGGGTTTTGAAAAAACACGGGTAGTTCTACAGATTGGTTAAGGTGGAAAGGCGAAATGACTTTTGGAAGGAATTTTGGGTTTGTCCTGAGAACTATTTTGTTCTGATGTATTTGTAAGAAGGGCTCTTGTATAGTTAAAGCCTGGATCTCACTGACTCTCCTGAGAGAGGTGATTGCAATTAGGAACGTGACTTTCCATGTAAGGAATTGAAGTTCACATTTATGCAGGGGTTCAAATGGTGGTCCCATGAGCCTAGTAAGTACTATGTTAAGATTCCACACTGGGGAAGGTGGTAATCTGGGAGGTATGATCCGTTTAAGGCCTTCCATAAAGGCTTTAATGGCTGGGACTCTAAAGAGTGATAAGTGTTGCCTGTTCTGTAGGTAAGCAGCAAGGGCCGCTAGATGCAGACGTATGGATGAGTATGCAAGATTACATCTTTGCAAATGTAGTAAGTAGCAAATGATGTTTTGCGTGGAGGCCTGTAATGGCTGGATATTATTGTTAGTGTAGTAAATAGCAAATCTTTTCCATTTTGCTGCATAGCAAGCTCTGGTAGTAGGGCGTCTAGCCTCTTTAATAATGTTCATACAGTCAGCCGGTAGGTTAAGGTAACCGAATTCTAGGACTTCAGGAGCCAGATCGCAAGGTTCAGTTGGGATGGATCTGGGTGCCTTGTCTCTCCATGGCTCTGCGTTAGCATTGATGGGGAGAGGTGTAGTTTTTGATATGGGACTACTGATAGTTCCAGCAGTGTGGTGAACCACGGTTGGCGTGCCCATGTGGGAGCTACTAGGATCATTTTTAGAGACTGTTGTCGGAGCTTGCGTACCACAAGTGGAAGGAGTGGTAGTGGTGGAAAAGCGTACGCAAATCTGCCGGACCAGTTCATGCATATCGCATTGCCCTTGGACTGCGGGTGTGGAAACCTGGCGGCGAAGGTTGGGCATTTTGCGTTTTGGTGTGTGGCGAACAGATCTATGTCTGGCTGGCCCCACATGTGGAAAAACGGTAGAAGAACTTGTGGTTGTAGTTCCCATTCGTGAATCTGTTGTGTCTGTCGACTTAACAGATCGGCAATCTGATTGTGAACTCCTGGTAGGTGTTCTGCTAGAAGGTATATGTTCTGTGGAATGGCCCACCTCCAAATGTCCTGTGCCAGTTGGGACAGTTGTGGAGAGTGTGTCCCCCTGTTTTTGTATGTAGTACATGGCTGTGATGTTGTCTGTTCGGATCAGGACAGCCTTGTTTTGTACGTAGAGTTGGAAGGATTTGAGAGCTAGGAATATAGCTAGTAACTCCAGATGATTGATGTGGAGCAGCTTTTGTTGAGTGGTCCATTTGCCTTGTGTTGTATGATCTAACAGGTGTGCACCCCATCATGTGAGTGATGCTTCGGTTGTCAGTACTATTTGTGGAACAGGCTCTAGGAACGGCCGCCCTTTGGACAGATTTTTTGTGTTCCACCACTGCAGAGAGCGATGTGTGCGGCTGTCCACCAACACCAGATCTGTAAGTTGTCCGTGAGCCTGGTTCCATTGGTGCGCTAGACACTCTTGTAGGGGACGCATTTGAAGTTTTGCATGAGGGACGATGAAAATGCAAGATGCCATCATGCCGATTAGTTGCATGAATACTCTGGCTGGGAGAGAGTGTTGTATTTGAAACCTGGTGATGAGGGTTTGTATACTGGCTATCCTGGCTGGGCTGGGATAAGCTAGGGCTGTGGAAGTGTTTATTGTGGCTCCTAGATATTGATGTATATGGGATGGTTGGAGGTGCGTCTTGGTGTAGTTGATTGTGAACCCCAAGTTGTGTAGTGTTTGTATAGTTTGATGAGTGTGTTGGACACACTGGTTGAATGATCTGGCTTTGATGAGCCAGTTGTGCAGGTATGGGAAGACGTGTATTTGCTGTCTTCGTAGGTGTGATGCTACTACTGCAAGGCATTTGGTAAACACTCTTGGAGCAGTGGTGACTCCGAATGGAAGTACTTTGAACTGGTAGTGCTGTCCATAGAGTACGAACCTTAGATACTTCCTGTGAGCAGGATGTATGGGAATGTGGAAGTAGGCGTCCTTGAGGTCTAGTGTGGCAAGGAAGTCCTCTTGTTGTAGTAAGGGAAGCACTTGTTGGAGAGTGATCATGTGAAAATGATCCGAATGTATATACTCATTGAGGGGTCTGAGGTCTAGAATAGGCCTTAGAGTATCATCCTTTTTGGGGATTAGGAAATACAGGGAGTAAACCCCTGTGCCCTGGTGTTTTAGAGGGACTGGATCTATGGCGTGCTTTTGAAGCAGGGAAAGAACTTCTTGCTTTAAAAGCATGAGATGGTCTGCGGACATTGGACGCTGCCTGGGTGGTATGTTTGGGGGGGCAGCTGTAAGTTCTAGGCAGTAACCATGTTGGATAATTTGTCTCACCCACCTGTCTGTTGTAATGGAGTTCCAGACAGGTAGGAACTGTGCTAGCCGTCCCCCCACAGGAGTGGAATGGTCGGGGGGAAGTGGAGGGAAGTCACTGTTTAGGAGTGGGGGAGGTACGGGTGTTGGTACTACCTCGGCCTCTGCCCTTACTGTTGTTGCCTCGGTAACCACCTCTAAAGTATCCCCTATTGGGAGATGTTTGGGTGGTGTTTCTGTAAGAAGAGGAATTGTCTGTGTTGGTGTTCCTAGAGCCTCCTCTGTAGAAGGAGCGACGAAAGGAGCCACGTTGTTGTGGAGACTGCAATGCTCCCATTGATTTGGCAGTGTCAGTGTCCTTCTTCATTTTTTCAAGTGCCGTGTCTACAGCCGGACCAAAGAGTTGGTTCTTATTAAACGGCTGGTTTAAAATGGTGGTTTGAACCTCTGGCTTGAAGCCTGAAATGCGTAACCAGGCATGCCTTCTGATGAGTACGCTGGTGTTAACAGACCTAGCGGCGGTGTCGGCCGCATCAAGGGCACACTTAATGGACGAGTGGAGATTAATTTGCCCTCCTGAATGAGATCATTTGCCTGAGTCTTGTACTGGTCAGGTAGGTGTTACAATAGGGTTTCTAGCTGGTCGTAGTGGGCCCTATCGTATCTTGCCAGCAGTGCCTGGGTGTTGGCTATGCGCCAGTGATTGGTGGCTTGCGCAGCCACTCGTTTGCCAGAGGCATCCAACAATTTTGACTCCTTATCAGGGGGCGGAGCGTCCCCTGAAGTCTGAGAATTAGCCCGTTTACAAGCATTGGAGACGACTAAGGAGTCAAGAGGGAGCTGGCCTTTGATGTAGGCAGGGTCATCAGGGGCAGGCCTATATTTTTTGTCGATTCTAGGGTTAAGAATCCTGGCCCGTACAGGATCTTTAAATATCTCAGGAGCATGTTTGATGACTCCTTTAATCATGGGCAATGTCTGTACAGTTCGTTGAGACTGTTCGAAGGTATCTAAGAGGAAATCTTCCTCTGGTGGGTTGGTGTGTATATGTACCCCATGAAAGACAGCAGCCCTGTGAATAAGTTGCCCAAAACCAATGTTATCATCTGGGGGAGATGGTTTTGTGGGATATGGTGGAGGGCTTGGGAGGTCTGGAAGATCTATGGGATCATTGTAGCCCCAATCGTCCTGTGGTGGGTCATCTGGGTCTGGGAAAACGTCATCAGGGTCACCACCATCCCCCATGTCGTCCTGATAGTCATGTGGTGGAGATGTTACAGACTGAGGCGGTGTAACAGGGATGTAGAGAGGAGGGGTGTTAGGTGGAAGGACAGGGGAAGAAGGAGGCATAGGGAAGTAGCAGAGTCCTTCTTTTGACAGGGACGGGCTCGTGGTGTGGCACAGTAGTGACATGTCCAGTTTTAGGGTTAATGTAAAGTTTATGTTGTTTAGGATCGATAGGATCCGGTTGAAACAGTTCCTCCTCCTGGAGATTTGGCTTCGGCGCCGACTTTTCGGTTCCGAGCGCGGTGATGGTTGCTTTGTGTGCTCTTTGGCCTTGGAAGGCGTGGAAGAGTCCTTCGGCTTGGCAATCGGCTCCGACAGCTTTGGCTTAGGGGCTGTGTCATGGAGGCTTGGTTTCGACGCCGACTTATCCGCATGCTTGGAGGCGGGTTTTGGGACCAAGGTGGATTTCGAAGCAGAGTGTTCCTTTGGCTTCGGTGCCGAAGGTGCCGGTGTAACTGATACATGCGGCTTAGTCGGTGCCGAGGAACTGGAAGGCTTTAGTCTTTTCTTCGGTGCCGAGCCGGAAGGCGGGGCGTCCAAAGCATGTTTTCGGTCGCGACTGGGGCCAGCAGGCGAAGTCTTGACCGGTGCCTTCTGTTTTGATGGGGGGGTTGGGGCAGGGGCAGTAGTACTCACTCGTTGCCCAGGAGTGATGGAACCGTGTGAGTCCTCTGCCTCCGACACGATGGTTAGGTCTTCGGAATCTTCCTCCGGGACATCGGGGCCCTCGTTGAAGATGTCGACAGGTTCTGGAGCGGACCGTTGCGCCATAACGTGCCTTCGAGCTCGACAATCCCGAATGGTCTTTTTCGAGCGGAAGGAGGCGCAAGCTGGGCAGGTGGCCTCGTTGTGGTCGGGCGAGAGGCACAGGTTACAGACCTCGTGATGGTCACTGTGGGGGAACTTTGCTCCACACTGGGGGCATTTCCGGAAGGGCGTCCTGTCCATTAGCTGTAGGCCTTATGGCGTCGATGGGCCCAGCGGCCCGCGTCGACGGCTGGAAAGGGGAATCGAAGAAGAGACGCGTCGAGATGGTGATATCGATAGAAGTTGTAGAAGTTTTGAAGTATTGAAAAAACAGTAGAAGTAAGTTTCGAACCGGAGTGTCGAAAGTTGCATCCGAACCCGATGGCGGAAAAAAACCAATCTGAGGATGGAGTCGATGCCCATGCGCACTATTGTCCAAAGGAGGAGTCACCTATCACATGACTACAAAAGACTTCTTCGAAGACAACAACAAAGTGCAAGCATCCGAGCCCAACACCAGATGGCGATCTAATGCAAAGTGTGAGCTCTGCAGCTCACATGCCTCGAACATATCTTTTCACCATGACATAATGTGAGCAGGGATAGGACAGTGGTATGGCTGTCTGAAGAAAAGCACACATTCCACTATAGTGGAGAATATTTAGGAAAAGCGGCATTGAGAAGCTGGACTTAAATGTGAACTTTGCATCTGCTACATGGCCAAACCTGAACCAAATACAAAGTTATAACAAATTATGGGTAGGTTGTATCCTTCATCACCTATTTAGCATCAATGCCAACATTTCATCTCCCCACTGTCCTAGAACGTCAAAAGGATAATGTTGGGTTCTGCTTTCACATGGCATGGATGTGAGCCAAGCTGAATAAGTATTATTTGGATGTTTTTCAGGTAATTAATTCTTGTATAAATTGTGTGATTAAACTATGGCCTACTGTTTGCCTGTTAGGCAGCACTTTTTAACTAGAGCTGAATATGGGAAACAGAAATCTACATTTATTGTTATGCTAATTGCACAGTCAGTTATCAGGCAACTTTGAAAGTCTTCTCAGCCACCAGTAAATGAGAGTAGTATACCAAAATGATCAAGGTCATGAAATAGGAGTACCTATATGCTTTAAGGATTAGGACAAGCAGCACATGTGGTAAGATTTGAGGGAAGCATATATGAAGAGAAGAAGAGGAGTAAAGTTAGATTATAAGATCAATTAATATTATGATTTAAGGATAACATGATGAAGTCAAATGTAAAGAATCTCGGAGACTAAACCATGGTTTACAGTACTTTCTTTGATAAGTGCATTATCTATGTTGAATTAGCAATAATAAATTCAAAACGAGCAGTACAATGTATATAAGAAGAAAAGGATGTCTTTGTCCATCTTGCAGGAGGGCTTGTTGACTTATATATAAATAATTAGGAGAAGTTTGGGCCCTAAAGTAAGAACTTCTCCTGGGGGAACTAAAGATTCTCTTACAGATGTAACTCATAAATGTAATGAAAAAGTTCAGATCAACTTAGCCTCAGGTAAGAAATAGAACTCATCTCCAATTTTTATATAACAATGCATATGGTATTTGTACCACTTGAATCTAGCCAAAAGGGAGCATTGCACTGTACAAGGTCAAAGGCAAAGATACAGTCAATGAGTGATTGGGAGGTGGTGGAAAAAAAAATTCTGGGAATGTGGTAGACTATTACTTTGTGGTGATATGGTGGAGATCTTCCAATGGGAAAGTATTGCGATAATGATTAAAGTTTATTATTCTTTAAAAAATGTATTATAATGCAAAAATACAAATGCAAATTAATTTTAAATATTTATTTCTACTATACCTAATTAAATAAGCTGATGTTTAAAACATTCATTTGAGTAAGTCTATTATTACATTTAAAAAAATAAAACTAAGGGGCATGGCCTAGGAGCTCATGGAGTAAGACGTGCTCGGCTACAGCTCCCGATTCCAGCTGACTTCTAAAGCTTCCAAAGGCATCTGGATCGCGTTCCCTGTCCCGTCTGTGAGGACAGGTTGTTGGACACGGAAAAACAAAGCCCAGTTCACAAAACTCCAGGCCAACAGCCTCTATTGTACTGCCAGCCGTGCCATCTCGTCTTCCCCGAGGCGCGGACTACCCCGCTAAGTAATGCTGCTGGGACCAGGCTTGCTGGGGCACTCTGAACTGTAACGGGGTGAAATGCCCATATCAACACCTCTCCCGTCACCTGTGCCTGGGGCTCCCTTGCAGCACTTCTTCCCTGCGGAGGCGGCTGACCGAGAGGATCCGCAACTGCCACATTGGAATGCAGCCCCCTGCTCACTTCAGTACCGGGAGGACTCTTGATGTCATTGGGCGTGCGGGAGCACACCGCTGCTTGCTGGCCCCTCCATCCACACCTTACTCAGCCAAGCTGCCTTGTGGCCCCTGAGGGGAGGGCCTCTGCTTGCAGACCATCAATTGTGGCAGAGGAGTGCAGATGGCCTGCTGACTAGGCCCGGTGCTGCCACGACCTCACCCTCTACATTATCTCTGGTGAGTTGTCAGACGGAGAGTGTGAGCTGAGTGAACGTCCCCCTGCTTCCTGTTGGGGACTCCAGGGGTCCTACTTGATGGCTGCTGACATGACTGCCCCGGGCGTAGGGGAGGGTGGGAATCAGGCCACGGATCGGTGGCAACATCGCCCCCCACCTCCTCTCAGCCCTGTATCTTCAGCTGCCTTGCTCCCGGACCTTACTCACTGGTGGCCTAGCCTCAGAAAACAGGGCCTGCTAGCATCTGCATGTGCACCCTGCTTCTCCCCCTACCTCACCAGCATCACTGGCTGACCCCTTGCTTGATGTTGGCCCTAATTGCACTACCTCATCAGACCTCTCTGTTAACTCACCGGCCGTCACTGGACTTGTGGTGGTGCAGACGCCGCACGCGGAGCTGGTGGGCCACTTGCTTGTTTGAGGCGCTGGAGACTGGCCCTGTAGACAGGTGTTGACCTGCTGCCATGGCCCCTCTGCTTCATGAGCCCTCAGTCTTGTGCCCAAAGCAGTCTTTAATGAAGGGGCACTGCCACCGCTTACGACGCCCTCCAATTGGCTGTTTGCAGTAACCACTCTGACCCCGGAGTCCTGTGTGGTGTTAGAGGCCTTGGAGGGACTATTTGGTTTGACCAACTCATGTTTTTGTATGTGGTGCGGCCCTCCCAAGGTCAGAGGTAAGGAGCAAATAAAGAGGTGAGGGAGGAACCTCTCTCTCTTTCTGTTCAATTGCCTCCGAACCTGGGGCGATATATGGGAGGTTGCTGAGGTGTTCTATACCCCCCTTCGATGAATTGTAGAGAACAGGACTTGCTGGGGCCACATCAGGGCCAGGGGCCCTCCTCCACATGACTCCCAGGCTCTATGCGACGTCCCTGGATACATCCATATAGCTCCTGAATGAGTTGTATACTCTGGGAGGGCCTTGGCTGGTTACCCCGGTTGATGCAGCTTTTTTTAGATCCTTCAAAGACACGCCTTGTGATAGTTCTCACCAGAGAGTCTGTGAGTGCTGCTCTCGTCCACAGTGACAACTGCGCCCCCAAACTTTCCACTGGCGAATATCATGCCTCGTGGCTTCGAGGTGACGATGATGGTTCTCCTCCAGCACTTGATAGAGCCCATCACATGGCCTCTCCGCAGGGAAGTTCAGATTCTGTGTCAGATATCCTAATACAGGTCCACTTTTTAGTTGAGAAAGAGGCCATTCTGAAAGCGTCTTGGAGCAAGGCAAATCATATCTTCCATGGCCACCCTATTCAGCTATTTCAGGCTCTCTCTCCTCAGTAGCGACTGCTACCGGACTCGGGTGGTGAGGCAGGGAGGGCGGAGGGGGGGGGGGGTATTAGGTCAGGGAAATGAAAAGGATACCATTTAAAAAAAAACACTTACCTGACTACGGCCAGTGTTGCTGCCGACTCTCCGCCGATCTTCTGCATCTTCTTGCCCTCTTCCTGCCTGGAGGCAAGCAGCAGGAAGCACCCGGGCTCCCAAGCTCCCCTGACCAATCACAATGCTGCAATGCAGCGTTGTGATTGGTCTGAGCACCGCAAATCGGTGCTCAGACCAAGCTTGGGAGTCTGGGGCATGTTCTCCACCCAGGCTGTAATGCAGCCTGGATGGAAAACATGGCAAGTGCGCATGACTGTTTTGGGCTGCCTGAGAGGGCCGGGCAAAAATTCATGCACACTTGGAGTGCCACCACTCCTCCCCCTGCAGTGCTCTGGGTCACGGGGCCCAGCCCCGCCCCCCAGGAAACAATGGAGCCACTACAAAAGGAAAAAGAAAATGATAATAACGTTATATCACAGACATACTGTAGGAGCTCAACATCCGTTACCAATGGGGCCATCCATTCCCCATCATGTTCACTTGGGAGGGCAGGTGATGAGTTACCCACTCCCTGGCCGAAGTCAAACAACTTTTAAAACTCCAAGCGGATCCACATGAAGGCACCTCATCACCTCCTCACACACCCTCCAGAGAATCTCTATGGCCTATTTAGACTATAGTGCCAGCTCGCCGTACCAATAAAAATCATAAAGCCATGGCCTCTCAAGAAACAAAAAGAGACATTATCCAACACCTCCGCGACATGAACAAAAGACCTTCCCCAGCTCCTTCGGCCACAGGCTCCTTATGACTTTGCCTTATGTGTTATTGTAGCCTAGCTGGGAAGAAGGAGATTGTTACACCTTGCGCAAACTGGACTGGTGCACGTTTTCGCAATGAAATGTTTTTTTTTTTTAATGACATGTTTTTTAGGACACCCCTTGTTTTGGAGAAGGGTCATCACCACAGGGAAGGGCTGGATATTGATTTGTTGGGAAAGAACAGGATTGATGATGTGACTATTGTTCCATGAATGTACATGTAAATGTGATTTTTTGTTTTTCTTTCAGATATGCCTCTGACGAAGGGACGTTAGTCCCGAAATGCACTGGGCTGATGTTTATACAATTTTATGACATGAATAATTTAGCTGCATGTTAAAAATAGTTTGGTTGATATATGTATAATGCCAATTTAAATTGGGAATCACTGAGAAGAACATTTTTTGTGATTCAACATCAAGAAAGATAGCATTAAAAACAATAAGTTAAAGGCTAAAAATTGTATTGTTTATAAGTCTTAAATTTTTTGTATATCCACAACATAGTGCACACCTTTGTCCTTGAAGCCAGTTGGCTTCTGGCCCCCTTTTTTTCTTGGCTGCAATACTGTCAGCTGCGCCACTGGGCCCTACACCCTCCAAACGCCAAGGGGTGGTGAGGCAATTTACCCCTTTTGAGACATTGGTCATTGCTTATGATGGCACAAGAGGTTTGATATCCCGCACCTATCAGGTCCTCCAACACTCAGGCCAAGCACGTCTGCATACATATCAATTACAATGGCATGCTGACACCATTGAGGGTATCTCCTGGAAACAGTGGGAATATCTCAGTATGCCATAGCGTGAGACAGCATTAAAAATGATGACACGGTGGTACTATACAACCTACACGCCTTCGCACCATTTTATCGTACCACATCTGATCTTTATTAACGCTGTAACTCAGATCCAGGCAATTTTTAACACCTTTGGTGGTCATGGTTTGTCAAAGAAATCCTAGGCCACATTAAAGGCGTGTTGGGCTTCCCACTTCCTGCCTCCTACACCACAGTTGTTTTGGGCATTCGCCCCCTAGAACTAGAGGCAATGACACACACAGATTGGCATCTCGCAAGCCATATGTTGGGAGCTGCCAAGCAACTCATAGCACTCCACTGGAAACAATCGTGTCCTATGGTTTACGTGACTCTGGCACGTTACGGCCATGGAGCTTCTGTCACATAGGTTTGCACGTTCAGACACTAAATTTGCCCACATCTATCAACCCTTGATCAACTATTTCACACGCCTGGAATATGCATGCTTTACACCTCCCAAGTTTAAAGCGCTCCAGCTCTTTGATTGAGTTGCACCCAGAATGGAGTGACGCGGCCATGGAACCTCTGACATGCCCTTCATTTCCCCCTTCCCACCCACCTCTCCCTCCAGCCCATCCCCTCTTACACCTCTGTCTCTTCCCATGAGGACACGAGACCCCCTGGCATTAGACCCTTAAAATACTTCCTTTTCGACCTTTTGTGTTTTGTTGTTTGAGTTCTATTGTTTTGCAATAATCGCAGGTTCAAGCAAAGAATACACGCTTGCTTGGATCTCCTGCTGTCACCTTTTTATCTATGCAAATGTTATTGTTGCACACTTTTTCTGAATACAGCTGTGACTGAGGGCCTCATTACGATTGGCGGGAGGACCACCACCCAATCGTAAGGGCCGATCCGACCGCCACATTACAATGGCGGTCAGAAAATCCGACCGCCACGGTTCCGACAGTCGGATTGAATCCGACCTCTAGTCGGACTGCCCGCATAGGCCAGAATGGTGGTGGTGCCTGTCAGGCACCGCCGGTCATATCAGGATGTCAATCCCTGGCCAGCCTTTCCATGGCGGTTCACCCGCCATGAAAAGGCTGGCTGGGATGGACATTGAGGGCCCGTAGCGGGCCCTCCTTCCCCCCTGTCCCATTCCTGTGGGTGTTGCCCCCCAACATATCACTGTACCAAGTGACAGGCACCGCATGGTGCCTGTCACGTAGTACAGGGATATGTAAACCATCCCTTTTTAACATTGTGGCGGGTGCTGCAGCCAGCACCACCTGCCGCAATGTTAAAGGTGGGTAATGCGACCGCCACCGTGGCGGTTGCATCGTAATTCCTATTGTGGGACTGCCGCACGGTTGGTAGGCGGTCCCAAATATGAGATGATGGCGGACGGACAGAAGTCCGTCCTCCATCGTAATCACCCCCTAAATTCCTGCTATCCCTTTGTCTGCAATGAGATTGAAGTCTTAAGCTTTGAATGCTGTGTTGCTTGGTGAAAAAAAATACTTTTTCATTATAAAAGACTTATTAATCACATATATTTTTTTAGAATTACAATAAAATATATAATATTAAAATCTATATTCACCACTGTGGATTCGATCTCTGCACAAAAAAGAATGGAGGGGCTGAGATCACCACCCGTACATCTGTGAACAGCATTTTGTAATACATGAGTAGAACTACTGGAGTACTACTTTACATACTACAAAATGCAGTTTATGAACAGGTCCCTTAACATCCCTGTGAAACAGCAGCACAGGTAAGCCAATGGAAAGCTAGAGTGCAGGAGCCAAAAACAAATCAAATTCTGTGCATAAGAGAGATTCTGATAAGTGACTTAAATCAAATGAGTATAATTGTATTTTACTCTGTTTTCAAATTATTGGGGGACATTTTCTTAAGGAATAATATTTACCAAGTACATGCACCAGTCCAAAAATAGAAATGTTGCTCTGAAACGAGCACATTACAAAATTAAGACTGAAGGTGTCATGCCAAAAGATGCAAGTATGGGCTTTATAGCAGCCAGAAAACGCACTGCAAGGGGGTTGCTGTGTGCTCAAAACTGAAAGGCAGGTTGTAGAAAGAGAAAGAAAAGATCAATGTTACAGCATGTTCTTTTGCATGGACATAAGCCGGCGCAGCTGACAGCCTCTCCAACTCTGGACTGTGTGTCCGCATTTTCAGGCCTTTGGTTAATCTGCAGAAGTAACAGCACTATTTTCTGTATTCTTCTAGGCATTTTTCATGCAAATGTTTATCACCAGGACATAATACACATTGGATGGAAAAAAATGTACAATACCGGAAAGTATTAAGGTTAAGCAAAATAGACAATGAAATGATAAACTAAGTGTGAGAAGGTGGTTCTGACACTCTGGGCCACCCGGATCTTTTGCTTTTTGAGCACCTATTTGGTGAGCTTTTACTGGGGGAGAGCCTCATAAGTTGGGACTCACCCCCAGTGAACTCATGGTGAAAGAGACTGCATGTGGATTTTACTGGTGTCCCCCTAGCTTGACTAGGCTGCTGCGCAGCAGCTGGAGTAAGGGGCACCGGGCTGGTTACATGCAGACACCTGTGTACATGCGTGTGCACACGTGTAGGGGCTGCGCAGGGGAGATTCCTGGCGTGCGCAGCCCAGGAGCAGATACAAAGTGAATGGTGTGGCAGGACTTATGCAGAATTGGGTGGTGACATGGAATAGGCTTTATACACTGGGAAGAAACATGCCAGGGAAAGTCAGTGTGTTTTTCACTTCATTATTCCCCTATGGGGAAGTGGAGCCCATGGGCTAGTGTCACTTTCCTAAGGCCTACAAATTCCAGACACGCACTAAAGTCCACTGTAACGGGTGTGAGTAGAAGTATTCTGCAGAGTCCAGAGTCATATTTGTACTGCTTTTGGGTCATCCATAAATGTTATATTGCCAGGTAGGTCGCTCCCCCACCACACAGCTCCGCCTGTGCTGTCTGCCCGCTGCTCCTGTAGGTAAGATCGCCCTCCGCTTGTGGCCCCGGTGCCAGTTTTGTCTGCTTGTCTCCCCTTTCCTTTCTGTGCCCCTCGCTGCCCCACTGTTGTTGTGCCCGTGATTTGCCTGCTTTCCCCCCGTTTTTCCTTCTGTGCCCTCGCTGCCCCACTGTTGTTGTGCCCGTGATTTGCCTGCTTTCCCCCCGTTTTCCTTCTGTGCCCCTCGCTGCCCCACTGTTGTTGTGCCCGTGATTTGCCTGCTTTCCCCCCGTTTTTCCTTCTGTGCCCCTCGCTGCCCCACTGTTGTTGTGCCCGTGATTTGCCTGCTTTCCCCCCGTTTTTCCTTCTGTGCCCCCGCTGCCCCACTGTTGTTGTGCCCGTGATTTGCCTGCTTTCCCCCCGTTTTTCCTTCTGTGCCCCTCGCTGCCCCACTGTTGTTGTGCCCGTGATTTGCCTGCTTTCCCCCCGTTTTTCCTTCTGTGCCCCTCGCTGCCCCACTGTTGTTGTGCCCGTGATTTGCCTGCTTTCCCCCCGTTTTCCTTCTGTGCCCCTCGCTGCCCCACTGTTGTTGTGCCCGTGATTTGCCTGCTTTCCCCCCGTTTTTCCTTCTGTGCCCCTCGCTGCCCCACTGTTGTTGTGCCCGTGATTTGCCTGCTTTCCCCCCGTTTTTCCTTCTGTGCCCCCGCTGCCCCACTGTTGTTGTGCCCGTGATTTGCCTGCTTTCCCCCCGTTTTTCCTTCTGTGCCCCTCGCTGCCCCACTGTTGTTGTGCCCGTGATTTGCCTGCTTTCCCCCCGTTTTTCCTTCTGTGCCCCTCGCTGCCCCACTGTTGTTGTGCCCGTGATTTACCTGCTCTCCCCCCGTTTTTCCTTCTGTGCCCCTCGCTGCCCCACTGTTGTTGTGCCCGTGATTTACCTGCTCTCCCCCCGTTTTTCCTTCTGTGCCCCTCGCTGCCCCACTGTTGTTGTGCCCGTGATTTACCTGCTCTCCCCCCGTTTTTCCTTCTGTGCCCCTCGCTGCCCCACTGTTGTTGTGCCCGTGATTTACCTGCTCTCCCCCCGTTTTTCCTTCTGTGCCCCTCGCTGCCTATCGCCATTCCCGCCGCTGCGTCCCTGCGGCCCCGCCCCTGACTGCCCATTCGCTGCCCCTGCCTCCCGCCTCCCAGCTGCTCCTCCCTCCCACCTCCCCATAAATGGCGGCCGCTGCACGCGCCGCGCAGCGGACGTGCGCAGCGGGCGCGCCGCTGGCGCGCCGCAGGCGCGCCTAAGGCAAGCCCGTCTGCGCCCGTCCGCGACTGGACCGCGCCCAGCGCCAGAACCCCTGGATCCCACCGATGCAACACCACTCGACGGACCTACGACGCCGCCACACTCACCGCACTCAATGCCGGCCGGAACCCTGCCTGCTACCGAGCCTCACCGAGACGCACCCACGGACCCTTCACCTGCCAAACCTGCCGATTCACCTGCCCCCTGACGTGCACCACCTCCGCCAAGTCGAGCAACAGCAGCAACCACCTGAAATGCATCCTGCTGAACACCCGCTCCGTCCACAGGCACGCCGTGGAACTCTGGGACCTGCTCGACGCAACAGCACCGGACATCGCCTTCCTCACCGAAACCTGGATGAACGCCTCCTCAGCGCCTGACATCGCCATAGCCATCCCGGATGGATACAAGATCACCCGGAAGGACCGCGTCAACCAGACGGGAGGAGGCATCGCCATCGTACACAAGAACACCATCCGCATCTCGACTAACTCCGACCGAGACCTTCACCGCCGCCGAACACCTACACTTCCAGATACACACGGACCCCAAGACCACCCTCCGAGGCACCCTCATCTACAGACCCCGGGACCACGCACACTATTCAGCGAAGACATCGCAGACTTCATCAGCCCGCACGCCATGCCCTCCGCCGACTACATCCTCCTAGGGGACCTCAACTTCCACCTGGAGAACAACAACGACAGAAACACCACCGCCCTGCTTGACAACCTCGCCAACCTCGGACTCAAGCAACTGGTGAACACGCCCACCCACTACGCCGGCCACACGCTTGACCCCGTCTTCTCGTCCAGCAAGCACATCTCCTTCAGCCACGCCACCGGACTCCACTGGACCGACCACAGCTGCGTCCACTTCAGCTTCAGAAAGACTGCGACCCACCACCACCCGCAACAGGCTCCCGCCGGAGCTGGAGCAAGATCACCGCCGAGCAGCTCACCGCCTCCCTCAGCCAGAACACACCCACCGACACAACGGACCCAAACGAAGCAGCCAGCAACCTCGCCAAGTGGCTGACCGCCTGCGCCGACGACCTCGCACCACTAAAAACCCTCCCAGCAGACCCGGAAGCAAGAAAACCCCTTGGTTCACCAACGAACTCAAGGAATCCAAGAAGAACTGCCGCACTCTCGAGAAAACCTGGCGACTCGACCAGACCACAGACAACAGGACCGCCCTCAAGCACGCCACCCGCAAACACCACCAGCTGATCCGTGCCACCAAGAAGTCGGCACTCAAAGAACGACTGGACAACAACGCCCATGACAGCAAGGAACTTTTCAGCATCGTCAAAGAGTTCTCCAACCCCAGCGCCGGAAACAACGACATCACCCCCTCGCAAGACCTCTGCAACTCACTCTCCGCGTTCTTCCACCGCAAGATCACCGACATACACAACAGCTTCAACGCACAAACAACGCACCCTACCGCCGAACCAATGCCCGCCACCACCACCCTCTGCAACTGGACCCCGATCAACACCGAAGACACCACCCGCACGATGAACTCCATCCACTCCGGATCACCAACCGACCCCTGCCCACACCACGTCTTCAACAAAGCCGACGCCACCATCGCACCCCATCTCCGGGACATCATCAACTCCTCCTTCCGCACCGCCACCTTCCCGGAGAGCTGGAAGCACGCCGAGCTTACCGCCCTCCTGAAGAAACCAACGGCGGACCCCACCGACCTCAAGAACTACCGCCCCATCTCGCTCCTTCCGTTTCCGGCCAAAGTCATCGAGAAGACCGTCAACAGACAGCTTGCCGCCTTCCTCGAGACGAATGGATCCCTCGACCCCTCGCAGTCCGGGTTTCGGGCCAACCACAGCACCGAGACCGCCCTTATCGCAGCCACCGACGACATCAGAACCCTAACCGACAACGGGGAAACAGCTGCCCTCATCCTCCTGGACCTCTCCGCGGCGTTCGACACCGTCTGCCACCGCACCCTAGTGAAGCGCCTCAGCAACATCGGAATCCGAGAGAAAGCACTGGAATGGATCATCTCGTTCCTCGCCGGAAGAACCCAGAGAGTCCGCCTCTCCCCGTTCAGATCCGAAGCCACCGAAGTCATCTGCGGCGTTCCACAAGGATCCTCACTCAGCCCGACCCTCTTCAACGTCTACATGAGCCCCCTCGCAGCCATCGCACGCCGACACAACCTCAACATCATCTCCTACGCCGACGACACCCAGCTGATCCTCTCCCTCACCAACGACCCCACTACCGCCAGAGCCAACCTGCACGACGGGATGAGAGACGTCGCCGACTGGATGAGGAACAGCCGCCTTAAACTGAACTCAGACAAGACGGAAGTCCTCATCCTGGGCTCATCACCCTCCGCCTGGGACGACTCCTGGTGGCCCCCGGCCCTGGGCACCGCACCCAAGCCAACGGACCACGCACGCAACCTGGGCTTCATCCTGGACTCCTCCCTATCAATGACCAAACAAGTCAACGCCGTCTCATCTTCATGCTTCAACACCCTGCGCATGCTCCGCAAGATCTTCAGATGGATCCCCACTGAAACCAGGAAGACCGTCACCCAGGCACTCGTCACCAGCCGACTGGACTATGGGAACACCCTCTACGCCGGAACCACAGCCAAACTTCAAAGAGACTCCAGCGCATCCAGAACGCCTCCGCACGACTCATCCTGGACATCCCCCGACACAGCCACATCACCGTACACCTGAAAGACCTGCACTGGCTCCCCGTCAGCAAGAGAATCACGTTCAGACTCCTCACCCACGCACACAAGGCCCTCCACGACCTGGGCCCAAAGTACCTCAACGACCGCATGTCCTTCTACACGCCCACACGCCAGCTACGATCAACCAGCCACGCCCTCGCCACCGTACCACGCATCCGCAGAACCACCGCCGGAGGAAGATCCTTCTCCTACCTGGCGGCCAAGACCTGGAACTCCCTCCCCACTCACCTTCGGCGAACCCAGGACCATCTCGCCTTCAGGAAGCAGCTCAAGACCTGGCTGTTCGAGCAGTAACTTACCCCCTCCCCCAGCGCCTTGAGACCCTCCCGGGTGAGTAGCGCGCTCTATAAATGCCGTGATTGATTGATTGATTGATTATAGTTCTCTGAGTCAGCTCATAACCAGGGCCTGGCTGGGGGCTGACCCCAGCAGCCTGGATTGATCACCTTCCCTCCGAGGAGAGAAGCTGGGTGGAGCTGCAGGCTAATCCATCAGCAGCTGTCACTGGGTGCCAGGCACCAAGCTGCACTAAGGGGAAGGCAGCTCTGGGGGGGCAGGGGCTTTCAGAGACCATGTGGCAGGAGACCCTGGATGATGCCATCTTGAACAAACCCAGAGGCCTGGGCAGGAAGGAGGGAGCAGGGGCAGAGAAGTGATGTGTCGCTGTGTGATAGGGCAAACAGAGACTTCCTGCCAGCCCCCTCCCCAACTTCTTAAAAGAACTTGCACAGGAAGAGGAGCTCTCTCTGGGGTGTGGTCTGCTTAGGCAGAGGGTGCTGGAGCCTGGCGCAATGGGCAGTTGGAAGGAGGAACCCCCTGACTGCCCAGGATCCTGAACAGCGCCAGGAGAAGAGACCAGGACCAGTGCGCAGAAGCAGGGGCCTCTGCGCAGGGAGAAGAGAGGCCCAGGTGGAGAGGCAGGCGAAAGCCTGGCGCAGGGAGCTAGTGAAGATAGCTCCCTGCTGAATCCCCCCTCTCAGAGACCCAGAGGGCGAAAGAGAGTGCTCCCAGTGGCTGGGGAGCGCCACCAGGAGCAAGAAGAGGCCAAGATCACCAAAATCGGACCCCTGGGGGCTGAGATATGCCCCCCAGAAGGTCGGCGACCTTTGATCTCTGCCATTGACCGACGACGATGCGCGTGGGTCTCTGCCGCCGATCCCGAAAATACCCCCGGGGTGGGTCAGGTCCCGGGGGCTGCCCCCAAGAGAAGAAAAGTCGGGGAGCGCCGTCCCGCTCCCCGTGAAAACTGCCCTCCCGGGGTGCCAGGAGCCCACCCTGGCCCCCGCCAAAACTGGGAGCAGGGGAGCGCCGTCGTGCCCCCCTGGGACGGGGGAGAGGGGCCTGGGATCCCAACTCCGGGCCCCGCCGAAGCCGGGGAGCACCGTTGCGCTCCCCGTGAAAATGTGAGGAGGCGGGGAGCGCCGTCGCGCCCCCCGTGAAGAGGTTGTTAGGGGCCCGGGACCCCATCCCCGGGCCCGAGCACCGTCGCGCTCCCCGTGAAGATTTCCCCACGGGGTGCCAGGAGCCCACCCTTTCCCCCAGCGAAGATGGGCAAGACGGGGAGCGCGCCTGAAAGAGGAAGAGGGGCCCAGGACCCCATCCCCGGGCCCCGAAGAAGCTCAAGACGGGGAGCGCCGGCGCGCTCCCCGCGAAGAGGAGGAGGGGCCTGGGACCCCATCTCCGGGTCCCGAACCTGGAGGGAAGCGGGGGGAGTGCCGTCGTACTCCCCCGAGGTCCGCCTGGACCAGCGGGAACCTTGGTGTCTGCCCGCAGGAGCGGGAAGACCAGACGACGAGTGCCGGCTCCCGCGGCAGCACACGAGGGTGCTGGCCGGGCGGGGAGCCGGAGGGGGCAGCCAGGGGTGGGTTCCCCGGGCTGCCCTCCACCGTGAAGGCATGCGGGGGTCCCGGGTGGGACCGGGACCCCGAAGGAAGAAGGAAGTGCGGAGCGAGGGGCCCGGGTGGGACCGGGCCCCGAAAAACGGAAAGAGCGGCTGGGGGTGGGCTCCCCGAGCTGAACACTCACCTGGGGGTCCGGGTGGGACCGGGGCCCCCCCGCGGAAGGAACGTGGCACGAAACGCCAGCCAGAAGGGCAGCTCGGCTCTCCCCGGAGCAGCGGGGGAGCCGCTGCTCTAACATGCAACAGTTCCCAGAATGCCTTGCAGGCCCGGACCGGCCTGCAAGGGGAAAACCACTGTTTCTCTGCGTGTGGTGGCCCCAGGAGGACGGGGTCACCAAGAGGTGTGTGCAAGGGTGCAGGGGGAGCTGCAGGAGCATCGCAGGCTCCCCCAGCACAACGAAGAAAAGTCCCTCCCTAAGTCTCATGGGGACTCGAAAAGAACAACCCCTCAAGGGCTCAGCCAGCATTATAACTCCTCTTGGGCTGGAACTTTTGTTCTACAGCTGGAGGAGGATGGAGAAGTGCATCAAGGAGTGAAGTGCTGAGTTGGGGATGTCTGGAGAAGGGCATCCCCTGGAGGTGAAGAGGTGTAATTGCACCCGTAGTGCATTTACTAATGTTATTTCTTTTAGAGGGACTGAAAGTCACATGTGTATTGTGAAGTACCAGTGTCAGGTGGTGTTAAGCTAAGTGGGGTTATGTTGCTGGACCTTCCTGCTAGGGGGTCTGGCTGCCTATGGTGTTACCTGTGATTCCTTTTAAAGTGAAGAGGAGCAGCTGCCAGAGAAGTGCAGCTGCCAAGGTGGTTTCTTTTAGAGGGACTGAAGGTCACATGTGTAATGTGAAGTACCTGTGTAAGGTGATGTCATAAGCAAAGTGGGGTTATGTTGCCAGACCTTCCTGCTAGGGTGGGTGGCTGTATATGTGTAACCCTGTGATTTCATCTGTGATGCCTTTTAGGGGCTGTAATTGCAATGCATTTTAATGATCCACAAATGTGATGAGTACTGTCATCCTAAAGTGATGATTAAACATGTATTCTTGCTGCTGCGCTTAGGTGAAGAACCCAGGCTGCTAGCCCTTAAGATGTAGAGGTGTATACTTCATGGTCAGTAGGAAATGCTCAGTCAGGGTTATGTGTCACCAAGGCAGGGTTACCCATATTAAATGCTTGTTGAGATAATGGGGTGGGTCGCCACTGGGACGGTGCCAGTGCGCAGGGCCCTCGCTCCAGGTTATGTTCAACTAACTGCATTGGGGGCAAGATGATGTGCATACATGGGAGTGGTGGTACTAGACCCCACCCCCCCTGCGGGAGGGGTGGAGATGTTATGCAATGTCACAAAGTAATTCCAACAGCTTATGTATATTTGTAAATTGGTGCATAGTATTGAGTAGTGTGTGTGTAATAAATGTACTCTTACTTTTATAAAGCAAAGAACAGACTGGACAATCAATTATTGAGTGTTATTTCTGCGCACCTGCAAATGGCGATTACTAGCCCACACCACCTCCCTTGAGTAAGCCTCAGACTGCTCTGCAACGCTACCCTCTGAGAGTCAGGCGCTACAATTGGGTGTTTGGTTCCCAGTGAAGGACAAATGTAGTCATGTTATTTGTGCAGGCCTCACAGATACTGCCTCGTTTTCCAACACTAAGGGTATGGAAAAAGGTTAAAAAAGAAAAGAGAAAGGATTAAAAGAAAGGGCCTCAAGCGTAAATAAACAAGTACTGCAAAGCAAAAAGATCTCGCCTTTGGGACTGATTGGCTTTACCAATAGTTTCAGTAATATATTACTTTATTTAAATTGCATGTTTTATGTGAAAAAAGACTTTGAATTTTTGAACATCTGTAAAAGTCTCCGATTTAGTGTAATTTTGTATTGTAAATGGAAATGACTATACTGAGTAGTAACAAAGCCAAGAGGTCTCGACCCTAAAAGGCTGAGCTACTGGGTTTTCCAATGCCTGTATGGTAGATGTCAGCGGAATCCCATTTAGATGTCCAAGTGAGTTCTGGTTGTGAAAGGGTTTCATAATGGGTTACAATTGGGAGCTCTGGAGCTGAGGCTGAAGGCAGTGTACGTCAGTGGGCCATAACAGTGTTGAGATTACATGCTCATTGAATCCTTGGCCTCTCTCCAGTGCGCTCATAGTGATGGTCACATACGTACCATTTGTAATTATCTATTTTAATTAATTATAACAAAATCATTGTTGTTAATCATTTATATCAAAGTGCTAAGCAGCACTCAAAAAGCCAATAGTTTCAGCTTGTCTTAGGCATATGTTTATTGTTGTGTGAGATGTCTGTATGCAGTCGCAGGAAACTCACACAGAGGCATGCAAGTGCTGCTCAGGTGGCATGCTGTGTAAAGATCAAGATTCTAGTCCACATGTTTTAAGCCAAGCCCTTAATTACAAAGGCACGTCCCGTTTTCAGATACTCTCACCCAACTTTTTAATCTTAGTTAAAGCACTGTGATCCACAATCTGCTTTTGCCTACAGACAGTTCATAGCTGCCTCGCTGGCGAGAACTAAAAATTGTGATGTTGTAAAACTGTGGAGTCCTTGCAGTCAAATCTAAAACTTGTAGAGCGAAGAGAAGAAGTGGACACTTTTTTCCTCTGAGTTACTCACTTTTTGGGAGGGCAGGAGCACAGCTGGTGTTATGCATCAGAGGGGGAGTTGTGCACTTAAGAAAAAGAAAGCCTAAGACCAGACCTCTTGCACTGTCACACCCCAAGCAGTGATGGTAGGTCCTGGAGCTTTTGGTGAAACCACACCCTTTTAGATATGGAGCTGCAGCACTTGTTCCCAGGTGAAGTTGATCCATAAAACATGTAAGTTATGTGATCCCTGGTGAACCGGATCTAAATTTCCTCAGCTTCTCTTAGATTCAAGGACAAAGGGAGAAACGTGGGCGAGAGACAGGAATGTGTGGGGCTGGTAGAAGCAATATGGAAGGCAGGAGGCCAAATCATGGAAGATAGGGGTAGAGGGAAGCAACATGAGGGAGGAGGAAGCAACATGGAGGTCACAGGGAGAGATGCCAACTAAAGGGGAGCGACGGCAATGTGGAGGGGGTGTAAAAGCAAATATGCAAGAGAGAGTAACAGGAGCGGGCAGGGGAGAAGCACATGGGCAAGAGAGACAGTGCAGCATGGAACATGAAACGGGGAAAAGAAGCAAGCTACGGACAGAGCTGGAGAACACATGCATTCTCATGGAATGCTTAAACAAAGAAAAATAGCATCTGAAAAATGAGCAGTGGAAGACCACAAGTAATGCGTCCATGCTCTAGGGTAGAGAGAAAAACAGAAAAAGGAAGAAAATCTCACATAAGCTAATGATTAGAAAGCAAGCAACTGAGAGTGACAATGAAGCCAACCAGCGGTAAGTAATGGGCAGACACTAAGCCCACTGTAAGCTAACAATATGTCGTGCAAGAGACAGCACATGAGCTGTCTAGTAGGCGAGACCTAAAAAGGGAAGGGGGAGGTGGTGGCCAAGAAGGAGACCAGTCAGAAGCTTAATCTTTTGAGTTTCTGCTGATAAGGAGCTCCCCGAGTCATCCTGACTACTCCTGGGTAGAGATCTGCAATTTAAAATGTGGTGAAATTGACGTGTATATGGGCACAGCATTAGAAGCTGGAAGGGAACTTTTGTCTTGGTATGTGAATGGCACATAGAGCAACAGGGGATGATTCACATGCTGCTACTGAGGGTAGAGGTGCTGGAGACTGCTTAGAACAGAGAGACCAGTAGAATACAGGGCGAGAAGAGTGGGGACTGTGGAACCAAGAAGATGCTACATTGGACGCTCTACGTTCTCTAGGATGAATGGTTTCCGCTGTGCAGACACTGAATGGAATGCGACTGGGTTTGGGGTCATTGCTTCCGAATGTATGCTCTGAAAGCAGTGAAGAAGGACTGCAGTTTGTGGACTCTAGGTTCTCCTCTTGGAGGAGTGTGAATCTTTTGACGTGAAGGAGATTGATTGTTTCATTGAGCTCTGTGACAGTTTATCCGGGATATCAAACACAAAAAAGAAAGCCCAAAGGAAGAAGGAGAAGGCTGGCTACTTCTTGCTAACAAACAGGAAGGGGGGGTCTGTGGATAGAGGAATTCTTCCCATACTTTCCAAGGGCCTATCCACCGCCAAGCATATGGATAACCGGCAGGCTACAACAGATGGACTGAAACACCATATTCTTAAACTACAGGATTTTTTATAAAAAACTTTTTATTGGCATTTTATGTTGTAAAACAGTGATGCATTACATTAAATAGTCACTATCACATACAATATGGTTTAGAACATCATACAAACAGCAGTGTATTCTAGTTCTGACATTGCACATCTAGGGTTTTCCTTTGCACCCTCACAATTTGTCTACATCAATGTTTATTGTACATCTGAATGTTCTTAAACTACAGGATTGACATCTGCACGAGAATGGAATGGCTGAGATAAAAGAGTTGTATTTCTGGAGCCTTCAGTCGAGTGCCCCTGAAGGAAATTATACACCGGTGTATAGACATAGATGAAGTGAAGGAAAGAGTAGCAAAAGCGCTCATTCAGCAAAGCCTTTCGGATTTGAAGGTGGAAATGGTTTAAAAGTCCATCAGAGCTAACTAAATATGAATTCTACATGTCTTAGAGTAGAAGGGCCTAAGGAACATGAGAGGTGCCCTGAAAAGTCCCAACATCCCAGTGACAGGATAAAATTCAACTATGACCAAGCCTGTCTTCTATGAGAGAGCTAAGAATATAACAATTCTGGAAGTTCCTGAAGAAGAGAAGGTCTAAGGTAAACAAATGGAGAACAATTAATATATATTTTGATGCCCGGAGGACAGTGAAACACCACTGAACTCTATAAATCAGAATGGACCCTTTATGATCCCTTCCAATAAGACCTTACCTACAAGCAATGACCTGTCGAGTGTGTTTCCGGATATGCATCAGGATAGCCAGTGGAGGGACTGTAAAACATGAACCAGTATACCCACTATGGATTCAATGGAAATTAAAGGGATTTGGAATAAATCAGTGTTTTGTTATGAGCTACCTGAAAAAAGCAAGCTTCGTATCATACCTGGACACACTAATGACGAACCTCTGAGGGATACTGTGAAAAACACATTCTCATCTCCCCAATCATGACCCACCTTCTGTGATTCTCCTTTTGTTCCTATTTTTTCCCCTAGTACTCCAACCTACTCTTTTTGAGTAATTACTCCTACAAAACTGGTTCCCTGCAGGGTTCCAGATGTAGTGTTCGGATAACACCTCCTGCTTTGGAGGTGAGGGTAAAATGATAGTGTACTGGAATCGCAAGCAAGTACCTAGAAGAGGGAAGCGAGAA
Source organism: Calotriton arnoldi (assembly GCA_963921515.1). Taxonomy (NCBI): domain Eukaryota; kingdom Metazoa; phylum Chordata; class Amphibia; order Caudata; family Salamandridae; genus Calotriton; species Calotriton arnoldi. The sequence goes on from CAWUFW010011979.1 coordinate 301,845, forward strand.
CTAATAAAGTGATGTTAAGTGGTAACCCCCCTGTTGCTTAAATGGTGACTGTGTTTATTTGTTACTGTTACAAAAAAGTGGGATTTACTCTCTCTTCCACTCTCACATTTGTGATGTAATGTAAAATAAGGATGCAGGCGCGTAGTCATAATGCCAACATGAGTGAAAGCTCTTTTGAAGAGTTCACACATGACCTCTCAGGCCTGAGCTTTTTTACTTGACTCCATGGGAGGGGACTGGCTAGTAGTAGGAGGGAATCACCCTTCTAACACCTCAGGAGTAACAAAACAACCTCAGTAACTGGGGAGCTCCAACAGATTGACTGTTTTGTTGCAGTGGTTGTAAATGTTACCCTAGATTTCAAAATGGCACTAGAGGTGAAGCCACATCCCTCACTAGGAGGCTTGTGCGGTGAGGAGCTCAACAGTGGAGAGGTCATGCCCCACCTCTTGACACTGCCTGGTTGAGTGATACACTGGAAGGGTCCTCCTGGTGAAATTTGGCAGCACCCGAATGGATGTCCTGCGCATCGCAGAATCGAGCCTCACAAGGTGCTTCCTGCCATAGCAGTGGAGGGACCAGGGTGTGGGATGTGCTCTCTGCTGACTGTTGATTAGATTGGGGAAACTGTGGATGCATTTGCATGGAAACATGCTGCCCATGAGGAGGGCACTTGGCAAGCTGACTGTGCAGCATGAACTCTCTGGAGTTGACAATTGCCCCGATCTGCAGATCCCAGTAGTGAGAATGTGAATTGCCCATATCGCTAGCTGTGGGCCCCTTGGATGATATGTAATACTAGGCCCAGTCCAGTTTATGCAAGCTGATCATCAGAGCTCCAGTAGGTGAAGGAGATACTTCACATCTTTACCCACTGGGACTGGCTTGCAATGAGGGAGCAGCATGGGTGACACACTAGCTCTTGCCCCTGCTAGGACTTATACCTTGATGACTGGGGTGCACTCCACATGCTTCCCAAAAAGTAGGTCCAAAATAGAGCACGTATTGTATTCACTTTGGTGAATTATTTGTCAGAATGGCAAAGGCAAGGACCCGCCCATCTATTAGATCTGCGGTTGGTGCTCTCTCCAATACCACAATAGCCTGGAGGGGATTCGGTTGCCTCCTTGCAGACTTTAAAGTATAAACTGAGAGTCAATATCAGAATGGATCTTGTCTCCAGCTTCAAACACTAAACACTGAACTTAGCACCAAGCTTCATAATCTTTGCAATGACACAGACTACGGGTTCCAGACTACTGGAAGTAAAATCAAAAGTAGAGAAACTGGAAACCATAAATGCTACATTGGAATTTGCACTTAACATGCTTCCCTCCCAAGTCACGGCAGCCATTCTCAAGTTCAAGGATCTCTAAAACCTATCCTGATAGGATAACATATTAGTCAGAGGCCTGTAAGAAGGTGCTGAAAGCCACGACATACACAGTTTCTTGGTTGGTTTGTTCTCTTTGGTCTTTGATGATGGCAACTTGAGCCCACCTTGTTTTGCTGGAATGATCTTAGGAAGGGCAGCCCTCACAATGTCCTTGCTAAGTTCCAAAGCTTCAAAGAAAAGGAGAAGTCCTTAAGGGTGTGAGAACCTTGACGTAGATTTCCTTCTACATCTACAAATGATTTCTCTTCCAGACATCGCTCCAACAAGGATGCAGTGTAGGCTCTAGTTTCACCTAGTCATGGAAGAACTGAGAACTCAGAAAATCAAATACAGATGACCTCTTCCTTTGGAATCACCTTTGAGTACTCAGATAAGGTGAAACACTTCATTACTTTGGAAGAGGTGGCAAATATTTTGGGTACTGTGGACCCTCCTGATGAATCAACCTCAGACCGGATTACAACGATAGACCTGAATGAATAGCAGATGTAACTCTCGATGAGCTGCTGGGAGCAAGCGACAGCCCAATACCAAAGGGAAGCTAAATGTAAAACTAGAGGCGATTGCAAAAATTGACACTCATGATGCCCGTTGGTCCCCTTATTGGCCTGCTTTCACTTTTGCCATGGATAGAAAGTATGCGGACTCTCAGGTTTATCATCCTATCTGGATATGTGGTGCATCCGCTGTCTCCGGTCTGTTTGACCATTGTAGTTATTTGGGAGAACTCCTTGGCGCTTAACTCCCCGGTCTCCTCTTTTTACTTCTTTTCGCAACAGGACTCAGGATTGCGGCCTTAGGGGTTACACCCCAGGTGTTTCAGCTTTCCCTGTGTGACAGTAGTGGACCTGTGGAACTGTCAAAAGGAGATGTTCTTTCCCAGAAAATGCCTCCGAGAGCAGCCAAGCTAACCACCCCTGTCCTCACAGCTGTGAAGATGCACAACTTGTTTTTTCTAACTTTTCACAGTTATTATTAACTTTTTAAAATGTTTTTTTTATTGAGCAGAATTTCATTAAGGCAAAAACATTTAACTCATCAAACATGATTAAAAATAACCATAATGGGGGAAAACACAAATTAAAATAACATTCAGAAAAAGACACTTTAAACCTATTGATAAATGCAGGATATCTAAAATGTCCATTTGTAAGGATACCAAAAATAGCAAAGTAAGACAAATGTTTAAAAAAATATTCATTACTGCTGTTCCTTTTAGATATAATAAAGTGCATATGCGTAGTTTATAACGTGCATATATAGTTGAATAATATCCATTATGACAATTCCTTACTGATATAATGAAGTGCTTGATGCAAAAACAAAATAGTATTGAAAAGGACCCACATTACTCTTTAAATGCAGAATTAAAAGATACTCTGACAATACAGTGCAGCAATCCAGCAATTATGTTTTCAATCAACCTGGATTAAATCAGCTAAAAGTGTGTCATAATAAAGAAGAACTGTGGCCCTGACCTCGAGGACATATAAAACTAATTAATATACAATACCTACAGCTCTTTATAAATATAATAATGTATATATGCATGTGCAAAGTCAACTAGTATCCAAAAGTCGCTTCAGCTATAAAGTGCATAGACCAGTATTGATATTTTCATCTCATTGATGTTTAGTCACTATTATTGTTCTTATTTGGTGTTTTGGGTTTCTGGTAAGGGGCTGTGGGCATTAAGGGTTACTGGTTCTCTGAGTAAGTCACCTGTTTGTGGGGATAAAGTATCTTCTTCAGCCTTTAGGCCAATAGCACCACTACCAGCACCAACAATGCTTCATAGGTGTCCACACTTGTGATACTTCAGTGTATCTCTCATTTAGTGATGAAGTCAGCCATTCCTTTCCACACTAATGGGCTAAATTCCAAGCAAGAGAATTAAGTTATGGCGTTTCCTAACAGAGGAGAGAGCAGATTTGTAGTGATCACACCAGGCAAGGTAAGTGTAAGAGCACATACTTTATTGATGGTTCATCTCCACAGCTTCCAGGAACTGACAACCTCCTAGGATTCAAACCATAGCATTCCATTGTCATGACAGTGACATCATAAGACTAAGAGAATGGATGAACAGCATGCTAATGAGAAACTACTACAACATCTCTCTTTCCATAAATACACAAAGAAAAAGAGAACAAGCAAAGGTAAAGGAAAATGAGGTAACAGAGGAAGAAAGAAAGAGAACATACACCAAGGAACGAGAAGAGAGTGAAGGCAAAAAGAGTACCTTCTTAGAAAACAAAAATAAAGGAAGATAAAATGAACAAAGAAACCACTAATATAGTATAAACTAAAGATTTAAGCGTTTCGGCGGAACACTCATCCTACCACTCCTCCGTGAGGAACATATCTCAAGGAGGATTTCCCGAACTGAGAAGGCTGGGAAGACCTCAACATACTCTCATGAACATTAGCCCTCTTTGGAACAGATTCAGACTGAACGGTGTTGCTCGTCTCAAGACCCAATTGCAAAACAACCTTCATTGGAATCTTATAAATCCTAGATAGATTCCACCAATTTTTACTGTTGACTCTTACAGCAAATCGAGAGGTGGCATCCACCCTAACAGGAAGACCAAACTTTGAGAGACCCTTAGGAACATTGAGAGGAGACTTAATCCTGACCCAATCCCCCACAGAGACAGATGACTTAAAGTTGGCCACATCGGGAACAACGGGCTGTGTCGGGACCGTGGGAGGAGATTGTATGTCTTTGTCTCCCTGTGTCTCCCGGCACCTTGACACCAAACCCCACTTCTTCATCCAAGCAGGACACATGTGGAAAGAAGCTTGTCTACCCCCGAGTAAAGCGAATGGACTAGAACCTGTGATGGAACTAGGGGTAGTACGATGTGCCCACAACATACTTTGGACAGCTTCCTTGATGTCAATTCGGGACGAAACAGCCCACTGAACACACTCAACGAGAATGCGGTTGTTGCACTCAATAAAACCATTGGCCTGTGGGTGATACAAAGCCACACGCTGGTGGGTGATGCTGCACTGAGACAGAAAAACAGACATCTCCTTAGAAGTAAACTGTACCCCATTGTCAGATACAATCTACTTGGGGAATCCCTCTCTGGCAAACAGACTCTGAAGAAACCTGATAACCTCCTGTGAGTTGGGATCTGTCATGAAATGGACCTCCCACCACTTGCTGAAATAGTCAGCAACCACCAGAGCGAACTTGTATTTATTGCCCAGCACATTAAAAGGTCCCACAAAGTCGATGGCCAACCTCAACCAGGGACCATCAGATGCCTTGACTTGTTGTACTGGAGGTGAAACAATTTTTACAACCTTATCACTTGTAGAACAAGTCAGACATCTCCACGACATCGTTGAATTGACGGTCCATGGAAGGCCACCAATAAACACTGCGAATCCTTTTCTTAGTGTTCGTCTGCCCAAGATGTCCCTCATGGCCATAGTCGATGATGCGAACTCTGAGAGATTCAGGGGAACAAACGTATCCCCACGCATGATTATCTCTCCAACCTCCAAGGTAAGCTCATCAGTGACCTTGGCGAAAGCATGTAGATCACTGTCTAGATGCTTTTCCTTGGCCAACCAGAAACGATAAACTCCTTCACCCTCTTAAGCAGAGAATCAGACTCCATACCACAAAACCAATCACGTTCAGTGAAACAACTCACACCACAAGCATCAACTGCAGCAATTAGGCAATCTTCATCTGCATCATTGTCATGTTCAGATTTCCCAAAGGGTAAGGGAGACCTAGAGAGATAATCAGCTCGTGTGTTTCGCCCACCAGGAATATGCGCTACCCCAAAATTGTATTGCAGCAACTTAGAACTCAACCTCGCGATCCTGGGAGTATGGTCTTTGACAATCTTACCCTCTAAGATGGGAATGAGAGGCTTATGGTCAGTAAGGAGTGTAAACGTCTTCCCCCACAAAAAAGACTTGAAACGTTCAACAGCCCAACAGCATGCGAGCAATTCTCGCTCAATGACCGAGTAGTTTTTTTCACTCAGGCGTAATGCTCGTGAGGCAAAACCTATTGTGAACTCCTTTCCTTGTTTGACTTGGGAGATCATACCACCGAGTCCATCAAGACTTGCGTCAACGGACACCGTACATGGAAAGAGGGGATCAAAAGGGGTAAGAATGTTGCATGACCCTAACTCTTTTTTGATCTGTACAAACTCTTCCTGAAAGGAGTCATCCCAGAGAAACACAGATTTTCTCTTGAGGAGACCCCTCATGTGGACAGTCTTCGCAGCAAAATTAGAAATAAATTTCGTGTAAAATTCACACAAACCTAAGAATGAGGAGACCTGCTCTTTTGAGGTGGGACAAGGAGCATTAGAAATAGCTTTGATGAGACCTTCTATTGGCACAATACAGTCTCCAGAAATACGATGTCCCAGATATTCAATGGAATTAACACCAAAAACACACTTGAGCTTGTTAGCAACAATGCCTTTGCCTTCCAACCCTTCCAAAACATCAGAAAGATTCTGGTCATGCGACTCCTTGTTCTTCCCAGCCACCAAAATATCATCTTGGAAAACGACCGTATCAGAGACATCCTCCAAGACCTTCTCCATAACTCGCTGGAAAACTGAGGCTGCTGAGGCTAACCCAAAAGGCATCCTCCTAAATTGGAAGGTACCGACAGGCGATACAAAAGCAGTCAAATGCTTGCAAGCAGGATCAAGCTCTACCTGATGGTATGCTGATGCTAAGTCAATCTTGGAGAAGTACTTCGCACCAGCAATTTTGAAAGTATGTCGTCAATACGGGGAAGAGGGTGAGAATCCACCCAAATCTCCCTATTGAGGCTGCGCAAGTCAATGCAAACCCTAAGAGTACCATTCTTTTTGCGCGCCACCACCAAGGGAGATAACCAGAGTGAGGACTCAATAGGTTCAATGACTCCAGACTCACACATTTGCTTAAGCTCCAATGAGAGATCATCCCTGATACTAAAAGGCACATTACGTAATTTGTGTTTGATCGGTAGAGCCCCTTCCTTGACCTTGATAAAGTGTTTGAGCCCTTTAACACAATCAAGTTTATCACCAAAAACTTGGTAAAACTTCATGGACCAGGAAACTAAACTCTCCCCTTCGGATTGTTCACCCACCACTGAAACCTGTTCAGAAGTGCCAGGCCTAAGAGTCATCCCGAACAACCCCTGGTGGTACCAACCCAGAATGTTGAGACCCTTTTTGGCCACATAAACCTTCCCTTGGATGTGCCTGTCCTTAAAAACTAGAGAAGTCACAAAGAACCCTGTCAAATCAATTTGTCTCCCCTCATAAGAGACTGGACTTCTGTCAGGAGGATTGAGGGGTATGGTACCCCAAGTGCTCTCAAATAACTCTTCCGTAATCATAGTCATCCGCGCCCCCGAATCCACCAGTAGGTGCAGACACTCCCCATCCACCAACAGATCTACAATGGGGTCGACACAATCTTCGGAATCATCTTTAACAACCACTACAAAATCAGTAAGAGAGCTAACAACTTTACATACAGAATCACTCTTAGGTTCCTCGGAATACACAACATTTATACTCCCCCGGAAACCACACATTTTGGCGAAATGACCTTGTTTCCCACATTTGCGACAAGAAGCATTCTTAGCCGGACACACCTTTGAATTGGGAAAATGCGAAGGGAACCCACACTTATTACATACATTTTTTGAGTAAGAACCTTTCTTCTCAACCTTAGTAGACACAAACCTGTTCCCTCTCTGTTCAGATTGCGGTTTAGCTTTGTCTATCTGATTTTTTTCACTCAAATCTTTATGATCCTTAACTACACCTACTACATTCTTCTCAGTTTTGAGTTCTTTTGATGCTTTTTGAGAGAGCTCAATACTCTTGACAATGGCGATTGTTTCATCTAAAGAAGGATTCTTTAAAGTGAGTAATTTCTCTTGAACTTTCTTCTCCCAACAATGTACAACAATTTGATCCCGAATAAGTTGAGATGTAAAATGTTCAAATTCGCATTCAGAAGCGAGGATGCGCAAAGCGGCTACATAAGACACAATGCTCTCTTCACACTCTTGCTTTCTTGTAAAGAACTTGTGCCTAGCAACAACTATGCTGCTCTCTACACCAAACTGTTTCTCTAACATGCCCACAGCTTGATCATACACATTCAATTCCTCTTCACCCTGAACTACAACTAAGGGAGGAAGATGTTCCAAAACAGCTTGACTCTCGAACCACAGATTGTGTTCTAGGATGAAACGCTTCCTTTCAGCGCTGAACCTCGAACCACCCATAGCACCTAGATATTTCACAAAGGCTCTATACCACACTTTCCACTTGACTGGTGGATCACCTGGAAGCTGTAAAAAGGGAGGAGGAGGCTGTACATTTTGCATGGCGAATATAACAAGAAACAATCACTTTAAGCAGTAAACTACCTAACACACTACAATAAGTAATTAAGTGGTCCACCTGTGAAAAGAAGAAAAAAAAAAGTTACTGATAAAAAATTAAGACAGCAACTTCACTTTGACTGAAAAATTTCACAAAAAAACAATGCAACAGAACGTCACTATGAAGTATTAGTTAAGAATGACAACTGTCTACTCCGGGATGCCTTGATTGAAAAAAACGATGCACTCGTCTCACACTTGTTGCTCCACTGCTGAATGCGTAGAAGACCGTGACACATTTGTTACTCCGCTGTGTGACACACTTGTTACTCTAGTGCTACACAACTCCAACAGCATCATAAGCAGTTCCAATTGTCCCGCATACACGTCAAATGTGTCAACAAACAAAAGTACTCACACAGATGACACCCCACAAACGTCTTGCCTTCAAATAAATGAAGTTTAGTCTCAGGGCAAAGATTCCACGTCCCAACGAGGTTGCCGGAATGCCTGGACTGCCACTTGTCTACCGCTTACACACCACCGTAAACCAGATCGGAATACACGGACGCGTTGCCTGACGCCTCCACGCCGTACCAAAGGAAACCAAGGGACGCGCACCGCTGACGCGCTGCTCTGAAACCAAGGGACGCGCACCGCTGACGCGCTGCTCCGAAACCAAGGGACGCGCACCACTGACGCGCTGTTCCTAGTGACCTTCTCGTAACCACGGAAACGAGGAAACACCTGCGTCACTGCGCTGTAGACTCCTCCACGTAGTATCCAGGGAAACCAAAGAACGCGCACACTGAGGTGCTGCTCTCCTAGGCACCAGTGACATGCTGTTCTCCGTGGCATTCTCGTCACCAAAGGAACCCCGTCTTCACCAACTCCTGCCAGGGATTCTAGTGCGTCATCAGTATGAGGAAAACTTCGGTGAGAGAAGGATCTGTCCACAAACGAACTGGACGGACCACTCTTGGCAAAGGGGGAATCCAAACACTGTCTCTTCCACCCCTCCAGACAGCCAAAAGAGCTCCCAATGCACAGCGCAGAAACGAAGAGGTGCCACACCTGCCAGAGCCACCACGAAGATAGTTCCCAAAGACACAGCGTCTTGCCAGTTGCCAGCAAAGGTGAAGTAGTTCAAAGGGAAACCAACAACGTAGCTCACCAGCAATGTTGCCTGCAGAAATCCAATGCGAAAGCGCAGAGTGAACAAGACGGACCACTTCTGTGAAGAGAACCCAGGAAAGCTGATACTTCTCCGCACAGCAGACAGCAGAAGTGGCTCTAGAAGACAGGAGAAGCAGGAGACAGTCGTTGCACACGTGGGTGGAGAGAGGAACAGTCAAACTCGTCGCCAAATTTGTAGTGATCACACCAGGCAAGGTAAGTGTAAGAGCACATACTTTGACTGTTCATCTCCACAGCTTCCAGGAACTGACAACCGCAAACCATAGCATTCCATTGTCATGACAGTGACATCATAAGACTAAGAGAATGGATGAACAGCATGCTAATGAGAAACTACTACAAGATGTTATAGCTGTCAGGCAAACTCACTGTCAGAGGGATGATGAGAATAGGTTTCAACCGAAACACCACCCGTTGCTCTTTCACTCAACTGTGGGCACCATACATAATGATAAGCCACAGCAGTTTACCACAATAGCAAATAAGAAGGACAAGAAAGGCAGGTACATCATAGTTACAAGATGGTTGTGGAGTAGTGTGGTCACCAGTGCCACACTTGATGACCCTAATACGTCAGGGAAATTTCTTAAAAACCGTTTAAATGCCCTAGCTGTGTTTTCTAAGGAGAAGTGATACTGACAGGTAATCATAACCTGATGTCAGACTCCTTGGCTGAAAGATCTGAGCTACTCAACACACTTTTAGGCTTTTCTAGAAGCATGTGCAGGAAGTTAATCCCTGGGATTACAAGATGCATGAAGGAAATTATCAGGCAACATTTAAGATTAAACTTTTTAATACATGTACACTGTACCTATTCACAGGTCAATTATATTTTTGTTAGAAATGCCCTTTTTCTGTATGTAGAGGCTGCTTATAAATGTCAGATCATAGTGCAGTGTTGTTCACTATTCATAGGAAACAGTCCCCAGTGGAATGGTGGTGGATTCTCCACCTGGCCCTCATGAGATATACTGTCCTTTGATCCAAACTCTCATGCCAAATTGAGAAATATTTTATCATAAATGGTTCAGGGGTTGGAGGTTGGGAGTAAGTGACAATTGGGATGAATTCAGGGACATAATTAGGGAAAAATTTCTATAAGTCATGTCTAAAAGACGTTTTGCAAGAAAAAAAGGAAATGACTGCACAAAATGCTGAAACAGTACATAAGTACCGGTTTTCACCCTCATGATCTCTCCTTCGTTTAGTCACAGCCCTGCTGGGCAAACTTACTGCTTTAGTGAAAATGAATCTGAAATTACACTACTGCACCTTAGGAAAAAATCTTGTAGCTAAGACAACAAGCATTTGCAATGCAATAGGTCTCGCATTTGCAAGAGTTTAAGCTATTGGCATTGTAAATGACAATGCCTTTTATTTATCTGTTTTGTTAATTAACACAAATATAAGGCATTGTCATTTACAATGCCAATAGCTCAAACTCTTGTAAATGCAAGACCTATTGCATTTCAAAGAGGCGGCTGCTATTGTCCAGGCTGCTTTGAAAGTGAAAGCGCGTTGCAGGAAAGCATGTTGTGAATGAAGTGTTTTTTGGCATAAAAAGGCCAGAACGGTTGGCCTTGCCAATGTTTGTTACACGAGCATTGGCAGACACTTAAACCCGTATTTATGTCAGACTTAACTATTCAAATACTTAAAAAGTTGGAAAGGGCGCATTGTTACACCACTAAAAAGTGATTTTAAAAAGCCAAGATTCACCCAAGGAAACTGGACACCATAAAGAATCATGGAGTATTTGTCAACCCTATCACTGTAATCAAACTACATTAAAAGGAATGTGTTTGGTGCGCGTATTTCCCACATTTAAAACCAAACAAAAGCATTGAAAAAGCAGACTTCTGTACCCGTCAGTTCCTCTTCTGTAATCCACCCTCTACAGAGTACAGCACTCATGGTGGCCTTCTCATAAAATGTCGACCCACACCCTGATGGGTCTGTCTGGTAGCTTCACAAACAGCGCAGCGACCAACTTCAGCACTCAACTGGCTCCACTCACATTCCCATTTATACATTCATTTACATTATTGATAAAAAAGAACACTTTAAATTTAAATAATGTGAGAGTACATATGAGACATCAGATCAATATGAAACGAGAATGACAATCCAACACAAACGTTAAGGAAGGTGGGTTCACCACTATAATTATAAACACAAAGGGGTAAAATGCAAATGGGTTTAACACTGCAAAAGTAATAAAAATGACCAAATACAAAGAAAGTGTGTTTTAATATATTTATCTATTTGACATTTTCCTTTGGGTGGCTGATAACTTTGACAAGTAATCAATATTGTTGTACGTGTTAAAGTGTGTACTTCTTAACCTAATTCACAGTACAGAAAGTACGTGAATTAAGGTTTAAGCTCGTAGGAAAATATTTGTCAAAAGGACAAAAAAATATTATGAGCTGATGCCCAATTGACAGCCTTCCCACCACTGTGCAAAATGTACTGCAAGAACAATATACACCTTATACTCTGCAATCAGTCCAAGTGAAATGTCCACCACATATGCACCACTGCAAGCTAATGTACAGGTGAGAAGTCAATCAAACAGTTAAAGGACACTTTTGAAGGATAAACGGAGAGTCACTCTCTCAAGAAAAAACAGACGTAAGTGAATGTGTGAACATTAGTCGAAACAGGACCGGACTGGGAATCAAAACCGGCCCTGGCAAAGTGCTCGGCCGGCCCCCCCGGGGGGTTCGGCCCCTACCCTAGCGGCCCACCGGGGAAACGCCCGGTGCCCTCTACAGCCAGTCCGGCCCTGCGAAACAACAGCAAACACTGCGGAAAATAAAAGCATGGAAAATGTGTAATCCATTAAGTTGCATAAAAAGAACGCGATATCTACATTCCCTAAATGTGTAGTACTGGTGGCTGCTAGCAGATGAGGTCTGTTGACGGATGGATTGCCTCCTGTTACTTCCCCATATGGTGATATTCGTAAAGTGCATAGTGAAGTGAAATAATACACCGCTCGCGCCAGTTGGCGCTGATGGAAACCTCTAACCGCACAGGCTGTGTTTCAGCGGAAAGTAATGTGATGTCTCAATGAGTGACAACACGAATACCTCACAGGTTACTGCTGCAGACATCAAGGCACCAATGTGGCAGCTAACGAGACCCAGCCACCTACTTGGGACGGGTATGTGATGCCTTGACACTTGTGAATGACAAAGGGTTACGCTGCTGTCATTTACTTCAGCCCAGCCCACCAAAGGGCAAGCATGACCTTATTATTAATGCTTGGGATCGGAAATTCAATTACAGAGCTGGAAAAGGGACATGAACCTCGCCTCGGTAAAGAAAAGGAACAAGCATACAAAAAAGCCCTCTTTCCAGCACACACAACACAGTTACCGTGGATGAATCACACATTAGACAAGTAGGCAGTAGCGCTTGTGAAAAGCACAGCGCTCTAAAAAAAAAAAACAACATATGCAAAAGCGGGCGGCCCCCAGATTGCAAGCGAAAGTGAAAGTAGGGCGAGTTGTGTAGATAGTAACTTGACCCGCGAGGAATGCACCTGCCACCAGGCGCGCCGCTGCTCGCTCCCGAGGCAAAACGCTGTGGGAGTGAACATTACAAAAGAGGTGGGACATGCACCCGCCTTTAGCCATTCGCGTGCTTTCATTATAGAAAGACAATCCAATGTGTGGGAGAAGTCAGACCCACACAGAGTAGACACAAGAAGCCTCGCAGAGCAGCGCATGCGTGCTGCTAGGCTCGACCTAATAAAAATGGCACTCGTATAGCCATTAAACTAAGGCAGACAATGGAGGAAGCCAATGTCACTGAAATCGTGTCACCAACTAGCGAGACCCTTATTTTAACATGAACAAATGTGATGCTTTTCAATACCATAATTCCTCCTTATACATCGCAGACACTCCTTCTGATCAGAAAGAAATGGACTATTTACACTCATTCACTGGATCCTCTCCAATGCAGGTCGAGGAGCCAGAGTTTCTTGTTATGAGTGACAAAGTAAAAGCAGCAAAAAATACCTTAGATCGAGTAAGACTCCAGGCCCAGATGGACTCACTGGAGGGTTCCACTAAACATTTTTGTAAGAAATCGGGGTATTTGTTGTGAAGGGTGACAAGGTTGTAACGAGTTATGCTGTAAGTTGAATGCTGTAACTTGAATGAAATAGCTTTTACTTTGCCATAGCGAGCGTTTTAAACTGCACTTTTGTATTTTAGCTTACCTCCTAACTGATTGCCTCTGCGCTGCTCCCTTGACCTGTGATGCCCGTATGTAAGAGCAGGCCCGCCTTCACAAGGTCAGTGTGCCAGTTTTTTTTTTTTTTGCACGCAGGGGATAGAGGATGCTGATGCGAGCGTGCAGCAGGCGCACCGCTGGCTCGCCAAATGCGCGCCAAAGGCAAGCCCGTCAGCTCTCGGAATGTGCCATGCGCCAGGAACCCTGGTCGCTTTCCCCTCCATATCTACTCAAGGGAACAGCTACTTGCACTCAATAATGGTAAGTGCTGTAACTCCCCCTTATGGGATGGGAAGAAGGACAATCTCCCCTATCACTGTAACTTTTGTAACTTCCCCCCTTCGGCCAGTGATACAGCAGCTACTCCCATAGTGGAGCTTCCACCAAGACCTTCAAAGAGGGATAATAACTCCCACGACCCTGCTGGTAATTTGCTAAACTGTATTCTGCTGAACACTGCTGATCAAGCACAAATATGAGTTTGAGTGCTTGATGCAAACTTCTAATCTGGATCTGGTTTTCTTAACAGAAACTCGGGCCAATGAAACCTCTGAGCCCGACTGGATTATAGCGTTACCAGCAGGCTATGAACTGGAAAACGTAGACAGGGTAGGGATATGGGGAGGCGGCATAGCAATTATATATCACTCTAGCTTTAAGGCTACTATTGACCCTCCTCAGCAGGGCACGAGTCGGGGGTCCACGCGGGTGGAAGGCGTCCCCCCACTTCTTTCACAGGGTGGATGCCGTCCACCCTGCCAAGAAGTTGGGCCCCACTAAAAAAGATGCTGAATTCGTCCCGGTGTCATTTCCAAACACCGGGACACATTCAGCAGCGCCTGCACGTTGTTGTCTGCTTTCGATCACAACAACGTGCAGGCGGTGACGAGGCTCTCTTATTTCTGACTCCTGCTGGGATACTCGGCCATAACAAAGGCCGAGTCTCAGGGGTCATCAAGCCTCCTTTTGTTGGAGTCTCCTGGCTGGCAGCAGTCAGGAGCCTCACACCTGATGCAAATGCAGCAGAGGGGAAACAAAGCCTCGCACCTTGTTAGCACTTCACACATACTTAGGAGAGGCAGCTTTTCACTTTGTTCAGGCTCTGTTTAGGAGACATGCATGCACTGTAAGAACGTCAGATGTGTTGATCTTTCCCAGTATTTGCACAAAATAAATTGCATTTATATACGCTTATTACCCTTGAGGAGGCGTTGTAATAATTTAAATATCACTATTTCTTTTAAAGCACTATGGCTATAGAAAGCTTAACGCTGACAAAAGGTAACATTGCTTTATATGTAGCATACAAAAGTGAGAATATTCTGCCTAAATCAGGAGGGTTTGCAAGTATACTCGAAATGTGCTCAAATGTACTCATGATACACCTGCTAAACATATATGTGAGGGCTTAAGATCTGATATCACTTCTTGTGATGCCAGTTCCTGTGATGTCACGCGCTGTGATGTCACGCGCTGTGATGTCACGCGCCGTGATGTCACACGCTGCGATGCCACGCGCTGTGCCACTTGCATACTGATTAAGTAGGTTAGTCCCCCCACTTCTTTTTTTAGGACTTGTGCCCTGCTCCTCAGCATCTTGGCGTAAAAGCTATGACTTTCAATATTAAAATCGGTAATACTTTGTCATTCCCTGGTCTACTCCTCTACCGGCCACGGGGGCCAAGGGCCCAATTTATACAATCTCTGAAAACATTTATGGAATCATGTTTAGATCCCCCTACTTTCACAGTACTTGGTGACTTTAACTTTCACCTTGAATGTGGAAACAGTGCAGACACATCCATTTTGTTAGATAATATGGCTGGCTTTGGGCTGTCCCAGATCATCACAGAGCCCACTCATAAGGCCGATCATACACTGGATGGCATCTTTACGAATAACCCCAATATTATCTTCGACAAAATACTGCCCCTAACATAGACCGATCATAAGGCTATTTTTTTCAAACTCCTTCCGGAGAGAAAAGTGCCCTTCCCAAATAGACTGCCTCCTGCTAAGACCCGACCGTGGCACAAAATCAACAAAAAAGATCTAGAACAGGCCCTTGATAAATATTCCCCCTTGTTAGTTCTAGACAACAATAAGGCTGCTGATAATCTCAATAGCTGGATCAGATCAGCAATTGACCTACTGGGCCCAGAAAAATCAAGCAAACAACGAAGAAATCAAGCCTCAGCCCCCCTGATACAGTACAGAACTTAAAATCATAAAAGCTAGGTGTAGGCGTCTAGAACGCACTTGGAGGTTAGACTACAGTGAGCAGGGCAAACTCAATTATAGACTTGCCCTAGTTCAATACAAAGAAGCAAATAAAATCACCAAAATTAATTACTTTACTACTAAAACAGAGGCGGCAAAAAATTCAACTAGAGAGCTTTTCGAAACGGTCACCGCTCTGTCTAAACCGCAGCGGGAGAATCAATTTTCTCCAGATCAAGCCTTCTGTAATAAAGTGGCAAACGTCTTCCAGGTTTTATTGTAGTAATCCATGATGTACCTTTGATAATTCTAACAATAGCAGGGGCAGCAGAGCTAACAAGATCCTCATTTGTAAGATTTATGGTCCAACTCGCATGCAGTTTAACAAACGGCAGAATTTACTATTGCAATTTTTCGAAAGGTTTATATTTTTCATTAGTTTAATTACCTTGTCAGTATCATACGAAAGACAGCTTATTCTGACAGCTATTTTTTTAAAACTGTTTGATAGTTCATTGGGTTAATGTGTCTGTTGCAGAGATCTGTGACTAACATGCAGGGTTTTCGCTGAAAGTTTGTAAGAACTGGCTCTGCCCATTATCCTTCTGTTGTCGATAAATTGACAATCTTTAATGTGGGTATTCTTCACACCTGTGAATTATATCATTAGAACATTGGAAGACTACGGTACCAACACTTAATAAAATAACACGTTTAGTATAAACACATTTAAAAACGCCGCAACACATTTTATTTAAAAACACTGCAATACAGTGGAGAGGCAGTTCATTTTAAAAAGGCTGTAAAGACACTTGCACCTCTTATATTGCCATTGGCATTAATATGACTGCGAGAGACTAGAAAGGGTAGGGCGTGTGATCAGAAATAAGAGAAGTAATTCTTATCTGAAAACATTCAACTTCGCTCTTACAATACAAACGTTTACAAACGCTGCATAGGGTCACAGAAGAAGCACATTATGCAGCAGTAGAGTGGGTCACAGTGGAGGTGTCTGCCTGCCTCTCCTGCTGATCAGGCCCAGGGGACCGCGCAGTGAGCAGGGAGGCTCCGGGATCACCCCGCAGACCTCCGCTGCAAGCCAGAGCGAACCCCCCTTCACACATCCTTCCACTCAGCTCTGTTGTAGGTGACAGCGTTTTACAGAATGTGGTAACTACGCTTGTTGTGCTGAATGAATTACATGCTTGACATTTCTATTACAAAGGGGCCACTCAACTTCTCTGTGATCAATACATCTGGTGAGAAGGTGACACCGTCCAAATGAGGGTGAGTTCATGGCGATGCCTGTATGTATCCCCAGGGCAGCAATGCAGAGACTGCCAGTTCCGGGGCAGGGCGTCGAATAAGGAGCCACGATGAGACCCGGAGCTCAGCCGCCTTCTGATACAGGAGAACAGGGAGGGGGAAAAGGGTGTTAAAAAACATGAGAGCCAGGAAGAGACCGGGAAGAAAGGCTGTGGAGCATGTTCAGAGCAGAACAGAAAACAGAGGGAATCCTGAGTTGCTCCCAGATCTGTGAGATCCGATCAAAGGGTCCTGGCTAGGAGCGGAGCTTCAGGGCAGCAAGTACAAACCCAGCACTGTATGAAACTGACACGAGAAACTGAGCAGGCGCTGCAAAGAGGGCACGCTGTAGGGCGCCTTCACACCGGCACGTGGAGTTTACACTCCACTATGTGTACAGGGCCAACAACAGCACTAATGATATTTATATAGCGCACGCTACACACTTCATTGCCTTTAAGCACTAGAGGCAAAACATCCCCAAAAAGTTCTGAGCGGAGAAAAACAGTGATTGGGCCTTGGGAAACTGATAACAACAAACAGAGGAGGAAGAGCAGGAAATAGCATGCTACAGCCAAAAGAAAAGGAGGAATGAAAAGCATGGGGGTAGAATGTGAGCCTATTTTAAGATATAGATTAACAATATATTTCACAAGCACTATTCAAGCACCTTGGAGGCAAAACCTAAAAATGGAAATCATGTGGTGCCTTTCGATTCTTACAAAGTTCTCTGTGTAAAAAAAATGTAACTAATCATTTGGCGCACAGCAATATCAAGTAAATGTTTTCTATGCATAGAGTAGTATTAATAGTGAACAGGCAATATATGAGATTGACATTGTGATAACATTGTTTACATAGTGACGTGAGGCACCCTTAGCATAATGTCGTTTTTGACACATTTGCAAGACTCAACATGGGTTTTTGCAGCATGTATGTTTGAAATCATATTTCCATGTTACAGCAGATGCGTTGTACCTATCGTATGGCAAGGATAGCCAAGATCCACAGATGGGCAACTTCCAAGAGGGTGGCACTGGCTCTTGAGATTTACAATGTAAAGGCTTTAGGGGCTGCACTGTATGGATCAGAAATCTGGGATGTACAAACCTCAAGATCTTATCAATGACGTTTGTCAGATCCCTACTGGGACTTCCAGGCAATACACCAATGATCCCAGTGAATTTGGATCTGTCCCAGAGGGGTATCTCCTATAAGATAAAGTGCAGACTCCTGGACCATTTTGTTCTGTCTCTGGACCTCACCAGCTCGCGAATCATATCGGGGAGGCTCAAAGATCTAATGTCTCCAGTATGTGAGAGGAAAATCCAATGACTGGCTTGTGTCAAAGGACTATTAGGGAAATGGAGTTTGGAGACATTTTGGGTTTCCCCCACAGAGCTGTGCTCTTTATCCAAAGCAGTTTTAAAAAGGATTTATTGGGAGTATGTAGCAGTCCAAATGGTAACCCAGTGAACAGGAACTCTAACAGCAGTAAAACCTTGCCCATACAATGAGTACACTATTGATGAAATTACTCCCCACCCTCCCCCTGCACGCAAATTGTACATTCAGTTCAGACTCAAGACTCTTTCAACCAAACAGTTTTGTAGCAAGTGGACATCGACTTCGTTAGGGGGAACCTTTGCCCTGCATGTGCAGATGCACCAGAAACTGTATCTCATATTTTATTCTTTTGTCCGATGTATTGCATATAGAGAGTAAAATGAGTGGTTTCATTATGTAGGAACTTGGGTACTAGACTGCACATGGGGGCCCTTAGGATCCTTAGTGCTGATAACTCTAGAGTGGTGGTTTTCTTCATGGCCAAATATTTGCTGTTAGTATGGATCAGACGCTACACGTGCATTCAAGGTCAAAAGCAGTTACCATCCACAAGTTTATAGCAAAGCTGGGAGGGGTTTTCTTAGTAATCACAAGGTCATTGGTCCCTTGTTGTGTAGATGCTGTGAATACTAATTTTGTTCTAAATCTTGGTTTATGTGGTAATAACTGTGTTCCTGCTGACTGACCCTTTTTCAATTTTCCTTTATTGGACCTTAACCTTGACTGCATTTTGGCACTGTTAGAAATGGGGTTTCTGGTTGGCTAGGGTATGCACCGAAGCCTGGCAGAACCCACAACTTTAGTCAGGGAAAGGGAGTGACACACACAAGATAACCCCTGCTCACCCCATTGGTAGCTTGGCAGAGCAGTCAGGCTTATTCCAGAGGCAAATTGTAAAGCGTTTGCGCAACACACACCCACACCAGTGAAACACTAGGCACAGCACAAAAAGAGATTCCACACAAGGTTTTCTAAAAGTATCCTTTGTATTGTACATAAAACACATTAGCCACATAGACCCCATAAATCACTGTGCCACTAGGCACTTGTTATACACATGCATATAAGACACAGACTACAGCTACGAGTCAATTTTGCAGCATGTAAAGCACGTTCGACCACAAATCACATAGATCACTTTGCCATTAGGCAATGTCATAACAATACAATACATTTAGCATGACACCATGTAAGAAACTGGCTCTATATATACACTACACCAAAATGAGGTATAGTGTGTATAGGGTCCAGGTGACTCCAGAGGTAGGCAGAGGTTAAAGTTAGATAGAACCTTACTCTCTAATAGTGATAGCTTGGTCGAGCAGTAAGGCAGTATCAGAGGACAGTGTTAAACATTTGATGTACACACTCAGTCAGCCAATGAATTCACACACTCAAGAACTGAACTCTAGGCCAATTGTTTTTGTATAAAAATATATTGTTGTTTTATTTTAGAACCAAGCAAGCCTGGCACAGGTAAGCATAAAATACTTTGTAGTAATAAGTTACTGAATGTCGAACAGTTTGAAAATGCAATGGAAATTGTACTTTGTTTGATTTATAGGGGAGCAGTAGTATGCAACACTTAGCGAATACAGTACATTGGAATTAATAGGCTTTTTCAGTAAATTGCAGGCAAGTTACTTTTACGTTACTTTTTCTAACTCAGTGCTGGATGCCTGGATTCAGCACTGGGACATTTCCTGCAAACAGGTGAGAAAACACGTTTTGGTTATATGTTCGATTTTTAAAGAATATCTTTAGTTTTCAAAACTCCACACTCAGTCGTTTTTTGGAAGAAAAATTGTCAATGTTATCCTATGGAGGAAAAACAGGTTATCGGTTTGCAGGTAAGTAAACAACTGTGGGAATTAAGGTTCTGGGGTTAGACTCAGGGGTCTCCCAGGGTCAGTGATGCACTTTTGTTTCACCCTCAGCGGCACTAGGGCGGCCGGGTGCAGAGTGTTGAGGCCCAATGTTATCCTATGTAGGATAGGGGGTCTCCGGTTGGTGGCTGCTGGCAAGCAGGCCACTGTGTTGTGGGAGCAAAGCTCCTAGGGTTTAGGTCAGGGCAAATAGGGAACCAAAGTAGCACCAAAAGGTGCACCCTCAGCAGCACTAGGGCGGCCGGGTGCAGGGTGCTGTTTTGAGGTTGGGTGCCCTGTTTTCAATGGAGCGCCTCCAGTTAGAAGAAACACTGCAGGCTCGGGGACGAGGATCTTCTGGGTGTGACCACCACTTCGAGGGGTAAGTTGGGATGTCTTGGGTTGGTTAGGCACCGTTGGTTTGGGCACACAAGGCCGTGGGGCTTCGGGTGCAGGGGTGCCTTGGGACATCGGAAAGTCTTACCCGCTCTGGTCGCGGTAGAGGGGATCCTCTGGATTGAGGCTGCAGGCGTCAATTGGAGGCTTGAGGCAGGTCAGGAGTCGCCGGATCTCGGGTCAGGATCGCTGGGGTGACCTCCTCGTGGTGTTTTTCCACTCTAGCTCGGGCCGGGTTCGGCGGGTGCAGAGTGGGCTGGATTTGCGGTGTCCGGCCGGAGCCAGAAGCTGCAGTTTGAACAAGTCCAGTGTTCACGGGAGATTCAGTCTTTGAAGTGAAGGCAGGCAGGTCCTCCGGGGTTTTTGAGGTTGCTGGCTGCAGGACACACCGGGATTTCGCAGGAGCAGGATCGAGGGGAGACAGGCCTGTAGGGCTGGGGCCAAGTCAGTGGGCGTCGTCCTCTTGTTAGCTCTGCATGGCTCTTCGGTCCTTCTTCTTATCTTCTTTTCTTGTTGTTGCTGGATCTGAGGAAGTAAGGTTCAGGGTGCCCCCTAAATACTAGATTTAGGGGCGTTACAGGTAGGTAAAGGGCAGGGACCAATGGGTCCCTTCCCTGGGGTGGGTACACCCCCTATTCTGCCACTCTCCAGTGGAGCCTGTCCCTGGTTGGCTGGGTCCCCCCATCCTCAAGATGGCGGGGACTCAGAGTTGTGCTTCACCTCGCCTCCCCCACCTGAGGGGTGGAGTTGGCAGAGGTGGGCAACACCTCTCTCCCTCACTTGTTTTTCCCGCCGGTTCTCCCGCCCAAAGTGGGGGGTAGATCCAGTGGGGACCAGTTGCTGAAAGCAGCAATGGGTCTGGAGAGGCTTACAAAGGCGACATGCCTTTGAAGCTTCTCCTTCGTGAACCCTGCCCATCCTGGGGGAGGAGGCTTAGCACCTCGTCCCAGGATGTGCATGGTTTCAGGCCACCCCGAGAGCAGCAGGCTCTCGACCCAGGGGTCTAGAAACATGTCTGGTGGTGGCAGCTGAAGTAGCCACTCAGCCTGGCCACTAGAGGTGGGTTAGGTTTCAGGGGGCATCTTCTAGGATGCCCTCTGTGTGCATTTTTCATTAAGTCCCACACTGGCATCAGTGTGGGTTTAATATGCTGAGAAGTTTGATACCAAACTTCCCAGTTTTTAGTGCAGCCATTATGGTGCTGTGGAGTTTTTAATGACAAACTCCCAGCACCATATACTCTTAATGGCAGCACTGCACTTACAATGTCTTAGAATGGACTTAGACACTGTAGGGGTACAGGGCTCATGCACCTGTACCCTCACCACTGGTATAGTGCCCCCAGCTAGAGGGGTGACTGACCTATGCCAGGGCAGTGGGTTGTAGGCATGGCACACAGAGGTGTGTGCCATGTCGACTCTTCACTTTGTTCTGCACCAAAACACGCAGCCTGCAAAGGCAGTGTGTGTGTAAAGGTACAGGGCCTCTAAGGGTGGCACAATAAGTGCTGCAGCCCTTAGAGTTCTCCCCTGGTAACAGTGCCCTGGGTACCTGTGGTACCATTTACCAGGGGCTGACCTGTGGCCAGAGATGCCAATTGGGTACAGTTTTGGGGAAAGAACACAGGCCCTGGGAACCTGATTGGCAGGGACCCAGGGCACATCAAGTCAAAGTGCATCAGTGGTCTGGCAAAAAGTGGGGGGGTTACTGCAACAGAAACCCACTTCCTTACACACCATAAATATCCTGGTATAGGCCATAGGTCACTTGTAGTGCATCGCAGTAAATACTAATAGGGTGATTAGGTCATGAAAACACCATAAAAGCAACATTGCAGCACATGAGCAGTTCCTGAACCCCACATTTAGAGCAAGAAATGCAGGCTTTTAGGTTAAGCATGAATCACTAAATCATTATTGCCCAGAAATTACCATAGACACAGCGCACCTGCGATGCTACCTCAGTTATGCGGTGATGATTCTTACCAATGCCCCCGTTGGCGGGGAGACCTCGCTGGGTCCCCCGCATCTGGAATGACCAGTTGCATGCCGTTACAACGCATACCTTTACCCCGACTTGCTGTCGGGGTGCGCTGGAAGTTGGAATAGTATAATTTACTATTCCAACTGCAGTGTGTGCAACAGTAGGGAAGGTGTTGAAGTTAAATCCAACATCTTCTACCCCCTGCAGCAAGCCTTTCGCGTTGTAACGACATGCGGGGTAATGGCATGCGTTGTAACGCATGCGTTGTAACGGTTGTTTCCCGGAATGACCTAGCGGCAGCTGCCCGCAATTTCGTGAAGCCGCTGTGGATCAAGGCGGCCTTAAGAAATGGGGGCGGCAACGTTGCAGCGTGTCTGGAAAACTCCGGGGCCTCACAGACCGCTGGGGAAGGAATGGCTACTGCCCCAGAGCCGCATCGGCCTCCTCTGCTGAGGCCGAGCCACCTGATTCACAAAAGGAGGGGGGAGGGTCCGTTAGGCATCTCCACGTGGGAGGCCTCGACTGGCTACCACCATCAACTGAGCCCCTTGCAGCTGCCAGCGGGCCAGCGGTGCAGCTGCCAACAATCTCGGGTCACCCGGCCCGGGTGAAGATGGGGGACGTTCCATTGCCCCGAGTCCGGGCAGGACTCCTGGTCTTACAGCACTGCTGGTGGGCCTCCACCCCCAGCGAGACGCAGAGCTCTTCCGCCTCCTCTTTGGCCCGTAGTGCAGTTTCTCTTTCCAGTTCTGTGCCGGAATCCCTTCCTCCACCGCTGCGCTGCCTCGGCGAGAACTCCACCTTGGTGCGGGCCTGCAGAGCGGATTTCTCCTCACTTCCTCTTCCCGTCCGGTAAGGGTGGGCGTGGCCTTCCTCTTCAGCCCCGCACCCAACAAGACACCAACGCAATTCCTCCTCTTGGCCTGGATGTCCTGCCCGGCTCCCTTCACCACCTCGCAGCCTTACTGGCTGAGGCCGATTCCGCCCAGCACTGGGCCAATTTCATTTGCAGTTCCCTCGCACTACGGCGACCGGCTGGGGCCACACTGAGGCACAGCGGCACCTTTGATGCACAACCCCAATCAGATAGAGGGCAGCAGCGGGTGGGGCTCAGCCCCAAAGACAGGCCGGTGAGCCCACAGCTCAGGGAAAGCTTTGTTGGGAAGCCCAATACCCAGGGGCTCTCAGCAATTTAAAGCTCATGGTACTCTGTATAGTCAAGCAACCCACTTAAAGAACTTCCCCTCAAGGAAGCACATGGGGGCTTCTCCCATAATAAGGCATAGGGAGGCTTTCAGCATATAAGGTCCTGGGTACTCCTTTTGCGAGGGGAACAGCACAATGGAAGACTTTGATGTCCCAGAGTCTTCCAGAACAGGAGGCCAGCACACACAAGCCCTTGGAGATTTTCTTCCCAAGCAGGACACCACAGCAGGGCAAAAAGAGTCAGTCCTTTTCCTCCACCACAGACAGAAGCAGCAACTGCAGGTCAACCCAGCCCTCACTCAGAAAAGGCAGCGCTCCTCACACAGTCCTTCCGCTCTTCTTCTTGGCACGGTCCTCTTGTTCCTGGAAGTAATCTAAATTCCTGGAGTTTTAGGTGTAATACTTATACCCCAAATTATCATTGTTCTCTATGGCAAGGGTCTCTGAACCCAGTCCAAACCAGTCTTGTCCTACCTGGTACAGCAGGACCACAGGGGGCAGAGACAGCATTGTGAAAAAGGAGACACAGCCTATTCAGGTGCAAGTAAAACTCCTCCCACCACTCTAAATGCAGTCCAGGTCTATTCAGCCCATCGAGGACTCACCCAGGCAAGGCAGGGCACGCCTCAACCCCCCTTGTGACTGTCTAGAGTGAATGCACATCCCAGATCCTGTCACTTAAACACCAGACGCTGAATACACAAACAGCCAGAGGCACACAGAATGGTAAATAAGACTTTCTAAAAGTGGCATTTTCAAACACAGAATTTATAAACCACCTTTACCAAAAGATGCGTTAATAAATTCTGAGTTCAGAGAGCCCAAACTTAATTTTTCTATCTTATCCCTTCTGGAGAGCTACACATGTAAAATGTTACAGCGCAGCTCCAATGATAAGCCTATGGGATAGACAGCCTTTAAATAGTAAAAAACTAAATACACAGTATTTCACTAGCAGCAGCTGTTAAAATAAATTGTTGTTCCCAATCAGCATTAACAAGTCAAACAATGGCCAGGTCTGACTAATAACAGATGTCCAACTCCTTGCTCAGTTATAATAAGTACAGTAGTTATAGTCATTCAAGAGGTTGCCAAGATGGATACCATGGGTTAGGTATGGTGTAACCTTCCTTTAATGGGGAGGGGCAGCATGCGTAATAGCATGTGTGTCCCTTCTTGGTTCTAATCGAGGGCCTTGTATAGTGTCTGGAAATTAAAACCACAAAGTCGCGAGGGCATCCTGGAACTGAGACTACGGAAAAGTGAAAGCGCAGTGATCATCAGATATGACAGTGACCCAGAGACTGAACAAAGACGCCAAGCTACATAACTGGCTGTTATGAAGAACAACAAGAGTACTGTATGCCCATTATAAATATGAAAAATTTGAAAAACTAGAAGTAGGAATGTATAATGAATTGTGTTAGCTGTAAGTCTTTCATTTACACCAACTGAGCCCCTTAATATGCAGCAAACACTAATATGCATGAACCAGACACTAAACTGGGACATGCATTACACCGTTCATGCTCTCCTCCATCCCAAATTTACAAGGGCCCTCTATTAAACCCAAGAAGGGGTACACATGACATTCCGCCTACCACCACCCATAGTATGGCTATGAAAAGGTCAAACCCTCACTTGTGGTCACTCCAAACCAGTTCTGGGGCAGCTACCCCTCCTGCTGGGTTTGAAGCCAAGCTGACGAGGAACACATAGGAAACAGGTGCAGGTGTGAGGTACATCTGCCAGTGACATGGTACGCAGCCTTTGATATTCAGGAAAGGGGCTGAGCACATACCCCTTGGTCATGCTACTCAAGGAGGAAAAACACCTCCCCACATCCAAGCCTTTTGGCCACTGTCTGGGAGCAATCCACATTTCAGCACAGGGGAGCAATTCAGCACTCCAGTGACACTGGACACTGGCAGAAAGGTCGCTTAGGCAGAGAAATGAAAACTTTCTAAACGTGTCATTTCTAAAATAGGAATATAAAATCCAACTTCACCATTAAGTTGAATTTTAAATTACTAATAAAATGAGTCCCTGAATGATTTTTTAGCTGCTCCCAAACTGAAATTAAGCACTAGTCATTGTTATAATGTCAACCCATGTTTTCCTATGGGACAGCCAGCATTGC
This sequence comes from Calotriton arnoldi, assembly GCA_963921515.1. Classification (NCBI taxonomy): domain Eukaryota; kingdom Metazoa; phylum Chordata; class Amphibia; order Caudata; family Salamandridae; genus Calotriton; species Calotriton arnoldi. The sequence continues at coordinate 327,536 of CAWUFW010011979.1, forward strand.
TTCAGTGAAAAACAACTTTGTTTTTTTTAAGCACCCAATGGAGCACAATCCTTAGAGTCTGGCATCCGGTGTGTAAACCCCAGGGACTCTCTACCATTCCATCCCTTTACACCCTTTAATCCATCTTTTACTCCAGCCCTCATGGAAGGCACATTTTATAGATGAAGGGAAGGACGGTGTAATTTGATTTCTGACTTGTTTGTTTAACACAGGCAATATTAAAACTTTTGATAAAGGTACGAGGCACCATTATGCCCAGTTGCAATAGTATATGATGCATTCAGTAATGCAGAAGACAACAACTATCTCTGAGAAAATCATTGCGAAGTGAGTGGGGTCGAGAGGTGTGGTTTCTAATATTTATCATATTCTGACAGTCATCAGACCAGCCGTGGCCCGTGCAGCTAAGAGCGGTGAGGCCGGCTGGGGGGGGAAGGGGAGGGGGTATTTCAACAGATGATGACGAGAGAAAATGAAATAAATGAATAATTGTCCCTTGTCATCATCTGTCGTAATCTCCCCCCACCCGGGCCTACCGCCCCACCGCTTTTACCTGCACGGGCCGCGGCTGCATCTGACAGGCATATATGGCAAAATGGAGGGATGTTTTTGATAGAGAAGCAATGGGAACTTCTACAGTGCGACATTAGAAAGATGTCCTCATGAACATGGATAGAGAGCCCCACTATAAGGCTATGCTTGTTTGATATCTCCACGCTGTCATATTACACAAACTCGCTCCCACTTTTAACTCACTTTGTTGGTGGGGTTTTAGGCTGTAGGGGATTTTCAACACATCTGGTGGTCTTGCCTCATTATCATGCCCTTCTGGAATGAAATCTTAGCAGATAGAAAGGATATTCTGGGGTATCCTATTCCAGACAATGTTTTATGTCATTCTAGGGCTTTGTTCAGCCAGGCTGCAATGTCAGTCTAAATTTGAAAGGACAATAATGTGGGACTGCCTTGTGGCAGCAAAACTAACCTTAGCCTCCCAATTGAAAAAAACACATTCCTACCTCTGTCGCAGTGAAATCTCTCACTATGGAACTTGCTGGAGAGGTTACCTAAAGTTCTTCATGACAGCTATAGCGATTTCGATACTGAATGGAATCCAGTTCTCTAGCTCTCCACAGCGTTAACTACACTATCATGCACACCATGGCTGAGAGACTTGAATTTGTTCTCATACCGACCTATGATGGTGCCTCATACAAGTCCATGAGGCACAAGTGTTGATGATTGTTATCATTGTGAATTGGACCACCGCTTGTGACTAACTTCACTCGAGTAATTAAGCACGTGCTACAGAAAGCCAGCAGATGCTCTTGTTTGTTGCTTCTATTGAGTGCGGGCGGGGGGGGGGGGATGACAGCTTCACTTTCTATTATGATGTTGCATAATCATATTGGTGTAAATATACTAAAAAGAGAAGTTAAAAAAGGAAGCCTAAATGTAAGTAAATGAAGACAAAAAAATAGAGGTCTGAACATAATCATGTGTGATTAATCTCCTAAATAAAAACACAGAGCCAAATCAAAAGATGCTCCATATGTGCTTTTAATTCATCACTTAAAGATGTAAATCTGTAACTATCCCAGAGTGTGCTTTGTGGTGTAAGCGTGCTTTACAAAAACAATTCAGGAAAGAAAATAGAAACAGTCGCACTCCCTTTATCCTCAAGTAGTAAAAAGTTAATTCAGCTTTAACAAAGTTTGGGTGCTGTAGAGTATCACCTCCTGATCTCTTTCTTGGATGTTGACGTTAGAATACATGATCATAAATTAATTACGTCAGTATTTACCAAGCCAACAGATCGAAACAATTTTTTACACTTTTCTAGTTTCCACCAAATGAGTTTGAAAAAACACCTCCCGTACTCACAATTACTTCGAGTGAGACGAATTTCATCATCAGAAGACCTTTACCACGAAAACAAAGACAAAATATTGACAAAATTCAAACAGAGAGCATACCCTGAAGAGATTTTACGACAAGCTAATGAGAGAGCTAATCAAAAAGACAGGGTTGAATTGCTTAAACCCAAAAATTGCACAGAGAAAAACAATGAAAGAACGGTATTTGTGTCAAAATACTCCACTCAGAGTTTCAAAATCAAGCAATCCATTAGAAAACATTGGCCATTACTACAGGCAGAAACAGACTTTAAAGGCATATTTTCACAGATTCCTATCTTCGCTTACAAACGTTCAGAAAATTTGCAACAATTGCTTCAAAAACCGAGGGCTGTTCTTAAACAGGTCTTTACTGGAACCATCCTGTGCCATAACTGTGGGAGTTGTAACAACATAATCAAGGGCACGACCCGGAGGCATCCTGCACAGGGTACTCCCATTCAATTACAAGTGACAGCAACTTGCGATACAAGCAACGTCGTGTACCTGTTGAAATGTCCGTGCGGATTACCCTATGTAGGGAAAACGGAACGCAAAATTAAAACCCGGTTGGTTGAACACAAAAGTAATATCCGATTGAAGAATCCCAAATCTACAGTTGCAATGCACTATTCTGAACAAAACCATAACATTAGTCAATTACGATACTTGATTTTGGAACATGTCGCAATAAAAGAAGGCAGAGATAACAAGAAGTTTTTGTTGCAACGCGAACTCTATTGGATTTACAAATTGAATGCTTTAAGCCCTAAAGGGCTAAATGATCGTATTGAACTTAGTTGTCATTTATAAGTTCATGATAGGCTAACGTGGATTGCTATCATATGTATACGTTTTTTCATGCAAATTGTTTTTCTCGTACTGTATGGGTATGTCCTGACATTTCAGATTTTATTCACACTTGCTTTTCCTTATTGTCTCTAAATTTATATGTTACCTGTTTTAGGTCAGTGTGTATATAGTCCATTTTGTTTTGATAAGCTTGAAGGATATTTCACACATCTATATTTGTAATTTTTTTTAGACAGACCTTGATAGAGATTGAAAACGTCACAGAAAACTTTATTGTACCACGTTTGATGTAGGCATCTATGTATCATTATAGAACAGAGTTTTTTTTTTTTATTTTTTTTTTATTGAATATTTCAATGTTATACATTCAGCACACAATGCCATTTTACAATATACAACATTTGTAATGTATGAAATAATCAATCAACAGCAACTAAAAAGAAAACAATAAGCCGTACTTGTCCTACAATTTTCTGTGGTCAGTTTGCAACGGATATATACCCCATCCTAGCAGCTCTTACCGCTCATACATCATGACAGGTTATCAGCAGACCCAAAACAATTACCCATCGAGCAGTCACTCACTCAGAGCTCACTTCTTGGCATGATAATAAGTATTCCCGTAGGGGAGCCCAAATATCCTTGGGTTTTGAGGAAACCGGAAGTTCCTCAGCATATAGTTCGAGCTGTTCACGGCAGTATACCATGTCCTTCAGCCACAACTCCATCTTAGGTCGCAAGCGACTATCCCATGTGAAGAGCAGTCTCCTCTTGGCCAGCAGCAGAGCCACTCTCACAAACCTACCCAGCACTGCGCGTATATGAGGGACATAACCCAGGAGGCATTCCAACGGTGCGCACTGTAATTCTACCCCCGTCATGGTACCTAGAAGAGCGACAACTGCTTTCCAATATTGGTGCACCTGTGCACACTGCCAGGACAAATGCAAAAAATCAGCTCCAGCCTGCCCACACCGTTTACAACAGTCCGTGTCTCGTAATCCTATTCTATGAAGTTTTTTAGGAGTATGATAGACTTGGTGCATGAACTTCAGATGGATAATTCTCAAATTATTATTGGATGTCAGTCGCCCCGTCATCTCACCTATGTTGCCCCAGACTCTGTCTGTAATGGGGGGACACTATAGTGTTCCAGCGTTCCAAGCTGCAGTTGCTCCCGGAGGGAGTTTCGTCCTGTATTGTCCTATACAGTTTGGTGATCAGTTTTTTCCTATGCGGAAGTTCTATCACCAGTTGTAGTGCCTTTAGTGACAGTGGTTCCACAGGGAAAGAGGCATAATGATCCTGTATTGCCCTACGTAGCCTGTAACAAGTATATTGGAACAGTGGGGTGGGGTTTTGTACATAGTCCAACTCGTTCCGCGTGACGTAGTTCCCGCCTGGGTACAAGTCCCCCATCGCTGCAATGCCCACCTCCCGTAGAGCCGCGAGCGGGCCTCGCTCCTGCGCCACAGACAGGGCGGCATGCCCCGCAATGGGCATCGCAGGCGCGTATAACGGTAGTTTCTGTGTTCGCCTCCCAATCTCCTGCCACGCTGCAATTGTAACATCCAAGGTGTTAATCTCAATCTTGGGCGTCTGTCTCTTAGCGTGGGTTATGATTCCACACAGTGGCACAGGGTGGGCGTCTCCCTCTTCGACAGCCACATGCGGGATGAAATAATGTGGTTTGAACCAAAAATAGGCATATTGCGCCTGCCCGCATAGATAGTACGTGTAAAAATCTGGGGCTCCGAATCCCCCTCTCTCAAAGGGCAATGTCAAAGTGCTCCAGGCAATTCTCGGTTGTTTATTCCCCCATACCAAACGCAGCAATTGTGTCTGAACTGTTTTAAAAAATGTTTGGTCAGTGCAATGGGGATATTGCTAAACAAGTACAGAAACTTTGGCAAGACGATCATCTTGATTATGGCGATGCGATCTGCTAGAGAGAACGGCAAGCCGGCCCAGTGATCAACCTGCTTCACTAGTGTTGCGTAAGCGCGGCCATAGTTTTCCCTGATCACTACCTCTGGGTCGCGATGTATCCACACTCCCAAATACTTAACAGGGTCCTCGGACCACACCAGTGGGTATTCAACCTGTGGCGACGTGGTAATGCTCGTAATGGGGATGATGACAGATTTCTCCCAATTTATTTGAAGGCCTGAGAAGAGACCAAATTTAATATATTCCCGCAGCACCCGGGATAAGTACGTCTGCGGTTCGCGGATATAAAGGACCATATCGTCCGCGTATAATGAGATTCCAACCGGGCGATTGTTAAAATTCAGAGCAGCCTCCCTGTGCCCCTGACGAATCCTGCACGCCAGAGGCTCAAGAGCGATGGCAAATAGCAGGGGGACAAGGGGCAACCCTGCCTCGTGCCACGGTCTATGGGGAAGGACTCCGAGGTGAGCCCCCCACCCTCACCCTCGCCGATGCGTCAGTATAAAGAACCTGGATCCAGCGAAGGAAAACAGGGGGGAACCCCATTCTGCGAAGTATGTTCCACATATATTCCCGTTCTATAGAATCAAATGCTTTTGCAGCGTCTAGGAGCACCGCCACAGCCGATAGATCCGGGTTTAGCACATGAAACATAGCGAATATAGTTCTGAGGTTGAGGGAGGTGGAGCGGTCCGGGATGAATCCGGATTGATCCGGGAGCACCAGCAGGGGCATTAGGGGCAGTAACTTGGAGGCCAAAATCTTCGCCAGAATTTTTGCATCTAGATTAATCAATGATAGGGGGCGGTAGGACTCGCACCGTGTGGGTGACTTATCCTTTTTCAGCAAAGTAATGATAAGAGCCTGTCTCAGGGACGGAGGGAGAATGCCAGTCTCATGGGCCTCATCGTACATCTCCAGCAGATGTGGCACAACCAGGTCGGCATATGCTTTGTAGAATTCCACCGTTAGGCCATCCGGCCCTGGTGCCTTGTTATTGGGCAGCGACCTGATCGCGTCTTTGACATCGTCCTCCCCAATAGGCATGCCCAGGTATTCTCTATGTATATCAGACAGCCATGCACATGCCGTATCATCTAGATAAGCATCCAATGCAGCATCGTCTATCCCCCACTGGACGTATATGTGGAAGCATAGAATGTCCGGAATTGATCCACAATTGCCTGCGGAGAATAATGCATTTCCCCCTCCGTGTCAGTAATGTGGTCTATGGGAGGGTTAACAGATCTGTCCCGCAGCCTATTGGCTAGAATCCTACCTGATCTCCCGCCCTCCCCATATGCCCTAGCAACATGGCGCTTGGATAAATATTTTATTTCTACTTCTGCTAATAAGTTGTATTCCTCTACTTGCTCATGAATTTGGGCTAGTGTATCCCTAGAGGGTGCAAGGTTATATTGGTTTTCAAGGGCCGCCAGCTTTTTTTCAATGGCTTGCAGTTGTCTTCTGAGGTCTTTTAGGATACCTGCGGAAGTGCTAATACATACCCCTCTGATGGTCACCTTAAAGGCTTCCCATAAAACCGCCTGACTGTCAACTGACCCCGCATTATGCTCGAAATATTGTATTATAGCAGTCCTGATAGTGTCTGCATAGGTCGGGTCCGTGAGCGCCTCCGCCCTAAAACGCCAAGTGAACGGTCTGTGTATATTATCAGGTATAACCAGCTCCATGAGGACAGGGTTGTGGTCAGACAGGGTTCGCGGAAGAGTGTACACCCCTCCACCCAAGTGTTAGCTTCTTCGCTGAGCAACCAATAATCCAGCCTGGACCAGCTGTTGAATGCAGGGGTGATGTGCGTACCTTCTAGCCTACCCTCATTCCGCAAGCGCCAGGCATCCACCAGGCCCATTTCCAGCATCAAGTCTTTTATGCATTTTGCAATTTTAATCGTACGTGCTCCTTCTGGGTTGGATTTGTCCACCAATGGATGGAGGTGAGTGTTAAGGTCCCCTCCCAATAGGATTGCCGCCTCCGGCCAATCGCGCAACACATTCAGCATCTTTAAAAAAGGCGAAACATCATCCACAACAGGGCCATATATATTTACAATCGTCACAAGGACCATTCCCAGTTTGCCCTGTACCATCGCCCACCGGCCCTCCGTATCTACACATGACCGTATTGCTGTGAATTCCACCCCTCTCTTAACTAGGATGAGCACCCCTCTGGCATAGGTAGAGTACGACGAAGCTAGCCTGTAGGCCGCCCATCTGCACGCTATCTTATCTTCAGTGTGTTTACTCAAGTGAGTTTCCTGTAGGAGGGCAACCTTCACGCTGTGTCTGTCCAGCTGTGCCAGCACCTGTCTAGTCTTCTTGGGCGTGTTTAACCCCCGTACATTCCACGTTATACAGTTGAGCTTATCTCCTGTCATCTGTACTCATATTCAAATCTGCAGCCATAATATCTCAGAACTGCATATTCCGATGCATGTTTGCACTGACCTCCCCACATCTGACAATCACATCTCACGGACTTTCGGCTTAGAACAATTAAACAGTTCCACCCTCCCCCACCCACTTCAGCTTCCCCAACATGCCAAAGGTGCATCCCACATTAAACTCCCACCCCATCAAACACAAAAAAAAACAGTGCATCAGTTGGGGAATACCCATGGGGGATCGTAGTGGCGAATCCACTCCCCGATCTAATAGGGAGGGGGCCGCCTATATATCATTAAGTCCCTCAACCCAGACGCCATCTCACTATACCTATAAACAACAGGCTCAGCGGGGCACATTTGAAAATTGTCCCCATTATCTCTAGAGCTGGCAGAATAGGACCCAGAACAGTAAATCGGTACCCTGTCTTTTCAAACCTGGAATATAATATGGCATGATTAGGTTCCAGCCCTTTCACTTGCTGATTGGGGCCCGACCGAGACAGCCAAGGCCAAGCGCAACAAGCGCCTAACATCGATCATTGCATTTCGGAGTGCTCATAATTCACACAACACCTGTGGATTGAATGTCCCCACCCCTCTCAAGAGTGAGTACAAGCATGCGATACTTAAGTACCAGTCCTTGGGTTCGCCAGCCCTCAATCGTCCACATCTGAAGTGTGAGCCGGTGGGTTGTTCCGACGGCGTAAGGCCTTAGCATGTTCCATCGCCTGTTTAGGGCTGGTGAAGATCTTCGAGCTTGCTGCCTCGCCGATGCGCAGCCTCGCTGGGTAAAACATGGCGTATGGAATCTGTTCCTTCAAGAGCACCTTTTTCACGCCCTGGAACTCTTTACGTGCTGCCTGTACTGTAGCCGTGAAGTCCGGGTAGAACGCAAGCACATCGCCCCTGTAGTTAATGGTGCCCTTGTTGCGTGCGGTCTGCAAGACAGTGTCGCGATCCCTGAAATTTAGGAGCCTGGCGATTATCGGCCGCGCCGGTGCTCCTGGAGGGGGCGCGCCGCCAGGGATCTGTGCGCCCGCTCCACCGCAAACATGGGCGACAGGGCATCCGCACCACATATGTCCCGCAAGAGAGTCTCCACAAAGTCCTCCAGTCGCCCCACGTTGGTGGACTCCGGCAAACCTAAAATGCGCACATTATTGCGCCTCGAGCGCGCTTCAATGTCCTCGTTCTTGGCCTGGATGACCGCTAGGAGTTTCGTGATGTCCGCCTGTTTCGAGGTCACCTGCTGAAGGCCATCCTCAGCGTCAGAAATGCGCTGCTCCGCCTCTCCAAGTCTCGCCGCCTGCTTGTCCAGCTTAGAGGAGAAGTGGTCCATTCTACCATTGAGGGCCTCTATTTTCCCATCTATAGCCTGCAGGCTAGCCTGGATGGCCGCCAGCGACTTCTCCAGCGCCGTGGGCGCCGCTGCTGCCGAGTCCAGCTCCGAATCCGAGGCCGCATTTTGTGAGGACTTGCCCCCTCTGCGCAGATCAAATGTGAGACGCGGTTGGTTTTTGTCTGGCTTGCCCATGTTTACCGCTCTTGTATATATTGCGCAGTTCAGCTGGTGATGGCAATTCCCTGTCTCGGTCAATCTCTGTGTTGAGTGCGCGATGTCCCCCGCACCTCTGGTATAATTTGAGTGTCCCCACACCGCTCCCAGCACTGATCAGCCTCACAGCCCACCGCAGACGCAGTCCAGCTCTTATAACAGTTAGGCCCTCTTTTTTTATTTCAGTGTCCCTGTGTAGAGGAGCCAGGGGGACCCAGCAGCACAGTCTCAGCCCATCCATGGATTTCATTACCCTGGCGGCAGGGGGTGCCTCGCTCCACGCAGTTCTCCGCCGCATATGAGGCCCTCCGCTTACCTCCTGCACTTTGTAAGTTCCCTTTTTTGGCTGTCACCCACTGGTATGCTGCTGTTCAGGTGCGCAGGTTGCTCCTCCAGAGGACAGGGGCCGCCTGTTCTGCCCGCCTGTGCCGTCGCTCTGTCTTCCTCCTCTAGCCCTCGCGGCAGCGTCCCGTCAGACGCGCGCGGCCCGCCCGGTGCCCCGGAGCCGGCCGCTCGCGCAGATCCCGACACCGCCGACGCTGCCAGAGGTCACTCACAGGCCGCGGCGCCGGTCAACGGGAGCCGCAGCGTACATCCAGCCGCGCCCTCGACGAGACAACCGGGCCGCCTCCAAAGCGCTTACAGGCACTCAGGGATGCAGTCCTCGTCCCTCGGGTCCAGCGTTCCCCGATCCGCGCCGCTCACTGTGCTCTTCCACTGCCTCACGCGGCCGCCATTGCCACACGGCCCGCGGGAGTCAGTCTTCAGCGTCCACACCCCGGGGAGCACACCGCTGGCAAATGTCTCGTTCGAGAGCTCACCACGCAGCTCAATCGATCCGCCGCCTCTGCTCCGTAGATGGCCGGGTCAGGGACAGGATTATTGCAGGATTTTAAAAGGCAGCCGGCAGAGCTACACTAGCGTGCGGCCATCTTGCCGAGCGCCAAGCCACGCCCCCATTATAGAACAGAGTTTGATCACTAGCGTAGTCTGTTTTTAGTTTTCCCTACACTCACGCAGATCACTTCCGGTTTCTTTCTTTATTTTACTTCCGGAGCACTTCGGTCGCACAGAATTCACCCCGCGAGCATTCGAATGGAGTAAGCTTTCTTTAAGCATTTCACAGGTAAATGAGTTCTACGGATTCACGGCTACCTAGTTATTTCGCACGGTTGGTTGCTATTTCGAGCACTTTCACATTACCATTTGTATAACGCACAATCTTTGTTTTCTGTTTCTTTCCCTCGCAAACGGGCTTTTTGCTTCACGGACTTGTGGCTACTCCGTCTCCTTACACGTTTGTTAGCTATTATGTGCACTCTCGCATTACTATCGTTATATTGCACAATCTTCGCCCTCTTTTTTAACGAATAAGAATCTCACGTTTACTGCTTTATCACTAATGCGCTAACGCACATTCCGGTCTCTCTCTCTTAATAGTAGCGCACATCTGAATAGTCATAGAATGCTACTGTGATTAACTATCACATAATTTCCCTTCTCGAGCTTATTTTTCTAGATATAGTGCTGAGCATGTTTCAGCTTTACTCTAGTGGTTTTATTCACGGCACGATTTTAAGCACGTTGGTTATCGTATAGCTATTTTTCGGTCCTTAGACACTTTTCCTGACTTTGGTTTGTCTGAATTAAGAGCACATACATAGTAGTACGCGTGTGGTTAAGGTCTATTATTGTCAGTTATTCATTATATTTAGACACCAAGTTCGAACATATTATTACTTTGTCTTTGGCGCATTTGGTTCTAGGATCTCTAAGATTACTTCATTTTGTTTACAGGGAGAACCCCCTGAAGAAGGGCTGGTCCCGAAATGCATTGGGGATTTAAGTTAACATTCCTGTGAAATTGCAACAGTTTAAGATCTGATTGTTATTACGATTGATCACGAATATTATGGAACAAAAAAATTTCTTTTCACTATTGGAATAAGATGAAAATAAACCACAGTGAAACATTATTCAAGAAGATTTCATTTTGTTAAAGCGAATTCATTTCGCACTGGAGTGCTTATATGAGTCACCCTTCCAGTGGTGAAGGATTTCTGCAGTTAATCGTCACACCTCATGATCAGGAGGTGATACTCTACAGCACCCAAACTTTGTTAAAGCTGAATTAACTTTTTACTACTTGAGGATAAAGGGAGTGCGACTGTTTCTATTTTCTTTCCTGAATTATTCCCTCTGATCACAACAGCCGGCACCCAACAGAAAGAATGTCTTACGAAGACATTGCAAACATTACTGGAAACAGAGCTGAAACATATGGCTTTACATTAGATGACACAAATCGTATCTATTCACTGATCCAAGAACCAGAATGCGTCACTTTAAGCACAGGATCCATACAGTCAAACATCAAGCAACTACTGTTCGCAGCAAAAGAGAAATTAACCAGCGACTTCATGCTAGTACACTGATACGTTATCATAAAGTACAAAGGATACCCAGAGGTCTGAGGATACCTCTCAAACCTACTCTATGTAAGAATAATGCACGTTTCACTGAACGATGGTATGGCATTCTCAATAAATGTTCACTAGATTTGATTTTGCTTATTGTGGAAGAATTGTCTAGAGCATTAGAGGAACTTGAAAAAGAAGTAAATCAACTGAAACAAGACATTAGTGATAAACTGCCAGCAGAAGAATGGAACAAAACTTTGCAAGATATCAATTCGCAGCTAGAAAAATACACTGCAGAAATTAATGAGAGAAAACTACGTAAATTCAAGCGAGATACCGTAGATTACAAATTAGGGAGGTCTACAGTTGGGCAGAAGTGTATGCCTCTCGAAGACAACAACAACAATTTGGTAATCGATCTACCGAAGAAACATCTTCGTCGGATGAATCACAATTAAGATCACAGCCAAGAGGTCCACCACCTAGAAACACAAATTTTGAAAGAGACAACAGACCTTCAACCTCAAATACAGGAAACACAACTACGGTCCCTTTTTTAGGAAGGGGCCGAGGTACACTCGTCGAACCAGGAGGTCAAGGTCAAAGTTTAACCGAAACAGAGTTGCCAATAGCCAAATCGACCAGAAGTCAGAAAGTTTAGTAATAAATATTTCCCAAACAGAACTATCTACCTTTCAAACTCGAACCTTGCAGAAAGGTTTATCCTATGTAACTACATACGAGTCTAATGAGTTAGAAACTCAAATTTGTCTGTTTAAATTCATGAGAACTTTACGCTTGAAATTTTTTTCAGAAACATAGTTGTACCGAAACCATCTGAAGAACACGGGACACTATTAGATCTTAAACCGAAAAATACATTCCAAGCGCCAGTGAGCCATAAAGTTCTTGACTCATTTGAAACGGTGGTTCAAAAAGAATTACAGGATATATTTAAAATCAATACGACACAACCTCACAATGAAAGAGCGAAAAGCTATATCTGATTTGGCAAACCACGAGCACATCACATGCTGTAAGGCAGACAAAGGCGGAGCACTTGTGATTCTTGATACCAAATTCTATTTGGAGAGTGTTCAAGCACATGTTGCAGACAAAAGCATCTACATGGAGTTGCACTTTAACCCCACTCAAGAATTCACTAGAGTGTTGACTACAATCATTGACAAAGCATTAACCATGGGGACAATAAATGAACGAGACAAGAAATTTTGAATCAAAGAAAATCCGAGCACACCCTACCTATACATGATCCCGAAAATTCACAAGAGCTTAGAAAAGCCTCCATTCAGACCGATTGTGAGTACTCGGAACTCAATACACGAACCCATTGGCAAAGACATTGATCGACATTTGCAGCCCAGTGTTCTCAAGATGTCAACATACCTACAAGATACCACTGATTTTCTAATGAAACTAGGAGAGGTCGAGTTGAAAGAAGACACTGAATATCTTTTGTGTACTATTGATGTAAAATCCCTATACACTTCCATTCCACATGATTAGGTTTACAGGCGATGGAATTTTTTCTCCTCAAAAGCGACAAAAGTGCATTTTTACTCTATACCACAGTTATTTTTCCTGGCAGAACCAATTTTACACTCAATTATCTGGCACATCTATGGGCAATTGTGCAGCCCCAGTGTACGCTAATCTTTTCATGCACCAATTTGAGCTGAATCATATTTTGTCGAAAACCATATGGAAAGAGAATCTGACTACCTATTTCAGGTACATTGATGACATATTTTTAATTTGGAAAGGTTCTGAAACCAACCTAATTCAGGTCATTGGCGAGATCAATAATATAGATGAACGTATTCAGTTCACACATACCCTAGACAGCAAAAGAATCTCTTTCTTGGATGTTGACGTTAGAATACATGATCATAAATTAATTACGTCAGTATTTACCAAGCCAACAGATCGAAACAATTTTTTACACTTTTCTAGTTTCCACCAAATGAGTTTGAAAAAACACCTCCCGTACTCACAATTACTTCGAGTGAGACGAATTTCATCATCAGAAGACCTTTACCACGAAAACAAAGACAAAATATTGACAAAATTCAAACAGAGAGCATACCCTGAAGAGATTTTACGACAAGCTAATGAGAAAGCTAATCAAAAAGACAGGGTTGAATTGCTTAAACCCAAAAATTGCACAGAGAAAAACAATGAAAGAACGGTATTTGTGTCAAAATACTCCACTCAGAGTTTCAAAATCAAGCAATCCATTAGAAAATATTGGCCATTACTACAGGCAGAAACAGACTTTAAAAGGCATATTTTCACAGTTTCCTATCTTCGCTTACAAACGTTCAGAAAATTTGCAACAATTGCTTCAAAAACCGAGGGCTGTTCTTAAACAGGTCTTTACTGGAACCATCCCGTGCCATAACTGTGGGAGTTGTAACAACATAATCAAGGGCACGACCCTGAGGCATCCTACACAGGGTACTCCCATTCAATTACAAGTGACAGCAACTTGCGATACAAGCAACGTCGTGTACCTGTTGAAATGTCGTGCGGATTACCCTATGCAGGGAAAACGGAACGCAAAATTAAAACCCGGTTGGTTGAACACAAAAGTAATATCCGATTGAAGAATCCCAAATCTACAGTTGCAATGCACTATTCTGAACAAAACCATAACATTAGTCAATTACGATACTTGATTTTGGAACATGTCGCAATAAAAGAAGGCAGAGATAACAAGAAGTTTTTGTTGCAACGCGAACTCTATTGGATTTACAAATTGAATGCTTTAAGCCCTAAAGGGCTAAATGATCGTATTGAACTTAGTTGTCATTTATAAGTTCATGATAGGCTAACGTGGATTGCTATCATATGTATACGTTTTTTCATGCAAATTGTTTTTCTCGTACTGTATGGGTATGTCCTGACATTTCAGATTTTATTCACACTTGCTTTTCCTTATTGTCTCTAAATTTATATGTTACCTGTTTTAGGTCAGTGTGTATATAGTCCATTTTGTTTTGATAAGCTTGAAGGATATTTCACACATCTATATTTGTAATTTTTTTAGACAGACCTTGATAGAGATTGAAAACGTCACAGAAAACTTTATTGTACCACGTTTGATGTAGGCATCTATGTATCATTATAGAACAGAGTTTGATCACTAGCGTAGTCTGTTTTTAGTTTTCCCTACACTCACGCAGATCACTTCCGGTTTCTTTCTTTATTTTACTTCCGGAGCACTTCGGTCGCACAGAATTCACCCCGCGAGCATTCGAATGGAGTAAGCTTTCTTTAAGCATTTCACAGGTAAATGAGTTCTACGGATTCACGGCTACCTAGTTATTTCGCACGGTTGGTTGCTATTTCGAGCACTTTCACATCACCATTTGTATAACGCACAATCTTTGTTTTCTCTTTCTTTCCCTCGCAAACGGGCTTTTTGCTTCACGGACTTGTGGCTACTCCGTCTCCTTACACGTTTGTTAGCTATTATGTGCACTCTCGCATTACTATCGTTATATTGCACAATCTTCGCCCTCTTTTTTAACGAATAAGAATCTCACGTTTACTGCTTTATCACTAATGCGCTAACGCACATTCCGGTCTCTTTCTCTTAATAGTAGCGCACATCTGTATAGTCATAGAATGCTACTGTGATTAACTATCACATAATTTCCCTTCTCGAGCTTATTTTTCTAGATATAGTGCTGAGCAGGTTTCAGCTTTACTCTAGTGGTTTTATTCACGGCAACATTTTAAGCACGTTGGTTATCGTATTGCTATTTTTCGGTCCTTAGACACTTTTCCTGACTTTGGTTCGTCTGAATTAAGAGCACATACATAGTAGTACGCGTGTGGTTAAGGTCTATTATTGTCAGTTATTCATTATATTTAGACACTAAGTTCGAACATATTATTACTTTGTCTTTGGCGCATTTAGTTCTAGGATCTCTAAGATTACTTCATTTTGTTTACAGGGAGAACCCCCTGAAGAAGGGCTGGTCCCGAAATGCATTGGGGATTTAAGTTAACATTCCTGTGAAATTGCAACAGTTTAAGATCTGATTGTTATTACGATTGATCACGAATATTATGGAACAAAAAAATTTCTTTTCACTATTGGAATAAGATGAAAATAAACCACAGTGAAACATTATTCAAGAAGATTTCATTTTGTTAAAGCGAATTCATTTCGCACTGGAGTGCTTATATGAGTCATCCTTCCAGTGGTGAAGGATTTCTGCAGTTACAAAAACAATTAACATAATATCACTATCTTAAGAAGCAAAACTTACTGACAAGTAAGCAAATTGCTTGCTGGGCACAATTTATATTATAGTAAAGTGATAAGTATATATCACCAGAACAGACATTTGCTGCAACTTTCATAGTTATCCTTTTAGAATCTATCCCAGCTACCGGGGATACTTACTGAGTCAATATGGGTAATGCCCCCCCAATATCAGCGTGTCATTATTTATATGTTTATTACTTTTGTCACTAAATACCAGCTCAATAATCCGGAGATGCAGTCCCTCCAAGCATTTAATTTTCAGCAAATATAACAATGTGGTACCAACTCGCAGCTTTTCATGTAGTGTTCAAACATTTTTTAAAGAAAAGAAAGGATACCATTAACCAGCAACAAAATGTATAATTATATCAATACCAGCAACCAGATTTCATGGTGGGAAACCTCTCCTCCTCTGGCCGTACCTGTGTCACTCGCAGCAACTACTCTTGTGGTTCTGGAGATGTCCAAAGCAAGCAAGGGAAGCGAAGACAGACCTTTCCCCTTTTGCTACCATCCCCTGGAACAAACAACCGCTTGGTCTGAGACTGGCAACCTCACTCCTGACTTCCAAGAAAAAACTCAAAAGCCTGCTTTTGTCCATCCAGCTCACCACATCATCTGCACCCACCTCAACCCCACCTAGGTCTTCACCTTCACCACAGAACTCCCCATTGCCTATGTAGTGAAGGTCTGCTCTGTTTTAACTTCCACATGTACCTCTTCCCTCTTGTAAATATTCACCCGCAACCCATGTTTTGCCATGTAATTCCTTCTGTACAGCATGCAATTGCCCTCCAAGGCCAGGTCTTTATAAGTACCCCCAATAAAATTAAAAGTAAATTATTGCTCCCACTACTAGATGTAGTGACTCTGACTGCACTAACTGTGCAGTGAAATTAGAGTGCCTTGTGTTATCTTCCTATATCGCAGAGGCAAAACTCCACGTAATCCGTGCCTCACAGTTCATTCCATCTGCACTAAACATTTCTGATGTTTTGAGGTGACTTGAGTAATACTGCCTATATTTCACTATATGTGGTAAAAAGCATCTCAAGTTATTCAGACCATTTGCAACTGCAGTTAAAGGTTGACTTATGTGCATAAGCCTAGCAGTAGTAATTATGAATGCATGAAACAATGTGCTGAAATAAATGTGAACTTCCCTGATTGCTACACTTTTACTTGAAGCCGTCATCTCTCTTAATTCATACCACTGGCATATCCTGCCACAGGCACAAAGATGCAGTTATTAGGACTTTTAATGATCCCTTACACATCTTCTCATGCCACCTGAAATGCACAAACACCCAAATCCCCAAACCTGCCCAAACTGTGTTTTGTTTGCACTTTTCTTAACTCTACCTATGTCAAACATCTGATGTCTACATCCAGACACTGTCAACGTATACTTACGGTATCTAGCTTTGTTAAATGCCATAAGCAGATTTCCTATTTGCTGACAAAGTACATCGAGTTATGTGGCTTAAAAACCTATTTAGGTCTGTAAAGTCTGGTTCAGACACAAACTGGCTGAACCTGGATCACATCACTGATACCAATCGCTTTTAAAATGATCCAACGCCTGGAAAGAGAGCAGAGCCAGGTGGAGCCCCCTAGGCTGGCGCCCTGGAGGAGCATGCTGCAGCTCTCGATCATTTACTTAACTTGTAATTTCTGAGTAAATTCTCTACGTGATTCGGAAGGCGAATCACCACTCAGGCACTGAGCCATAACGTGTGTTGGTTCAATAAACTTGCAGCCTCCAAACAGTGTAATGATTACTGGTTAAACCATGGAGATGTTCAGTTTCCACGCGCCTCTTAAGACTGCTTCACACCCAAACCAAACCAGATAGAGCAAAGCAAACAATAGTGAGGGGAGGGTGAGGGGGGGTGGGAGTCCAGTTTATCTTCTGTGCTTCCCGCGGCGTGCCTTGAAATTAGACAAACTGTATTTTGGCAAGAATTCCAGAGCAACTTACTTGAACTCTACTCCCCAACTTTATCTTCCTCTGACGTTTGTATTTAAGTGACGCGGTTTCTGAAACTCTGTATTTTGGGCTCTATGTTTTGCCGGGTATGCACATCTGGAGTTGTTCACCATCTCTGGACTGGAAATATAACTCCCCCCTCCCTCACCCACGACAGTTGTGCTTGAACTGAAAAGAAATATGAAATGGTAAACATGAAATTATGCAGCACTGCTATTCATTTATAGCCTGTTTAATTTTTGATTTGTCTTATTCTGCACGCTTGGGTCTTCCTTCGCCAGGGCGTCATTATACAGTAACATTTTTCGCGAATGGGTATTTCTTTATACTCACATATAGCAAACTGTGGCACTAAGTATTGTTACATGAAAGACGTTTTCAACATCTCCAGGTTTAAAACTATTCGAATGAGGTGGAGAAAGGTCTTTCAACACAGAGCCTGGTTTTAACGCTTTACTCATTGCTATGAAACTGACAGTGATGGAGAGCGACTGAAGTGTGCAATAGTAATACACACACTTACCCGGTGTAACACTCTACTAATCCACATAGTTTCATTTTTACTGAATATATAACATCGAAAAAGGTGGCATTGATAAACAGAACTATTCACCTGTTTAGGTGGAGCAGGTAATATCATTAAATTAAGAAAACATAAAAATACTTTTGGATAGACAATCACTCCGGCACTGTATTTCTTCCTAAATCCGATATACAGAGATTTGATCTGCATGCCTTCCATTTGTAAAAATAACAATTTCTCTACTAGACCGTTACACTAGTAAGAAAAATTTCAGCTGTTGCTGAACAAATGCAAATAAAAGCTTTGGTGGATCAGCTGTTACGCAAACATATATGCAGGAGTGCAGATGCAAGCTCTCCAGTCCCATCAAAATGCCATTTTCTGTGGGATTTCTCATCCCTGAATACAATTAGCACGGAAGGACAGGGCTGAAATGATGATATTTTGCCTTCCCCGTGTATAAGGCAAGCTACACTCTTGCCTAAACCCAGGGCTTTAACAATAAAAATCGTGACCTAAATCACTGTACACCCTGGCAAAACTGATGGAAAAATCTCCTGAGGGAAATGCCTCCTTATACCACACCATCAACGTTGTCTATGACGAGGGTGTCGATATTTGAAAAGAAGCAAGATTGCTGTCCGGAGACACACAGGCCCTAACTACAGTGACCTTCCTTGGGAACAATTTCGATCTCCTTTTTAGGTCGAGCCTAGAGCCAGCGCACATGCGATGCTCTGCCAGACTTATTGTAGAGGAGTAGTGCATAGAAGCCCCGCCCACTCTCCGCCCATATTTGTAATTGGCTTGTGTCATTTTCCGTCCTAAATGCTGGCTTCTGATTAGTCAATAGGCTTGTTAGTCCCTCCCTAGTACCGCCTCCTCTTCATTTGTCACCTCCCATGGCAACTGGCCCCTTTACTTTGGTTGTTAGACGGTACGTGTTATTTTCTTTAATGAGGTTCTTCTGCTCCACGCCCTCCCTCCCGTTGTCCATGCCTTCTAACCCCCCACCCTCCCTCCCGTTGTTCGTGCCTTCAGACCCCCCCCCCCACTCTCCCTCCCATTGTCCGTGATGCTTACCGTTTGCAATGCAATAAGTCTTGGGTAAATGCGAGACCTATTGCACTGCAAATGCTTGTTCTATTCTGTCACAAAGTATACTCCATTAAACCAATGCCCCAGCCAAGGTCACACAGTGATAAAAAAAACTAAAAAAACTAGCAGAACTACCTAAACTCTGGACAAAAAATATATATGTATATTAGAACTTGCTTCAAAAATACAACTCTAAAATAGCCGCCAGTACACCACAAGAATCTACAAATTTTCCTCCATTCAGAGCATAAGCATAAAAATACAGATCTATCATGGCAACGTGCAGATTGACAAACCTGAAAGAGGTAAAAAATGCTCACAGCCATAGTGCTCACCACTACGCAATTCTTCCTTAAGTGCCATATTCATAACTGCAGGTCAGCTGTGAAACTTATCCTAGAGATTACAGATTTTATACCTTCAACAAAACCTAGACCCACTTTTCCTGAATTAAGTTTGACTTAATAAATCTTCTTAACTAGTGTTGGGCCTGCTTATCCCGACACAGTAGTCCAGTCCAGTCTCCTCCCGGATGAAATAGATAAAATTGGTGTCAGCGTGACAGTCATCCCCAAAGACATTATAAAATGAAATAGCCTAAAAAAAATATTAATTCTCAATTTTTAAATATCTTTCAATAGAAATAAAAACAAAAAAACAACTCCTACCAAACCCCACATCATCACATACACCTGGTGACAACATAACTTTAGTTGAACAACTTGTTGAACTCCCCACAAAATGTTTGATCTACTAGGGTAGCAACATTTTCCTAGAGGAGTTCATTTAAGTCAGGGGTGACCTTAATCTGCATCTTTCTTATCCTAAATAATACTTACACAATAATAACCTTCTTTAATTATGTGTAACTCCCCGCAACATAAAGGGCTCCACAGTGGGTCTCTTCATAGGGAAGGAAGGGATGCCTAAAATCAACACTCCTATTCCTGTGGATTGGTTTGATCGCTTCCTCACTTCTCACCCTTGGTTAATACCTAGTGACAACTTAGAAAGCTGAAGCATTGGGTCAGAGACCTAAAGAATACAGATACTGTAAATCTGGTTGTGGATGTAACCTACACCCTACAATCCATTCCTCATGAGTCAGATGTAACTGGGCTAACAGGCCAGTATAGTGAGACCTTGAAGGGAATCACAGAAATAATGGCCCCATAAAAGGCTGAGGCCAAAACAAAAATCAAAATATCAACACAATGATACACAATATAAATGAACGAAGAATAGAATATTTACAGAGTAAATAAGGTGTCAGATTCTCTCTGCTGAGACGCTGGAGCAACTTTGAAGTTGTAATAAATCAACACTAACACAAAACATATTTTCGAAGACAAATCTATCTTTATAAAATCAGAGATGAAGTACGTTTAAAACCATTCAAAATTGTGAAAACAGAAAAATAACTAGATGATCTCCAATCAGGATTCAGGACAAGATGCATCACAGAGACTGAAACTTTAAAAACAGTTGACTAAGCACTGTCTGCTATTAGAGCGTTATTTTGTTACTAGAGAGCTCGTTATGAACTCCCCCGAAGTCAGCAATTCAGAGTCCTGTTAAGCTGCTGCATAAGGTGGATCTCAACAAGGAATTCTATGCAAAACATTGATAGCTAATGCTCAGAACTGCAGGCTTCTCTGAGAAAATGCAAGCAAAGTACTCAAATTCAAGTTTTTTTAAAGTCAAGAACTGAAAGAGTAAAATCCCCAAACAAATTCAATACAATTAAGAAATATAAGGAAATAAGAACAAAACAATGAAAAACAGTTAAAGGGTCGGAAGCTAAAATATTAAAATGCATCCATCAGAAACAACTGGAAGGCGAAAGACAAGGTTAGTCAATGGGACACAGGCGATTGGGTCCTAGGTGAATCTTCAGGATGACTGCAATGGAACTCATGCAGAGCTCAGGTTACAAAACCCTAGCAGTTGACCCCATTCTACACATTTACCTTTCGAATAGGTCTCTCAAATGGAAGTTAAAAACCTACAGCAGTGCAAAACACAATGGTGAGAGGGGTGAGGGTTCCACATACGTAGGTGTGTTAAAGTCAGCATCCAGGTGACACCTCTAGTTGTGGTGCTAAAGGTTACCAAGGCAATCAATTTGAAATCTGTAGACGCAATGTCTTTTAACTACCAGGATCCCTTGGCTGCCTTTTACTGCTGTGGTGCTGCATTTTATGACATGATTCTGGAGCATAAAACCCTACAGAGTGTAAAGCCAGGCCATGGTGGTCAAGCCTGGCCCCAATTTGCTGGATACATCAGATGTGGTGTACCACTGAAGCCTTCGAGTATGGCACCTAAATTCTTACTGGGACAGACTGTAACCCCTTAGGCTCTCTCTTTGTTGGGGTCACCTTGCCAATTTCAACCTCTCTTGCTCCCTATGTTTATAGTTCATCACTTTTTTGGTACCCAAAATCCTTCAGTAGGGCAGTGCTCCAAGACACCAGATACCTGGTTTCGTCAGCCTCGCAGGACCCTCAAACTTTACTGCAAAAAGCTCATTGTGCGGCAAACAAGGCAATCTTTCTTTTCGAGGTTGGCATCGGCACATTGTCCCAGCCCTCTTAAAAGGCTCCTCAATTCATGTCTTCCTCTACGCCCACCTGTGTTCCAGTTCCCTGGTGGTAGCAGTCACAAGAAGGTGTACCTCAGCAGAGGTTGGTGGAGGCTCTTGAACTTATCCCAACTAAGTCTCCATGCTGATCCTTTCAAACCTTTTCAGTTGTTACCTTGGCTTGAGGCAACAATATTCCAGAAGGCACTAACAATGGTAGAGTTCAGGCAGCCCGTTCATACGTGTGCCTATTTAAATAAGATACCTCTTTCTTCCCACCAGTAGAAAGCCTACATTATATGGTTCTGTACCTTGGGCACATCATGGTGTGCCAGAAGCCTGTCCAGCTATGGGACTGCCAGCACCAAAGGCATACTCTCAATACCCATTTCGGGGTTTAAATACTACTATCAGATTCTCTGCTGTCCATTGTGTGGCTATTTGATGTCATCTGATCTCTCCCTTTACAATGTTCTGGTATGTGTAGGTGGATGTTCCTGTAATTAACCCCATACCTCTGCTTTTCTGCCAGTAATATTCAAGAAGGCCAGTTGCAACAAAAAGCACCCTTTGCTCTCTAGGATGTTCCTTAAGGGTGTCATTCACACCTCCCTTATAGAATGGGTAAATTACATTGTATTGTAATGAGTGGGAAATTTGCAAATCAAGTTTTGGCTTCAACTAAAAGTCAGATATACATATTGGAGCAGTCAACTATTTGCCATGTTTAGGGGTTATAGCACATGCTTTGTGGAATGATTCATTGTCTCCCAGTGCCCTGAGTCAAACTCTGTTAAAAGATCCAGCCAACATAAATGTGTGAAACCGACAAAGAAATGCACTCCCGTACCGTGATGGTTAGACATGAGGGGTCCTAACAGCTCCAAGTTTACTTTTACCTTTGTGATTAGAGGGTATAAATAATCTTGGCAAATCAGTATACCGTTTTAATCTTTAGAAATAATGCCACAATAGGTGAAAATACACACCTCCACAAAAAAACCTGTACAACACTCAACATTAGGTGATAGAGTTGGAAATGACAGAAACACACTGGTTTGAAATAGCATGTGGCGAGCTCACCAGCAATTCAGTTTACTGGAAAGGAGCAATTCTTACAACGAAGCATGCCACCTAGTATGGATGAGTGGCCTGAGTCCTTTTTAGAGAATGCAGCAAAGAAAAAATGGACACTTATATTCTAGTATGTGCCACTAAGCAGAGAGACATAGGTATTCAGTGTCTCCAGAAGAGGAACTAAGTCTTTGACTGTATTTATTGATGAACAGGGAAGGTGTACTAACGGCCTTTAAGCTTCGCTCTTCCCCCCTCTTTGCGTAAAGTATATTGTGTAACACCCAATGGCCAACTGTACACTTCTCTAGCATGTGTGATTCATATCGAACACAAGACTGTAAGGCCAAAATTCTGAGATCATCTTAACAGTGGTGTGATCACTGCTATTTGCCCTCAGTTTCGAGGTTCAGAAGCAGATTTGGTGTTCCTCGTTGACAGACCGTTATGCGTCCGGAGATGAGGAGACACACAGAACTCTCCTTTGCCAGCTTTGCACACACCCAGCTTGTAATAGGTTTTAGGATGCAGTAGCTGAACCTAGGAGAGATGCCTACAGACTTCCCCATGTAACTTAAATTGCATGGCGTTGAGAAGATGTGGTCCATTTGTGCTTTTTTTATGGTCTTTTGAAAATGTTTGTGAACACTTTATACCCTATTAGAACAACACTGACTGCACACATGGGAATGAGTGTGCAGATTAATGACCTTATTATGAATAGCCACTTGACTACGATGGAGTTCGTAACAGAAGCTACCATCTCCATTGGAAATAGAAGATGTGAAGAACACCATGGAACTCTTTTCATTCCCCAGAGGTTTCAGCTTCTGAAAGCGGCTGTAATTACTGATTTCACTGGTATTTTCGAATTTTTAAGGGGAACATCAGGTTTTCACCTGTAATCCCTGGTAATTCCACACACCCGCAAATTACTGGAATCCCCAGTATCAGTAACTTCCGCAGCTGGAATTACCATCTGAAAATCTCGGGCCCTCGTAAGGAACCCGAAGTGTTTTACTATCACTTCTGGTGAATTAAGGTTAACATTTGTTTGTAATAATGGAAGATGACCAATGGAGACTCGATGGGTCTAACAAGAACAGCATCACCATCCTTTTTTCTTCTCTGTTCTTTGTGTTCCAGTGCCATCTTGAAGAACTACATAAAGTTTATCTCCAAAGCAGGCTACTTGACAGTATGCCTGGCCAGCTGCACACAGATAGTGGGCATGACAATTCATTTGCATAATACACTACGAGGAGGGAAACTCTGCCCAGCCTAATTGGCAGAATTTTGAACTATTCAGGGATGCATTGACTCTGGTAGGTAGTAGGCTCCCTCCCAACTGCCAACACTTGGAGATGTAAGCTAGAGATTCCCTCAAGCGCATGGATCCTGCTTTTGTTGGTGCTTCTAGAAAATGAAGGTGAGTGCTTCCCGTTTTCTCCTGTTAGGAGCAAGTTTGAAGGCCTTGCTGAACTCCTGCTAGCTTGACCTAGTGCTGCTTATCTGCCTCCGATATAGACTCCACTCAGTCAACCCTAGACGTCCAGGAAAAGAACAAGTACCTTAGAGCCCTTCTATTCATCCCAAGAGACGGGAGAAAAGAAGGCCTCAAAACCTATTGCTACAAATGCATATTAGCTATGTGGTGACTCTGCCTCACTAACACATTCCCTCTCTGCACCACTTTTTGTTATGTTGTTCATCACTGACACTACTGCGTTGGAGTAGGTCCAGCACCTCGGTGGCCTGGGAGCTAACCAGATTAAGAGAGACCAGTGTGGTCTAGAGCAAACTACGTGAGCCTGTGGGTGTCCACCCAATGCTGATAGGTACAGCAAGTTATTCAGACTTTATATATTAAAGTTGGTCTCCTTGAAGGTGGTGCACTCACCTAGGGTTCCTAGGTCCAACACTTCACAAACTATCCCCATTTTAAGGGATCAACTAGCTATAAGGTGACCAGGCCAAAATCATGCCCCTTGGGGACTGTTGGCACCATGACAAATATGAATGTCACTGGTGGTCAGGCCTCCTGGGAGGATAAGAATTAAGCCCTCTGGCCCGTACAGGGTTAATGTCAGGAAGGGTGGTAAAGCAAAACATAGGAGAACACAAAGAAAGATCCAGGAGTAGGAACACGGAGGGTTGTTCCTTACGCTACTACACAGGCTAGGACTAAGTCTGGACAAGACTGTGGAGCCACTGCTTCTGCAGATCTGTTGAGAGGAGATGGTCTGTGTGTCTGTGGAAGATGCTAGACAGCTGCCACAAGGAGAAAACTTGACCAAAGCCTAGCAAAGGAAGGTAAACATGGGCCTCATAGGACCTGCGTGGGACAGCCTGATAGACTACATCTGCCACCTGAGATTTTATGTCACTTCTAGGCAGCTGCCCAGGAAGCAAGACCTACAGCACTGCAACATCTGGACCTGGAGAAGTCCTGTCAACTTCATCTTCCAAGGATGGTCAGCCTGCTTCATCTCTGACTCTCCTCGTGGTGCAGCCTATATCTACCTCTCTAGTTGCTTTAGGGGCTTGAGGAAATCTTGACTTCATCCCATAGTCACTGTAGTAGCTAGAGGAGTTTCCCCTGAATTCAGAACCATTAGAATTACACTTCCAAACCAAGTTGTTCCAGAGACATTGTTGTTTGAACCTCTGGTTATAGCTCATTTTCCTAAAAGGCTCCAGCTTACTCATGGCCACTTTGGTCCATCGTGGCGTGCCCCACTACACATGAAAATTGTGACGAAAACTGGTTGGTTCTGACATACAGACATTCTTACCACCATTACACCATTGGGACACCACCTTGCCAGCCTCTAGCCCCAACTACTAGCTCACTAGCAACTGCACTCCAGACTTAATACTGTTCCCAAGCTACAGACACCCATGAGAAGACACCAGAGTCCCTCACGACTGGGCACAACCAGGGCACCCAAATACGATTGCTTTGTTTGCCAAGGAAAAATGAAAGTGTGTTCAATAGTGGAAAGTTTGGTTGAGTCAGTTTTTAGGACTTCGTAGATGGTGCATCAAAACATTCCTAAACTTATACCACAAATTCATCTCAACCAATTCACTGTAATTGAAGGTCCAGAACTGAGTTTCTCACTTTTGCTAAAAATAATTCAAGTAATTTTTGCTTGTGTTGTATTAGGAGGTCCCTTGGGCAGCACACACTCTTTCCTACAGAAGAACATGGGCCACAAGCTCCAATCTTAATGGGATATCTAGTGTTCAGTACTTAGAAGTTAGAATCCATTTGAGAGCATATCTCTAGCTCTCTGATAACTTTACAGTACTTGTCTCAGTTGAATATAAAGTTTTGCATTTATTTATTTTGGATTCTGGCTTAACAGTGTACATTCTCACCACACATAGGTATATATTTTAGCATTACCTCCTCGTCAGCCCTCCCGTCCCAGTCCTAACTAAATGAGCATAGCTCCTCCCACCAGAAACTCCCAAGCCACTAAAAAACTCATCCCTTCCCTCCAGGCCACACCCACACCCTGAGGCATATAACCATGTGACCCGCCAATCCACATCCTGTTTGTTTTTTCTGCAGAACTTACTTCTGAGCTGACTTCGTCGTGGGGGGTGCTGGCTGTGCCTCCTTTCGGGTAAGTGTGGAACGGTCTGCTTGGCGGCAGTTTAGTCCCCTAATTGCCTGTCATTGTTTGCGGGTATGTTTGAGTCCCTGCTTTAGCGGGACCGTGGGGTGAAGGGGTCCGGACTGCCTGGTGTGGGGTGGTGACTCCCTGCTGCGGCCTCCCCTCTTCCGGGTTCGTTTCCTGCTCTAGCGGGAACACCCGGGGAGGGAGGGGAGGTGAGTTGGGCGCGGCTGGCTTTTCTGCACGCCAGGGTTTTGCTCCTCCTCGGAGGTGTGTTTCAAGGGCTGGGTGCTCGTCTCGTTTCAAGCCCGTGTTTTCCCTTTCTGTTTTCTGTTGAAAGCTGCCTCTGTTGGTTTGATAAACGGTCGGCGCCTCGTGGGTCCCCACGGTCATTTAGTGGCGTTTATGCCCGATCATAGTGAGGGCTGCCTATGAGTAAACCCGGTGGGGGTTTCAGTTTTCTAATACCGGGGGGGGAGCGCCCTGGGTCAGTGTTTTCTGTCACAGTGCTACTGAGACGTATTGGGAGTTGCTTCTTCTTTACAGTTGGGGCCTGTTTCTGTCTTTCCTTTTGTGGGTTTGGAGTTGTCTCTGATTGGCCGGTAAATGGGCCGGCCTTCGGTCCTGTTTTAGGATTGGCTGTGGGTCCGGGTGGCGTTCCCTGGTTGGCCCGTAGAGATTTTTCATTGATTGGTCTGGAGTATTTCTGGGAGGCTGGTTCTCTGTTCTCCTGTTCACATCATGGAGAGTAGAGGTTCGGACGTGTGTGGGCTCCACTGTGAGGAGGAGGTGGTGGTCGCTGGGTCTTCCGCTGCTCCTTCCCTGGCGGATGTACAAAAGATGATTGAGGCTGCTGTGGCGGCGGCCTTTCTGGCTCGTGAGCCCAAGGGGCCTAAAAAGCAGAAATTGGATGCCTCGGCGGAGGTCGATCCGGACATTGACTCTGATGAGGAGGTGAAGGGTTGTTTTGTCCAAGGGGCTGACCTTCGCGGTGTTCTACAGCATGTTCGGGACAATTTGGGGTTCCCTGGTCCCGTGGAGGGTGAAGAGTCTGAAGACTTCTTCGCCAATTACCTGAAGAAGGAGCCCGAGAGCCTCCCCATTCATAAGTCGGTGAGGAATGTGCTGGAGGGGGAGTGGAAGGATGTTGACAAACATGCCTTTCCCCGGTTTCTGGCTAAGAGGTATCCTTTGCAGGGATTCACTGAGGAATTCCCGGCCGTGGTGAAGGTGGATTCCCTGCTAGCTGGTAGGGCATCTCAGAGCCTGGTGGTGTCCGAGGATGCAGTTTCTTCAGATCCTGGGGACAAGCGGGTTGAAGGGGCCTTGAAGCGGTCCTTTGCTGCCTCTAATCTTGCAGTTCAGTCTGCGGCTTACACCAGCTATCTGATTCAGTCACTTCTTAAAGACTGTCTGGGTATTTCTGAACAGCTCTTGCGGGATGAGGATCCCTCAGAATCTTTGTCCATGTTGGAACAACAGTTGCGTTTCATGGCAGATTTGTCCTTCGACTCCCTTAGTGCCGCGGCGGCTGGTGCCTCTGTTGCTGCTCGAAGACAGTTGTGGCTTAAGTCTTGGAAGGCGGAAGCTGCTCAGAAGGCTGCTGTGATGAAGCTGCCCTTCACGGGCTCGAAGCTGTTTGGGGAGCCATTGGAGGCTTTGATAAAGAAAACTGCTGAGGACAAGAAAGTGTTGGCTCCGGTCCGCTCTGCTCAGAAGGGGAAGTTTGCGGGTTATAAGGGGGCTTTTGGGCAGGCGTTTCAATCTAAGATGGCAGCCCAGCCCTTTCGTGGCAGGGGACGTGGCCGGGATGTCCCTTCTTTCCACAAGTCCCGGGGTCAACAGGGTGCTTCCTCTTCTGCAGGTCCCTCCAAGTCGTGACTATGTGGAGAGTTCGTTGGGGGTACCAATTGGGGGTCGCCTAACCTCTTTTTTCCTGTTTGGGAGGAGTTTGTTCGGGATCAATGGGTCCTGCAGGTGGTCCAACTGGGCTACAGAATCGAATTTGGGACTCCTCCGGTGGATGTGTTCAGAGCTACCCCTGTTCCCAGGTCTCAGACAAAGTGTTGTGCTCTGTTGGACGGAGTTCGGGACTTTGTTTCGAAGGAGGCTGTGGTGAAGGTGCCTGTAGGTCAGCAGGGTCGGGGGGTTTACTCGATCCTGTTTCTGATCCAGAAGCCAAATGGGGACTTCCGTCCTGTCCTGGATCTGAAGGCTGTAAACTTGTGTATCCCTCATCGGTCCTTCAAGATGGTGACTCTACAGCTGATTCTTCCCTTCCTGTCGGTGGGGGGTTTCCTGGTTTCTCTAGATCTCCAGGACGCCTATTTTCATGTGCCGGTACACGCGGCTTCGCAAAGGTTCCTGCGTTTCTGTGTGGGGGTGGATCATTACCAGTTCCAGGTATTGCTGTTTGGCCTGTCTGCCTCTCCTAGGGTGTTTACTAAAGTGTTGGCACCCTTGGTGGGTTTGTTGCATGCTCAGGGAATACAGGTGTTCCCTTACTTGGACGATTGGTTGATTTCTTCCTCTTCTTTCCTTCAGGCTCAGGCACATACCCGGGAGGTTTGCAGTCTCCTTCAACGGTTCCGGTGGATTCTGAACTTGGAGAAGTCCCGTCGTTGCCCCACTCAGGAACTGCTGTTCATGGGGGGGGGGGGGATGTTCAACACCAGGTTGGAAAAGTCTTCCTGTCGGAGCCCCGCAGACTGACTCTTGTGCACGAACTGAGAAAGGTGTTGGGGGCTCCATCTTCCACGGCTCACCAGTGGTTGCGTGTTCAGGGGCTGATGTCAGCTACTGTGATGATTGTACCTTGGGCCCATTTACACTTGTACCCCCTGGTGAATCATGTTCTGGGACATTGGGATCCAACCTCTCTGGATTACAAGCTGTTGATACCGGGGGGTGTGGACATCGCACGGCAGTTGTCCTGGTGGCTGGTGGATCAGAACCTCTTGCAGGGCTCGCCCTTTGTGTCCCAGGAGAGGTTGGTCCTGATGACCGATGCCAGCGAACTTGGTTGGGGGGCGGTCTTGGATCAGGAGTCGGTACAGGGTCTTTGGTCTGTGCTGGAGGCGGAAATGTCCTCGAATTGGAGGGAGTTGAAGGCGGTTCAGTTGGCGTTAGCTCATTATCTTCCTTGGGTCCTCCAGAGGGATGTGATGGTGCGGTCAGACAACACGATGGTGGTGTGTTATATCAACCGCCAGGGGAGTGCGAAGGTGGCTTCCCTCAACTTGTTGGCGCAACGGATCTGCCTATGGGCGGAGTCTCACTTGTTGTCTCTGAGGGCTTTACATCTGCCGGGGGTTTTGAACTCAGAGGAGGATCGCCTGAGCAGGGTGTTTCCCTCCCTGGCAGACATGTGCCTGTCGCAGGAAGTGTTTGGTTGCCTGATGGCCCAGTTCGGGGTCCCGGTGGTGGACCTGTTTGCAGCCCCGGAGAACGCCTTGAGGTAGAGGTTTTGTTCTCTGGTTCGGTCAGCTGCGGTTTGGAGGGTGGATGCCCTGTCCTTCCGGTGGGAGGGGGGCCTGCTATATGCCTTTCCCCCTATTGCTCTAATTCCGCGTGTCCTGCTGAAGGTCAAGCTGGATCGGGCTTCGGTGATCCTGGTGCCTCCGGATTGGTCCAGGAGGTCTTGGTTCCCTCTGTTATTGGCGGTGGGGCCTTGCTGGAGGTTGCCGGTGGTCCCTTGTCCCATGTCGTTTCCCCCTCTGTCTTGGGGGTGTCTGGTCCACCTGCGCCTGGCGGGTTGGCTGTTGAGAGGATGAACCTTGTGGCGTTGGGGTGTTCTCCTTCTGTGGCTGACTTTATTAAGCGGTCCAGGCGCCCTTCGACAATCAAGTCCTATGCCAGGCATTGGGTTTCTTTTCAGACTTGGTGTACGGCGCGGGGGTGGTCTGCGTTGGAGGTGAATCCGGTGCATGTCTTGGAGTTTTTGAAGGACGGGGTTCGGTCTGTTAGCCGGTGGTTCCCCTGGTGTCCCGGTTGTTGAGGAGTTGTTCCCTCCAGAAGCCTGTCATTCGGTCCTTTTCACCTAGTTGGGATCTGCCTCTGGTTTTGGGGGCCTTACAGGGGGCTCCCTTTGAGCCTCTGCTGGAGGTTTCTTTGCGGTTTTTAACGATCAAGGTGCTTTTCCTTGTCGCTATTACCTCTGCTCCACGGATTGGGGAGTTGGGCTCCTTGCTTTGTTCGGTCCCCTTTTTGCGTTTTTTCCCTGATTGGGTTGTTCTGCGGCCTGATCCTTCCTTTGTTCCCAAAGTCCCTTCCTCGTTTCACTGTTCGGCGGATCTGGTTTTGCCTGTTTTTTGTCCGAGTCCTCGTTCGGAGGTTGAGGTGCGGCTGCACTGTTTGGATGTTCGGAGGGCTCTGGAGGTCTACTCGCTGCGTACTGAGCCTTTTCGTAAGGTGGATTCCCTTTTTGTGACCTTTGGACTGGCTGGTCAAGGTCTGAAGCCTTCTGGTGCTACCCTCAGTCATTGGTTGAGGTGGGCTGTGGGGGCTGCGTATGAGGCTTGTGGTGTGTTGGCACCTGGGTCGGTTCAGGGGAGATCAACTTGGGGGGTGGCTGCTTCCTGGGCTTGTTTTCAAGGGGCTTCCATGGCCGAGATCTGCAGGGCTGCTACCTGGAGTTCTCCTCACACCTTTATGTCCCATTATCGTTTGGTGGTGGGTGGGACTGATTCTGCTGGGTTTGGGGACGCTGTGTTGCGTTCTGTTCCGGTTGTGTGACTTTTACTGTGATTTAATAAAGTCTGTTTTTGCTACTGAGTGAAGCCGATTCTTGCTTTGGTATCTGCTCATTTAGTTAGGACTGGGAGGGCTGACGAGGAGGTAATGACCGGTTACTTACCAGTAGCCCTCCCCGTCCCAGTCCAGGTTCCCATCCCTCCCTCCCTGTTCGGCTTCTTGTGCTTGGTGGTACAGGATGTGGGTTGGCGGGTCACATGGTTATATGCCTCAGGGTGTGGGTGTGGCCTGGAGGGAAGGGATGGGTTTTTTAGTGGCTTGGGAGTTTCTGGTGGGAGGAGCTATGCTCATTTAGTTAGGACTGGGACAGGGAGGGCTACGACTCGGAGTAATGAATATTACCGGTAAGTAACCGGTCATTATATGTGGGAGGGATGGGGAGCAGCTGTTACATGGGAAATACTTACACCTAAATGTACGGGGTAGAGAGAGCTAAGGAGGGGTTGAGGGAGGAACATGCAAATACAAACATCCACCTTCAAAAGAGTAAGCCCATTGCTATTCACTAACTACACTTCTAAAGTTACTACAGCCAAAAAAGTCCCAAAACAACAGTAAATGTATTCTAGGCCAGTCAAGGAATAAGTCCAGCACCACACATGGCCAGTCACAGGTACTGCAACACATTCCCATAGAAAACAATGGAGGCAGGGGATTAAAATAACACCCCAGAAGAAATAAGGTTAAATAAATAGAATTATTTTGATTTTTAAAATAAATCCATCTATTTTGTTTATTGTTAAACATATATGATTATAAATTATTATAATATTTTAATATGAAAAACATTTTAACCTAAAATGAAATTAAAGTTTTACACTTTTAAATTAGTTCTATACATACCTTTTATTAAATTTCTACACATATTAAAAATACAAATGCTACTGGGTGAGGTTTTTCTAACTTATTCTTTAAGTAATATTATTTCAAAAATAAATAAATAAATTTTCATTAATACACACATCATGTAATAAGGTAATGTGCTGTAACTTTTTTTTTATTGGTTAAAATAAATACTTAAAACTATTTTACACTTATATTTTATACTGAAATATTTATATATATTTTTTAAAGTTTAATAAACTTTTTAAATGTTCCTTATACTTTTCCATAGGGAGATCTGTTCATAGTGGGAGATGTTGCAAAAGTTTAGTTCCAAGAGTAATTGCACTCGTAAATCCTGTTGTAGAAGGCTCCACCAAGGGCTGAAGACATACAAGTCTACATTTACACTTGGAAATAGTGACAACCACAAAAGTGTAAACTTACACCTAGGTGTAGTAGTAAATCAACATGTATATATGTACATTTACCTTTGTAAATAGTGTCCAATATTGATGATTGGGATTACATATGCTGGAGTGCAGGTTTTCAGAGGAAAACCAATTTTCACGTAACACCAACAAGTTCTGAATTCAGTAATTCTGCCAAACATGGTATGTTTCTTCATGCCCATAAACGTATCCCATGGCAATATAATCAGACTTTTTGATGCAGAAGCAAATTATATGCAGCTACACAGCACTGTGGGAAAATATAAACTGTTGGATGCATGTATATGATATTTCCTGATTCAGTTTCGAACTAGCTAACACAATAAAATGATGGACGGAGTGCTGAAACTTTTCAGACACTCACCCCAGTCACTATTAGATCTGGCTTGAGTCCATCATCGTTCTTTTGCTCACTTCGCCACCCCAGTTCAGACCCAGCCATATGCAAATCAGTCTTGACCCTGTTCCTCATGGGAACAGTCCAGCCCGAACTGCCAAGCCAGGTCTTCCCTGGAACGGAAACAAGCATCCCGGGACTGGTTTCGGAGTAACACAGTTTGGAACTAAACATTTAGTAGCGCATTAGAATAGCTGCAAATATTACAGCTGAAAGGTATTTGGACCCAAAACGAAATTTATAATATTCAATCAAACTTGGAAAAAGTGATGTAATCTTGGGCAACCTAATGTTGTTTTAGAAAATTGATTCCTAAGGGCTGGATAGGGTTAGACATATGGCAGCTACAGGCATTAGCATATAGATATGGGTAAGCAGTACACAATCAGTATTTCAGAATGATGTGGCTGAAGAATCTAAGAGACTGTGTGCTCCTGAACTTAGTTTGTCTTGCAGGTTTGACATCGTGGTTCATCTGATTTAGAGCCTTAAGCTCTCTAGAGTTATTGGTCCTGAGGGCTATCAAATGTGGTCCCCGAAGGCTTTGATCCGCTGTGGGTGTCTACCCAGGTTTTTGTTTTTAATATAAGTAACAATGGGGTTGTTTAGGGTTCGTGTTCTGACCAACTTAGATGTATGTACATGTATTCAACTTATTTAGAGTGTGTATCCATTTATAAAACTGAAATGGAGTGGACAAGACATCTGCCAAGTTTTGGTGGGTGTTCTGCATCCCCTGAATGCTAAATAACCTATTAAGATATTAACGGTGTTAACAAAATATGGGAGGTTGATTCTGATCCTGTCTATAAACTAAGATAGCAAAACGAGCGTGATCACTGTTGCCTTTTGCCTACGTTTTTAGCAAGGTATATTTGCAAGGGTATTGATAAAACAGGCGGAGGAACGAGCACGACAGACCAGGAATCCTCAAAATTCAGGCATGCTTTTAAAGGGAACGGTCCACTAATGTTGTCAGAAAAAGCCTTTCAATGAGACATTTTCCACCAAAGTCTGCATTTGCAAACGTTTTCAGGGGGTTTGGTAAGTTAGGAAGAAGTCAGCAGTGTTAGAAGTTGCGACACTGGGGAATCCCGAGTAACTACGCCTGCTTGAGGCACAGCATAGGTATACGCATGTGGTACTGACTGAGACCGAAACAAGAGTTTATCACAGAGGCGGGGGGTGGGGGGTTAACATTATTATTTTCACCATATGAAGTTGGGGAGCCAGATAATATGTAATCGATCGTGGGTCGGAGCTTGAAATGCTGCGAGGAATGCCTTCTCATGGGTGGGTTGTAGGTCTTTGAAAGGCTGCTTGCTGCACCCAAGTTACGGAGTAAATATCTTCCACAGGTGTGTGAAAACACCATCCGCAGTCCACAACCTTGTGCTGTGCCATAAATAAAGCATATGCTTCAAGGAGGTGAAACAACCGGGCTCGGACGTGCTGGAACTTTCACAATATGTTGTATACACTAAATTGTACCGTTCCCTAAACGGTACAATGCAACCCCTAGTACATCAAAAGTCAGTGTGACAGGATTTAAATCGAAATC
Source organism: Calotriton arnoldi (assembly GCA_963921515.1). Classification (NCBI taxonomy): domain Eukaryota; kingdom Metazoa; phylum Chordata; class Amphibia; order Caudata; family Salamandridae; genus Calotriton; species Calotriton arnoldi. The sequence goes on from CAWUFW010011979.1 coordinate 361,755, forward strand.
TCAGAATAGTATCTTTTTATGTAGTATGGAACTGTGACGCTGCTACAGTGCTGGAGTTTGGGATACTTTCTAACCGTGTCACGCGTCTTGTTGAGAAGCGGTTCTTCCGAGATGGCATACACACGTTCAACTCCGGCGAATATTTAACGAGGCTCAGTTAACTTCATGCCTGTACAGAACGTGGTCTGCCTGTGTATATGTCGAGCATGCATAAGCAAATATATGCACTGACGTGCATGAAAAATATGCATACTTACATTTTGCGCAGGCAAAGCACAAAAGAGTTTGTCATGGCTATAGGATTACTTCATCGTAATAGCAAAGTTTTATAGCAACATATGTAAAGCATTTCTAAAAGCAACCATTAACAGATGCATGAAATATTAACATACAAGAAAAAATGCATTGCTTTTTTTGCAAATCACGTTGCCAGTGCATTTCCATTGGAGCAGGAGCTCAAAAAACAACTTTCCCTTTTCGCTGTAGAGAACGTTACAATGTAAATAGCGCGCGTGTCCTGCAACTTTATAACATACGGTTCAGAGGATAGACAAACCTGAGATGCCTCCTCCAACCACAATCACATCGTATTTGCTGCTCATGGTGTTGCTTCGGGCACTAACCCCCTTCCTTGAAATCCCTCCGATGACCCAGCTCCTGAACTCCTTCTGTGCACAGACCAGCGCGCAGCGTCGCTTGCTAGACTTCCCTGCCTGTCAGCCTAGCCAGGTCTTTTTGAGATAACAAGCTCAACTTGTGAAAAGAAGCCCAACCCCCAAAAAATGAGCCCGGATCAAGCCACGCTCATATAATGATGAAATCTGGCTAGAAAAGTAAAGTTGAATATAGCGTTTCTATTAAATCCACTTTACCCTGCTGATCTTTGTTTTATGTCTTCTAGTACACTTTGCCTCAATGTTTACCTTTTTTTGTATGAGGTGAGGCTTATAATATGATTGTGAAAACGACGATGAAGATGAATATTTGTATTGTTTAGAAAAAGAATAATTTTATTTATTTATTTATTTGCAAAGTTTTATATAGCGCTGGCTACACCCGGAGGTATCAGAGCGCTTTACATGAGGATCAGTGAGTTACAGGTTCCATAATTACATAGACAAGTATAGACATAGGAGAAAAAAAAAAAAAAAACATGAGATTACAGAATAATGTGAGCATTATTAGCGCATACACATGTCTTATGCAGAGTGAAGAGGTAGAGGGGGAATGGTAAATGGGGGTAGGGAATGCAGGTAGGAAAACACAACGGGGAGGCGAGGAAAACGATGTCCGATGTCCGGCTGGGTAGGTGCCGGCCGACTCCTCTATAGCTGCATATGACAGCTCCACCGGGCATCAGCCAAAGTTGCTCGGGCACCGCGGTATTATTTGCAAAGTTTTACATAGCGCTGGCTAGACCCAGAGGTATCAGAGCGCTTTACATGAGGATCAGAGAGTTACAGGTTCCATAGTTACATAGACAAGTATAGACATAGGAGAAAAGAAAAAACATGAGATTACGCAATAATGTGAGATTATTAGCGCGTACACACGTCTTATGGGGAGTGAAGAATACAACTAATAAGACAGGAAACCTTTAAAACCTCTAGTTATCTTATTACAATCTAGGTGTGACATCATTAGTCACTTGTAGCAAAAATGTGACATAGCTACCCCATTGTAATAACTTATTACAGTAATAGTTTATTACAGTTGAGTTGAGCTAGGGTTGCCACCATGACCTTCTAGGGTTGCCTTATTGATCCCTGACTTATAAATAAAGAAAACAAAAGCAGAAAAGTGTGTTAAAAATGGATGCAGGCGATTTTATATAAAGTTCTATTTAGGTATCATGTCTAAGTCTTTGCAGAAAAATAATCCATGAATGCATGACTGGTACTTTTCTCTGAGAAAGGTGGCAACCCTATTTGTGACATCTGCTAAAGTCCTATTATGCTACAACTGGGGTTGCCAGTTGATCAGTATTTTACAAGCATGGTCAGTATTTCCATGCTGCGACATGTAAAAAAATAAAAAAATAAGGAAAATAATGACAATTATTTCCCCTTTTGAAGTACAAATGTCAAGCAAAACTCACATGACAAAAACACATCAAAACAATTGTTTTGCTGTACAGATTGTTCTCAAATGATTCGATGAAACACGCCCTCAGGCCATAGTTTTTTGGTGCAGCGATTGCTGGGTGCTACCTTTGGTACGCAGTGCCCTGAGGTGACGGCCTCAATTCTTCATGAGACACCCCAAAGGATCCTCTCAGACCACTTGGTCTTCAGGACTGGACCCAAACCAACGGCACACTTTGGCATTGTCGCGTCACGCAGTCCACTTGTCGAGCCCACAGGCCACCATCAGGTGCTTATCCCGGCTTTGGTCGAGCAGACCTATGGGCGCACAGCTTCAGGTTCTGTGGTACCTATGACAGGGTTAAATGATGAAGATTGCACCACCCAGTCTAGCATCATTCCTTTGAGGCAGCTGCTTAGCAAGTGTCTATCGGACAGACCCTATGCCCGGGTCAATTGAAGCAGTCCCTTCACCAATCAGCTCCTCCTGCAGGGTTGGTGCTTCCTACCATTGCTCACAGGACTGATGTCTTGGGACCCAGGACAGTCTAGTGATTCCTCCTTCAGATCGACACCAGGGTATGTTCCCTTGCTTCTGGACACTAACCCTTGGCTGTTTAGTAGTCCCTGAGTACTCTCTGGAGTACTCCCGGCTTCGTAGAAGAGATCACAACAACGAGCACCAATGGGTCTTGGGCTCTCACCTTTATACCAATTTCGCAGATGGAGGTTGTATATTCCAGGTCTGCTTCTTTGGAATTGGTTGGGTCAGTTCCTCTTTCATGTGGAGCAGTGTAATATTAGGCTCTACAAACAAAATCTTATCCTGAGCAAATGTCCAGTCAAAAGTAAATCCAGCAATCCGTAGTTATGGTAATTTCTTTGCTTTATTTCAAATGCCAGAATTCCAAATACGTAATATCACAGCCAGTCTGAACAGAATGCAGCCAACACGTATTTCGTCTCATGGATAATTTTCACTGACGTCATCAGGGCTACAAAAATATGTAATATATAAAATATATAAGCAACAACTACCACTATTTCATTCGCCTTCTCCCACTAAAGTTAGTGAAGTTGTGAAAAAGTGAAGAAAAGACACAAAGGATTGTGATTTGTGGTTAATCACACGTGAAGAGAGTGGTCCTTTTGTAAAGAATAATCTATAAAAAGAGGGTCCAAATTTATCTTCGGGTTATAAGCCACTAATACACTTTAAAGTTGTTGTGCCAAGTCCGGTTCACTAAAAGAGAGTGTGCAGGTGGGAACTGAACACGTTCCAATAAATGACCACAGCCACCAATTTATCCAGTTATGACTTACCTAAAAAGTCATAATCAAGTTCAGTCCTCAGTAGTAAAACATAGATTTTCACAAGCACCTAAATAATATTAATCATTATCAATACAACCATTTACAACCATAGTGTAGAAAATACACATAGGTATTATTATTAAGTAATCCATACCCATACCTCAGTACTTAATTCCTTATTATCTTTCAATCCAACAGTTGGCAATTTATGTATCTGTAAAACATAATCCACACCGTATATTTCAGGAAGACAAGAGGAGGGTCCACTGGTTAGAAAAATCAAGCTATCGAGTATGATATGCATTTAATGTTTGCTAAAATTAAATGGCGTAAGGGTCATATCCAACAATCTATAGCCTTTCATGAGAGAGCATCTGACTTTCTATCACCGGAACCATGTTCCAAGTTTCATGATTGAATATTGTTGGACTTGGCCCTTTTTGCAGGGTCATCCCTAAACTTTTTGCCTTCCTCCTATATTTTTTCTGACCTGTTGTTGACTGTTTTATGACTCTGGGCACTTTACCACTGCTGATCAGTGCTAAAGTGCATATGCTCTCCCCATTATAAATTGATGTATGTATTAGTGACTCCATGATTGGATGATTGGTTTACTTGTCAGTCCCTAGTACAGTGCACTCAGTGTGCCCAGGGCTTGTAAATCCAATGCCGCTGGTGGGCTTGCAGCACTGGTTGTGCCACCCACAGAAGCGGCTGGTAAAATGTATCTCAGGCCTGCCATCGCAGAGCCTGTGTGCAGCCTAGGGCTGCCATGTCGACTTGGTGAGTACACCCACTTACCAGTCCCTAAAACCTTCCCTTTACTGCATGTTGGTCACCCCTAAAGTAGGCCCTAGGGCAGGGTGCATTGTAAGTATAAGGTAGGACATTCCCTGGTGTGTGTGGCATGTCCTAATAGTGAATTACAGCCATTTTCGTTTTTCACTATTGCAAGGCTACCTGCTCCCCATAGGCCAGAATGGGCAGACTGACTATTACACCTTATAGTCAGAACTGACCCCGGGAACATGGTAGAAAAACGAATTTAGTATGCCTGAACTCAGGATGATAAAATACATCTTTTAGTGAAGTTGGTTTTAACATTCTGTGTTCGAAAATACCACTTTTAGAAAGTGGGTATTTTCTTGCCTAACTATCCAAGCCTGCCTCTGCTAGGTTGTGTATTCCTTGTCTGGAGATTGAGTGACAGGGGCTGGGGGTGGCTACCGGAGACAGGGTGAGTCAGCGCAGGGCTGAATAGAAAGATCTGCAGCCAGAGTGGAGGGAGGAGTTGCACCTGGGTCTGAATAGGGCTGTGCCTGCCTTCCACAATGCTGGCTCCACCTCCTGCCGGGCGGCTGAGCACTCGGCCCCACATTCTGAAAGGAAAGAAGGAGTCAGAAAAACAAAGTGCTCCAGGACTGACCAGAACTGGTTTTGGACTAGGCAGAGGCCTCTCTGCCTCCAGAGAACAAAGAGAATCAGGGTATAAGAGGGGCACCCAGACCCCAGGAAGATTAGATCACTTTTGGGAACAAGAAGAAACCTTTACTGAGGAGCGGAACCAAGAAGAAACTGAGGAGAAACTATCCCTAAGCCTGAAGTGCTGCTTGGGGGATTGGCCTGCAGTGGTTTGCCTGACTGCCAAAGAGAGGAGAAAGGAACTTTTGCTTTGCTGGGACTTTCATCAACTTGTGAAGGATCTCCAAGGGCTTGGAAGAGAGCTTGCCCCCTGACCGAAGTCCCAGGACCATTGGACTTCACCCCCTTTGTGAATTGCTGCTGGAAACTCTGTTTCAGTGGCTACAGAGGTAGGGAGCTGTGACCGACTCTCACGACCGACTCGGTGTCCTGCAAGCACCGCATCGAAGCACCGTCTCGCCCTGCAACGCACGGCCCTGGTCTCACCGACTCCGTCAACGAGCCGCTGCCTGCACCGCATCGAGGGACAACGCGTCCTGCAACGCTTCGCTACGCCGAATCGAACTGGTCCGACCGACACGGTCACTGCTGCTGAGTTCGAGTCCTGTGACCGCACCGGAGTTGGGCACCGCTCGCACGCTTTGCGACGCACCGCCCGACTCGCACCGCTGTCCGGACTGATCGACGCCAGCTCCTGAATCCGGCTCCGTCGCCGCACCGCAACCTGCCAGCACCGCATCGAAGCACCGTCTCGCCCTGCAACGCACGGCCCTGGTCTCACCGACTCCGTCTCGACGACGTCAACGAGCCGCTGCCTGCACCGCATCGAGGGACAACGCGTCCTGCAACGCTTCCATTTTTGCATCGCGACCGCGACGAACAGCCATCCGGCTCGCACGCCCGTGCCTGCCGCTTCAAGTAAAAGGTACTGGGACCGAGTCTGTCTACGCTGTGTTGGCCCGTCTCGACGCGGTCAGCTGGATTTGTTAGACTCTGTTTGTTCTCGACATCGCCGTAGCCGGAGGAGGCTACCGACTCGCACAGAACCTTGAATTAAGCCTTTTTGATCAGAACTAAGTATTCTTAACAGTATTGTGGATTATTTTTGTCGTTTATGGTCTTGTGATAAATCTATATAAAGTATACCTATTTTTATAAATATATAACCTGTGTGGTGTCCATTTGTAGTGTTGTCACTTGATTACTGTATGTGTTCACAAATGCTTTACACACTGCCTCTGAACTAAGCCTGTCTGCTCGTGCCAAGCTACCAAGAGGGTGAGCAGGGGTTATTTCGGGAGTGTACCTACTTTCCCTGACTAGACGCAAGGGTCCCTATTTGGACAAAGGTACATACCTCTGCCAACTAGAGACCCCCAAATCTAACATTGGTGGTCAGCGGTGAGGATTCTGGACTTGCATTTGTGACTCATGTACAGTAATTGGTGAACACTACTTAGTGAGTGCAGACCAAAACGCAACCACATACTATTTTTCTGTTTTCTGCTATCCTCCTGGAAGTATTTTGGATACAAGGACTCTGGTTAGTTGTTGCAAAATGGAGCTCAACTTCTGGCACATGTTTGTCTACACAGTGAAGGAGCTACGTGTGTTTTGCAAGGAAAGGGGGCTGCCTGTGAGGAGAAGGTCCAGGGAGGATCTAGAGGCATCCCTATTTCAGTTTGAGTTACCCCGCTGGAGGGCAACACTACCAGTTGAGTCTGTGGAGGAGGAGTTCCCTGAAAGTGAGGGAGAAACAGAAAAAGACAGCTTGCTTCTGGCTTATGAGCAAAAGATAAGAGAAATTGATGAAGAGCTAAGAGAAATTGAGGAGGCTCAGAGGGCCTTAGCCCAAGAAGAAGAAAAGTGTGTAGCTCAGGAAGTGAGCTTTGCTGAGTTGGAGGTGGAGTCCAGCTCAGATGGTGGCAGCAAAATTAAGTTATTCAGTGCTGAGAGAGTAGTGCACACACCCAGAGATGTGGCGCCTGACTTGGAGGGGGTTAACATACACCAGGAGGTTCAAGGACATGAGGTAGCTCCAGTAGTGCGCAGTGTCCCTGAGAGGAATAGGGAAACTGACACAGGGATTCATGGTCCTAGTGGTGGGAGGGACACTCTACTGACTCTAGATGAGAGGTGCAGGGAGAGGGGTTCCCCCATGGTTGAAGTCCTGGTATGTGAGTGTGAAGACCGCCCAGAAGAGTGTGGGTTGAGTGACAGAGACAGTCAGATACTGTCTTGCCAGTCTCAGGAGAGTGGTGTGGAGTACGTGTGTGAGGCACTGGATAGTGAGGTGAAGGATAGTTTGGTTAACCCCTGTGGGGGACTGTGTGATCCAATTTTGGGAGAGCATATTGTAAGTCCCGGTTTTCCAGAGCTATGCCAACACCTGTTGGAGAGTGAGTTCTCTGACCTCAGGGAGCTCACATTGGAGGCAGACCTTTTGGTGGATTCCAGAGGGTCTGAAGAGGCATTGGGGAGTGACCCTAAGAGGAGTGGCTCAGGTGTCTTCCAACCCAGAGTGGTGGGAGAGGTTCAGTGTAGCCCAGCTAGGTCCCGTGGTAATGGGAGGGGTGTAGGGACTCACGTCCTGTCTCAGTGGAGAAGGAGTGAGTGTGGGGCTGCGTGTCCCATGGTGCCCGAAACCCAGTCTCAGAGCCTGGATGGTTCTTTAAGGGAACACCAGGTAGGGAGCCTAGGCTGTCCTGATGGGCCGCCTGTTGAGGAGGATCTCCTAGTGTCTAGAGAACCTGGAGCGTCTGTAAATGGGGCTCCAGTGTTTCTGGTGTCTGGCAGTGCTGCTCCAGTTGGGAGGGTGCAGAAGTCCAGAGTGAGGGGTGAGAGGGGGAGAGAGTCCCCAGTGGAAGAACCAGTGGGTCAGGGACCAGCCAGAAGGGCTGAGTCACCAGTGAATGACCATGGTGACACCACTTCTGTCCTGGGGGATCTTCATGCACTGTCAGATGGACAGGGGTTGGGAGATCTGCACCACGCAGACTGTCACACAACACCTGAGAGATGTGTTACCCTCTGGGGGGCATGCGTGCACCCCAGGAAGTCCTGGTGCGCCAGGCAGATTCTTACACAACTCTAGAGGAGTGTGTTTCCCTTGGGGGGTTGGTGTACCCTCCCGGAAGTCCTGGGTTGCCAGGCACAGGTCCAGCCTCAGGGTACAGACCCTGGGTTGGAGGGCCAGGTTCAGGGTGTCCCCCTGACCTGGAGGAAGGGGCAGCTGCTAACAGTGCCCCTACCAGTTTGTCTTCTGGGGGCACCGCTCCAGGTGGGAGGGTGCAGGACCCCAGTAAGGGGGTGGGGAGAGGACAGCCTCACCCCTGGCCTCTGCCCAGTCTAAGGGTACAGACCCTATGCTGGGATCCCAGTTGCAGGATAGAACCCCTGAACTGGTGGGCGAGTGTGCAGAACACCTGCCACAGGTGCCCTGGCAATTCTGGAAGGGGGTACCGCTCCAGGTGGTAGGGTGCAGAGCCCCAAGGAGGAGGACCGGGTGTGGGAAAGCCCACCCCAGTCTCCAGTCCAGCCGCCGGGTACAGGCCCGGGGCTGGTAGATCAGTGTCAGGATGTCATACCTGACCTGACAGGAGGGAGAATGGACAAAGGGTGCCAAGCACCTGGGGCTACTGCCCCCCGCTCTCGGACGCCACAGAGGTTTGAGAGCCCTGAGAGGCATAAGGCCTGGGTCTCATCCCTGACCACTGTCAGTGGCCACTGTGGCTTGCTGTCTGTCTGTTGGGACACACCTGTGAGCAAGTTAAGGTTAGGTGCTGCACAGGTGGGGTCCACAGGTGAGGAGAAGGGTTCCCCATGGATTAGCTTGGTGGGCCCTGAGAGTATGGACAGAGGGATTCCAATAGGTTCAGATTGGCGTAGAACTGGAGTATGCCCCTGCTGTTGCGGGCCAGGTCCAGGTTCTATCGCCCGAAGCAGGGAAGCCCATCAAGGTAGTGATTGGTCTACCCTGCGTTTTGGCTGGAAGGGGGTTGTGTTGGACTTGGCCCTTTTTGCAGGGTCATCCCTAAACTTTTTGCCTTCCTCCTATATTTTTTCTGACCTGTTGTTGACTGTTTTATGACTCTGGGCACTTTACCACTGCTGATCAGTGCTAAAGTGCATATGCTCTCCCCATTATAAATTGATGTATGTATTAGTGACTCCATGATTGGATGATTGGTTTACTTGTCAGTCCCTAGTACAGTGCACTCAGTGTGCCCAGGGCTTGTAAATCCAATGCCGCTGGTGGGCTTGCAGCACTGGTTGTGCCACCCACAGAAGCGGCTGGTAAAATGTATCTCAGGCCTGCCATCGCAGAGCCTGTGTGCAGCCTAGGGCTGCCATGTCGACTTGGTGAGTACACCCACTTACCAGTCCCTAAAACCTTCCCTTTACTGCATGTTGGTCACCCCTAAAGTAGGCCCTAGGGCAGGGTGCATTGTAAGTATAAGGTAGGACATTCCCTGGTGTGTGTGGCATGTCCTAATAGTGAATTACAGCCATTTTCGTTTTTCACTATTGCAAGGCTACCTGCTCCCCATAGGCCAGAATGGGCAGACTGACTATTACACCTTATAGTCAGAACTGACCCCGGGAACATGGTAGAAAAACGAATTTAGTATGCCTGAACTCAGGATGATAAAATACATCTTTTAGTGAAGTTGGTTTTAACATTCTGTGTTCGAAAATACCACTTTTAGAAAGTGGGTATTTTCTTGCCTAACTATCCAAGCCTGCCTCTGCTAGGTTGTGTATTCCTTGTCTGGAGATTGAGTGACAGGGGCTGGGGGTGGCTACCGGAGACAGGGTGAGTCAGCGCAGGGCTGAATAGAAAGATCTGCAGCCAGAGTGGAGGGAGGAGTTGCACCTGGGTCTGAATAGGGCTGTGCCTGCCTTCCACAATGCTGGCTCCACCTCCTGCCGGGCGGCTGAGCACTCGGCCCCACATTCTGAAAGGAAAGAAGGAGTCAGAAAAACAAAGTGCTCCAGGACTGACCAGAACTGGTTTTGGACTAGGCAGAGGCCTCTCTGCCTCCAGAGAACAAAGAGAATCAGGGTATAAGAGGGGCACCCAGACCCCAGGAAGATTAGATCACTTTTGGGAACAAGAAGAAACCTTTACTGAGGAGCGGAACCAAGAAGAAACTGAGGAGAAACTATCCCTAAGCCTGAAGTGCTGCTTGGGGGATTGGCCTGCAGTGGTTTGCCTGACTGCCAAAGAGAGGAGAAAGGAACTTTTGCTTTGCTGGGACTTTCATCAACTTGTGAAGGATCTCCAAGGGCTTGGAAGAGAGCTTGCCCCCTGACCGAAGTCCCAGGACCATTGGACTTCACCCCCTTTGTGAATTGCTGCTGGAAACTCTGTTTCAGTGGCTACAGAGGTAGGGAGCTGTGACCGACTCTCACGACCGACTCGGTGTCCTGCAAGCACCGCATCGAAGCACCGTCTCGCCCTGCAACGCACGGCCCTGGTCTCACCGACTCCGTCAACGAGCCGCTGCCTGCACCGCATCGAGGGACAACGCGTCCTGCAACGCTTCGCTACGCCGAATCGAACTGGTCCGACCGACACGGTCACTGCTGCTGAGTTCGAGTCCTGTGACCGCACCGGAGTTGGGCACCGCTCGCACGCTTTGCGACGCACCGCCCGACTCGCACCGCTGTCCGGACTGATCGACGCCAGCTCCTGAATCCGGCTCCGTCGCCGCACCGCAACCTGCCAGCACCGCATCGAAGCACCGTCTCGCCCTGCAACGCACGGCCCTGGTCTCACCGACTCCGTCTCGACGACGTCAACGAGCCGCTGCCTGCACCGCATCGAGGGACAACGCGTCCTGCAACGCTTCCATTTTTGCATCGCGACCGCGACGAACAGCCATCCGGCTCGCACGCCCGTGCCTGCCGCTTCAAGTAAAAGGTACTGGGACCGAGTCTGTCTACGCTGTGTTGGCCCGTCTCGACGCGGTCAGCTGGATTTGTTAGACTCTGTTTGTTCTCGACATCGCCGTAGCCGGAGGAGGCTACCGACTCGCACAGAACCTTGAATTAAGCCTTTTTGATCAGAACTAAGTATTCTTAACAGTATTGTGGATTATTTTTGTCGTTTATGGTCTTGTGATAAATCTATATAAAGTATACCTATTTTTATAAATATATAACCTGTGTGGTGTCCATTTGTAGTGTTGTCACTTGATTACTGTATGTGTTCACAAATGCTTTACACACTGCCTCTGAACTAAGCCTGTCTGCTCGTGCCAAGCTACCAAGAGGGTGAGCAGGGGTTATTTCGGGAGTGTACCTACTTTCCCTGACTAGACGCAAGGGTCCCTATTTGGACAAAGGTACATACCTCTGCCAACTAGAGACCCCCAAATCTAAAAAATATCAATAACTGCCATAAGCACATGCAGTGGTCAGCTACGGTGTCCATAGACTAATATCAAGTAGGCAATGTAATTACACTAAACAATGCAGTGTTGCATTGTTAGACCTGGCACCATTGGCGTGGGTCTCCCTTCCATTTTTCGCTGTTGTCTCCTCCGTTTTGCTGGTGTTAGATGCTCTGGGCGCTGTGCCACTGCCCTTCAGTGCCACAGCGCGAATGCTCCCTGTGTAAATATGACATGTGAATTGGTATATCCAGGATTGGCTTATTTGGTTTACCTGTTAGTCCCTAGTAGCGTGGCCTGTGTGTGCCCAGGGCTGGTAAACCAAATGCTGCTGGTGGGCCTGCAGCGCTGGTTTGCGCCACCCACAGAAGCAGCTTGTAAAGTGTGTCTCAGACCTGCCACTGCAGAGTCTGTGTGCAGTCCAGAACTGCCATCTTGGCTGTGAAGTGCACCCACTTCCCAGCCTCTGAACCTTCCCTTGGCATCATGTAAGTCACCCCTATGGTAGGTTGCATTGTGTGTGTAAGGTAGGACATGCCTTGGTGTGTGTAGCATGTCCTGGTAGTGAATTACACCCAATTTCGTTTCTCACTACTGTAAGGCTACCTGTTCCCCATAGGCTAGAATGGGCAGTTTGACTATCACATTCTATAGTCCTAACTGACCCCAGGAACATGGTAGAAAAAAACGAATTTAGTATGCCTGAGCTCAGAATATTAAAATACATCTTTTAGTGAAGTTTATTTTTATATTCTGTGTTTGAAAATACCACTTTTAGAAAGTAGGTATTTTCTTGCCTAAGCCTTCCAGTGTGCTCTGCTGTTATGTGTATGGCTGTCTGGTTTTGGAGGGACAGGGCAAGGTGAGTCAGACCTGGGTTGAATAGAGAGATCTGCATTTAGAGTACGGGGAGGGGTAGCTCCTTGACCTGAATAGGGCTGTGCCTGGCAAGGTGAATGCTGGCTCCACCTCCTACTGTGTTTCTGATAGCAGACCCCCTTTTTCTGAAAGGAAGGATGCAGCCTGGTAAACAAAGTGCTCCAGGACTGAACAGAACTGGTTCTGGCTAGGCTCAGTGACTTGTAGCTTTTGAGAACAAAGACTTTTGGGGTATAAATATCTGTGCTGAAACCCCTATAAGGTGTATTGCTCCTGGACATCAAGACGAACCTCTGTCCGTGTAACTGAAGGAATCTGCAGGAGGTGACTATCCTTGTGCTTGTGTGCTGTTTCTTGGATTGGCCTGCAGTGGTTACCATTGGACTTGGAAGAAGAGGGAAAAGGACTTTGAGAGAACTTTTATTAATCTTGCTAAAGCAATCACCCAAGGGCTAGGAGAGAGCTAGCCTCCTGTTGAAGTTTCAGGCACATCAGACTTCACACCAGCCTCCTGATTCCTCCCAGCGAGGATTTCTATCTGCAGGTGAGGCTCCTGTGAGTTCCAGGGCCTCTAGTTCTACTACAGAGAAGAGAGTGCTGAAATTGTCGCTAACGCACGTTTGCGAGCCGCCGCAGCCGAAAGCGCCCGAAAAATCATCGCGCTGCTGCCGCCGAGTGCTCGCCACCAAAGATTGAGTCATCGCACCGAGATCATCGCTTCACGACATCGCAGCGCGGACGCCGAGCGTCCGCCATTTTCATCGCATCAGGATCGTCGCTCCCTCGCGGAGCGCCATTTCTTCGCATCGCAACCCGATCGCACACGCAACAGGATCGTCGCCTCGCCTCCTCCCTTGCGGCAAGGAGTCATCGCACCAACGGGATAGCGTGCAGAAGTTTGTCGCATCGTTTCCACACGCATCAGCAGATCGGCGCATCATCCTCCCTCGCGGCAAGGATTTATCGCATCGCCGGCCTCGCGTGCAGATATTCATCGCTACAGCTTCTTAGCGACAATTTGTTGACTTTGCTACGAAATCCAGGTACTTTGTAAGTAAAAGGGTCGCAGAGACCACTGCTTTGAAATGAACTCCTCTTTGCACACTTTGAACTATTTTTGCAGCATTTCAAGAGTAATCCTATTTTACAGTATTGTGGCTTTTTATCGTTATTGGTCTTGTGTTAAGTCTATATATAAAGATACTTATTTTTTATAACTACTTGTGTGGTGTCCCTTTGTAGTGTTCCTCACTGGGTTACTGTGTATGGTCATAAATGCTTCACACACTGCCTCTGAGATAAGCCTAGCCGCTCGTGCTACGTTACCACAGGGTTGAGCAGGGGTTATCAAAGGGTGTGGCTCTCTTACCCTGACTTAGGAAGAAGGGTCCCTACTTGGACAGTGGCCAGCCACTGCCAACGAGAGACCCCCATTTCTAACATGCATCTTCTAAATCCGCTAGGAGGGTATTCCACATGACTTCCAGCTTTTTACCCTTGGAACCCCTGAGTATCGAGTACTCTAATACCATATTACAAATAAATAAGCTCACACACGGTAAACACACATAATTCAACAACTTTTTCAAGTAATTAGTAATAAAAACACTGTGCAGTTCATGGTCATACCTGCAAACAATGGAGAGAGTGCTCCTCATGGTATCTCAGCTTCTAGCATGGGTTCCATTTTGAATTGCCATTTTATACACCGATATGGTGTCATCAAAATCAAAAACAGACTATCACAGTCAAAGTGTGACATGTAAACACGTGCGCCATATTGGATCAGCAGCTAGAGGTCTCAAACGTAGTCATATCCCTCAAAGAAAACTATGCTGTCCATAGACTAATATCAAGTAGGCAATGTAATTACACTAAACAGTGCAGTGTTGCATCTTCTAAATCTGCTAGGAGAGTGTTCCACATGACTTCCAACTTTTCACCCTCGGAACACCTGAATGCCAAGTACTCCAATAACATATTCAAATAAGTAAGCTCACACACGGTAAAAACACATAAACTTTAACCGGTAATTAGTAATAACAAAACACTGTGTAGTACATGGTCATACCTGCAAACAATGGGGAGAGTGCTCCTCATGGTATCTCAGCCTCTAGCATGGGCACCATTTTGAGTTGCCAATTTATACACAGGTATGGTGTCATCAAATTCAAAAACAGACTATTCACGGTCTAAATGTAAAAATGTAAACACGGGTGCCATATTGGAACGGCAACTAGAGGCCTCAAACGGTGTCATATCCCTCAAAGGAAACTTCAATAGGCATTTAAATTTCACAAGGAGAACACTGTATTCACTACAATCAAATCATTATCCTGCTATTCCTCATTGTATCTCTTATGCGGGCGCCACATTGAATTACTGATCATAACTAAACAGGCGACTAACAGGCACAAAACTTCAATATATATATATCAATGCGTTTTATTCAATCAAGGATAAGTCTAGGTTATTGATGCAGAATTATATTGGGTTATACATGCAAATCACCAATTTGACCCTTACGCTATAAAGTAAATTATGAAAATGAACTTTGTACTTCAGACAAAGGCAATAAAGTCAAATTCTTCCAGTCTCCGGATCACCAATTGCCTCTACATAGCCCCCAAACCAACATCTTTTTATGCCATCTTTACCAGCTGTTGTGTTCCCATAGAGTGGAGAGGGTAAAGGAAAAGAAAATTTACAGGGTCAAGTAAGAAAAAGGATATGAGCAGGGTTCACCTCAAGTGACCAGAAAGTATTGTTGTTCATTATCTAAATTGAGGCTCTTATCCACAGCATGTAAGCTCATAATCCAGCAGGCCTCAATCTGTCGTAACCCTAATTCTCGGTTTCACCCCTTACATCAGGTAATACATGTTCAATACCATGAAAATTAAAGCCTGACAACCTATTCTCAGTTAGACATTCCTTTGCATGGGCCCCAGTGGGGTAATGAGTCCTGAGAAAAGAAAGCTGGCAACAGACGTAAAGAGGACGGGAATTCAGGGGGTTCACCAACTCTCAGCAAATGTCATCATGGGATTAACTCCTGACTGTGGGAGCGAGATGTGTGTGTTCTGGAACTTTCAATTGCATTTTTCATTAGTGTTCCATAGTTAGCTAGGGCAGACCATTTTCCTGACTTTGGAGAGATCAGAACTCTCTGCTGGGTTCCCCCAAGTAGAAGACTTCATGCTGAACACTCTTTCATTTTTTTCTGAACTACTACTGAGGTTTACATCATGCTGACACCTTTTTCTCTTCCAATTTGGAAATCCCCTACTTTGAATTGCTTAATTTAGACAGGGTGAGTTTCTTTATGGGACATCTAATTTGGATATTTTGCATTCTTTGCATATTGATTGTTTGCATTTTGTATTTAATAATATTTAAATTTAGAATACTTGAACAGTTCAATATTTTGGCTGTACTAATATATTTTTTTAACCATTTCCAATTTCGTATATTTTTGATTTGACTAATAGTTGGCAAATAAACCTTTATGGTTGAATATCATCCTCTCTGTCATTATTATGGAGCCACATTGATTTCACTGTGATTGAAATGCATTTCCAATGTTAGCTTACACTCAGTGCTTCAAGTTGACAATCAAAGGCCCATATGGCCAGTGGGGGACATTGCTCACTGATCTTACCAAGAGATTGCGATTTAAATATCCCTGCTCCATCAAGTGGTAGTGATCAGAGGATGGTTTGTCACTAAAGAGTAGGGAGCTAAAATACTCTAGAGGAAATCTGGAGTCGTCTAAGCTCAATTCTTTCTCTTAAAATCTTAAGCACATTTTGGAGGATTGGTGGTGTTGCAGCAGTCTTGAAGGAGTTTGTGGTAGCTGAGAAGTGAGTATTAGTAGGGTCACACATCGCAACTGTGTATGTCAAGCCTGTGATGTTGGTTTGCAATAGTATGTTTTGAGGTGTGAGGATGCCATTGGGTTTAAAAAAAAAAAAATGTTAGTCCTCATATTTGACAAAGGCCGAGAGCGAGATCTATCTGAAGGTCTGAAGGATCTGAGCGCCACGGACCTTCCAAGATCTGAGCCAACGAAAGCAAGCCTTTTCCAGCTCGCAGTTGATGAGAGGTCAATGGTAACCACCACTAATCTCGTCAACTCATTGAGCTTGTCTTAATCCTTGGACTAGGCCGACAGAGCAACCCACTGTAGGAAAGTAGGATCTGCTTCTTATGGTTACCCCCACTTTTTGCTTGATGTTGCAACGTTTTTGACTAGTCTGACTGGGATCCTGCTAATCAGGACCCCAGTCGATCTGCTTTTTCCCTTAAATTGTCATGCATGTACTTTGGTACACTCCAGATTGGAAACTGGGGTACCCTTATCTGTCCCTAGTATATGGTACCCATGTACCCAGGGCATAGGTACCCCAGAGGCCTCCCATGGGCTGAAGCATGTATTATGCCACCCATGAGAGGCCATGCACAATGGAACTACAGGTCTGCTACAGCAGCCTGGGTAAGATGGTGCTTGCACCACTTACTTTAGATATAGGTAACTTAAAATGTATGTCACCCCTATAGCAGGCCTTATCAATCCTGAAGGCAGGGTGCTGGGTTTTTAGTGAGAGGGTGCCCCGGCATGAGCAGAGCCTCTCTGCAGCCTTCGGAGACCATTCTCCCGGGTTGTCTGTGACTCAGCCGGACATATAGGTAGAGGTGCATTATAACCTCGCGGTAAATGCTATCTCAAAAACGGCTGCATAGAAACATATCGTGTTTGGTATCAAACACCTTGGAATCATACCTCCACACCGGTAACCGGTGTGGGAGGTATGATTCCACCCTTCAGAAGCGAGCTTCGTGGGGTCACTGGTCTATCCGGTGCCAGCCTTCTCGACCCGGTCAGCACAAAATGGATGCTGCCAACCAGAGACACACTTCTGCCCTCCTGCTGCTGAGCCAAGCTCGAGCAGAGGAAGACAGCACAATAGGCATCCTGTCACAGGGAGGTGTGACCACCTCCCAGACAGGATTTAGTGTATTGGGGCTGGGTGGGTGCACTCTGAGAGTGCCTGGAAGTCTGCACCCGGGGCACATTTGGTGTCCCTGTGCATGGTCCAGCTCAAACCAGTTCTGGGAGCCATTGGCTCCTGCTCTGGCGCGCAAATGGACAAAGGACATGGATGTAACCACCCCTCTATCCTGACCCTCCCCTAGGAGGGTCCCCCAAATCTGTCCAATCCTCTCCCGTGGGTACATAAGGGCTTACCTGGCTGTAAGACTTTAGATTTTACGTGGACAAAATTCTACAAGAAGAAACCACTGACCTTCGACCGTCTGGACACTCTGGACTTCGCTGGACTTCGACTGGACGTGACTTCGTCTCCCTCTCCGTCCAAAGATTTGTCTGGGCCCTTGCTCCATACAGGCTCCATGCAGGACCTGTGGTGCACTAAGGACAACTGAAGAATCTCCCTTGGAGTGAAGGAGTCACTCCCCTGCCCTAGCAGGCACCTTAACGCAACTGACTGGTATGCTGCTCCTGAGCTCCTGCAGACTCCAAAGATTTCAGCAACACAGGAGGTGGGTTTCTGAAGGTCGCTGAGGTTGATCTGCCCTCTCAGCAAGTTTGAGGCCAGTATCCCTCGTGGGGACTGCATAACTTGAACCCCTTTGCACCGTGTCCATTTGCAGTTGCATATGCTTTTTGGCAATTCAGGAGCTTGTGCATTGGACTCCATGTAGTCCTGACCCTGAGCAGTATTTGCACCAAAGAATTCCGGCCTCCTTGCACTGAGTGCTCCGTGAGCTGGTACTTTGCAATCTTGCCCAAGGTCCCCTCACAACTCCTGGTCCTTCGGCCTGTGGATCTCTCTGAGGGTCATCTTGATTTATGTTGGGCTTCCATGGTTACTCCAGACGTGCCCTGACTCTCCATTGCTTGGTGAGTCCCCTGGACCTTGCTGGTCCACACCGTAACCTGCTTGACCTTCCTTCATGGGTTGCTTTTACCAAGGCTTGTTGGTGCTCCCGCCGGACACCGACCCCTCAGCACTCGACATCCTTTGTGGGACAGCTCACCTCCGGCTCCTGGTCATCCTCGACGTCTCCTGGTCCTCGTGGCTGCAGAGTCAAGCATCCCTTCTTCGCATCTGAAGCACACAACATCGTTGGGCATTCGTCTACAGAGCCCCTGGTCATCCTGAAGTGACCCAGACTCTGTCCCCTCTGCTTTCAGGTTCCTTCCTTCCCGAATCCAGGCTTGGATTCCACCGGACCCTTTTCACCTTCACAGCAGCAGTACTTCTTCACAGCCCTCCATTGAGAACGACGGCAGTTTCCGACGCCACTTCAGACCTATGCACCCGACTCCCCTGGGATAGGTAACTCGGGTATTATGGTATCCACGGGTGGGGTGGCTCTTCAAACTCTTATGTTCCAAAGGGTTCGCTCGAAGTCCTCCTAGAAGGGTCCTTAAACTTTAAAAGTGTAACTGCGATTTCCCCATAGAATTGTACGGAGCCCGCGGTCGTGTTCACACACTGCACCCGTCCTCTGTGGGGTCCCTATCTACTCACCTTGGGTGGTTCCTTGGGGTCCCAGCGATTCTACGTGCTCCAGACCTTGTCTTGATCTCAGTTGTGACTGTTTATTTTAGTATATGGTTTGGTCTCCCCCTGGAGCCCAGTGTGTATTGTGCTACTTACAACTGTTCTATTGATCTCGTATTGTGTGCTTTATGTTCTATCCTCGTGTCGAGGATAGTAGAGAGTGTCACATTAATAAATACATATTGTTATATAACTACTGTGTGGTTCTCCTTTCATTTAGTCAATATAGGAGGTGATGTTCTGGTAAAACAAGCTGCTTTACATTCCTTCAAGATTAAGCCTGAAGGCTGCTCTCCACAGCTACCACTAGGATAGCTTTCTAAAGGTTATCTTTGACCTCATACATCATAAGGGTCGTTTGGACTGGTGCAAGGTGCCCACTTTAATTAATGGACAGCATATACCAGGCCAACTTCTCACATTGGTGTGCAGCGGTTGGGATTCAAGCCTGCATTGTTTTACCAGATAAATCTCTTTGTATTGATTAACTGAAAACCACTAAAGTATTCAGGCACATACAATACTTAAAGATTAGAATTAGTAAATTCTACTGAACTTAGGGTTGGGTAAGTTAAGGGTCTAGCACACCCATTCTCCAACCTAAGAGAGTTTAGTTCCCACTAGGTTAGGTAGGTGCATACATCACACCACACTAGTAAGTCTTCTAAAGGAGAAGCCAGTGGCTCTCTGCCTTCTAATTACAATGGTCTTGCATTTCAGGAATTGAAAGACATGTGTGTTTCTAGGAAGCTGAAGACAGGGAGAAATGCCAACACCCAACGTCTCATTGAGGTGTTACTCTTAGATGACCTTAGAAAGACCCCAGCGTCAGATGAGGTAGAAAGAGTGGGTGGGGCAGGGAATGAAGACAGGTCAGGAGGTGACACCTTTTATGACCTAGACTCAAACCCTGGCCAGGAGGATCAAAATGATTCCAACCTGGACAACTTAGATCTTCAGGAAGAGGGTGGAGAAGGCCCCAGTGGCCCTCTCTTTACTCCTCCAGGAAGAGTGCAGAGTTTACCCAGGAGATCTAGATCTCCCTCTGCAGAATCTGACCATTCAGGACATTCTATAGGGACCTTCATATCTCATCAGAGAGATAGCTCTTATGAAAGGCAGTGCCAGTTTCTAGAGCTTGAGAAAGTCAAGCTTAGGCTCAGGCAAGAGCAATTGGCCCTAGATAAGGAATCCTTAGAACTCCAGAAGGCTAGAAAGAAATTGGGACTAGAGTCCCATGGTGGCAGCAACAGTGTCCCTAGGATTAAGGAGTATACTTATGAGCATAGGAACCTGAGCAAGATAGTCCCTCCCTACCATGGTGGGGATGTCATCCACAAATGGATAACTGCTTTAGAGGGGGCCTGTAAAGTACAGAAGGTCCCTCAAGAGCAATGGGCAGCTATCTTGTGGCTCTCCTTTGCTGACAAAGGGAGAGATAAGCTCCTCACTGTTAGAGAAGAGGATGCTGACAACTATTCAGTCCTGAAGAGTGCTCTCATTGATGGGTTTGGCTTAACCACTGAACAGTACAGGATTAAGTTCAGAGACACCCAGAAGACACAGACTCAGGACTGGGTAGACTTTGTAGATTGTGCTACTAAGGCTCTGGAAGGCTGGTTACTTGGCAGCAAAGTGAATGATTTCAAGGGATTGTACAATTTGATTATGAGGGAGCAGATCCTTAATAATTGCCAAAATCAGTTGTTGCATCAGTACTTGGTTGACTCTGATCTGACTTCTCCCCATGAATTGGGAAAGAAGGCAGATAGGTGGGTCAGAACCAGGGTGAAGCAGAAAAACCAGACCACAGGTGGTGGCCAGAAGAAGCAAGATGCTAAACCTTCAGATAAGGGTGGGAAAATGGTAAAGACCAGAAGTCTTCATCAGGGCCCCAAAAACCTGCATCTGGGGGGGAGTCACAGTCTAACAAAGGTAAAGGCAAAAAGAAACCTTGGTGCTTCCTGTGTAAGGAGAAAACCCATTGGACAAGAGATGCCAATTGCCCAAGGGCCAAGGATCCTCCTACCACCACCACTGCCCCTAAGGCAACTATTCCCCCTAGTTCAGCTCAAAGTGGTGGTACAGGGAACAAGGGCATAGTAGGGTTAACCATGGGATCTGAGATGGGTTCTGGCTTAGTCAGAACTCCAGCTCAGGCTGTTTTGGTTTGTGATGGAGGCATGGATATTGCCTCCCCATTTGTCAGTCCCAGTAATCTGGGCAAATACAGACAACAGCCTTTAATCAATGGTAAGGAGGCCATGGCATATAGGGACACAGGAGCTAGTGTCACAATGATGACAAGAGATCTTGTGGGCCCTGACCAGATCATACTTGGTGAGATGTACCAAGTGACCAATGCTAACAATGTCAGGACAGACCATTCCTTGGCAGTTGTTAATTTCAGCTGGGGAGGGGTAACTGGCCCTAAGAAGGTTTTGGTTAGCTCAGACCTCCCTGTGGAATGCTTGTTGGGCAATGATTTGGAAACGTCAGCCTGGGCTAAAGTGGAACTCAGGACACATGCAGCAATGTTGGGCATCTCTGCAGATGTGTTTGCTGTGACTAGGTCACAGGCCAAACAGTCTTCAACGGATCAGGCCCTGGATCCTGGAAAAATGGATCAGGTGCCTTCCAAGAGAAGGAGCAGTAGGGGTAAGGCAGTGTCTTCCCCCCAGACTCAGAGTGAGGATCAGTCTCCTGAGGTAGATGACCCCAGCCTCTGTGAAGGAACTGTCTCAGAGGAACTTGAACCTGATCAGGTTGAGTTCTTGGGGACAGGGGCCCTTCCAGGGCAGAACTGAGTCAGGAGCAGCACAGCTGCCCCTCTCTTGAACCCTTCAGACAGCAAGCTGCTGCTGAGGCTGCTGGGAGTGCCAGTGGATCCCACAGGATCTACTGGGATGAAGGACTCCTTTACTCAGAGGGTAGAGACCCCAAGCCTGTTGCTACCAGGAGGTTGGTTATACCTCTGAAGTTTAGGGGTTTCCTACTGACACTGGCACATGATATCCCTTTAGCAGGACACCTAGGCCAAAGTAAGACTTGGGACAGGCTTGTCCCTCACTTTCACTGGCCTCACATGTCAGAGGACACAAAGGAGTTTTGTCGCTCCTGTACCACCTGTCAAGCCAGTGGTAAGGCAGTTGGTACCACAAAAGCCCCCCTGATACCACTACCTGTGGTGGGGGTTCCCTTTGAGAGGGTTGGGATTGACATAATTGGTCCCATGGATCCTCCAACTGCATCTGGGCACAGATATATTCTAGTGGTGGTGGATCATGCCACTAGGTACCCAGAAGCAATACCCCTTAGAACCACCACAGCTCCTGTGGTGGCCAGGGCCCTCCTGGGAATTTTTTCCAGAGTGGGTTTCCCTAAGGAGGTCTTAACTGACAGAGGTGCAAACTTCATGTCTAGTTACATTACTGCTATGTGGAAGGAGTGTGGAGTAAATTACAAATTTACCACACCCTATCACCCACAATGCAATGGGTTAGTTGAGAGATTCAACAAAACCGTAAAGGGCATGCTCATGGGCCTCCCAGAAAAGCTTAGGCGAAAATGGGATGTCCTGTTGCCCTGCCTTCTCTTTGCCTACTGAGAGGTTCCTCAGAAGGGGGTTGGCTACAGCCCTTTTGAACTTCTGTTTGGACATCCAGTTAGGGGTCCCTTATGTTTAGTGAAGGAGGGATGGGAGTTACCTCTCAAACCACCTAAACACGACATAGTGGGCTGTGTACTTGGTCTCCGCTCCAGGATGGCTGAGTATATGAAGAAGGCAAGTAAAAACCTTGAGGCTAGCCAAGAATTACAGAAAGCTTGGCATGACCAAAAGGCTGTGCTGACTGTGTACCAGCCAGGACAGAAGGTATGGGTGTTGGAGCCTGTGGCTCCAGCAGCTTTCCAGGACAAGTGGAGTGGACCCCATACCATTCTTGAGCAGAAGGGAGCGGTCACCTACCGGGTGGACCTTGAAAAACTCCCAGGAGCCCCCACAGGGTGCTCCATGTGAACAGGCTCAAGCCATATGTTGACAGGGCAGACATGGGCTTGCTCATGGCTACTGATGAGGGATAGGAGGAATAGAGTCACCCACTCCCTGACCTCCTCTCACAGAACCCTGATGATGGCTCAGTTGATGGTGTAGCCTTGGCAGGCAGCCTCACTGAGCAGCAACAGACTGATTGCAGGAAGGTCCTCAATCAGTACAGACATATGTTCTCCCTGACTCCTAGTCAGACCACTTGGTGTACCCATGAAGTGGACACAGGTGAAAGTCTGCATGTTAAAAATAAGATTAACATGCAACCTGACCATGTCAGGGACTGCATCAAGACTGAGGTCCAAAAGATGCTGGAATTGGGAGTCATTGAACCCTCAGATAGCCCTTGGGCTAGTCCAGTAGTCCTGGTACACAAACCTCATACCCAGGGTTTTGTGTAGACTACAGGGGGCTCAATGCAGTCACTAGGACTGATGCTCATCCTATTCCAAGGGCAGATGAGCTCATTGATACTTTGGCCTCAGCCAAGTTCTTGAGTACATTTGACCTCACAGCTGGATATTGGCAAATCAGACTAGCTGAGGATGCCAAACCCAAAACAGCATTTTCAACCCCTAGTGGGCACTATCAATTTGTGGTGATGCCCTTTGGCTTGAAAAATGCACCTGCCACATTTCCAAGGTTGGTGAATAAGGTTCTCACAGGCCTGGAAGACTACAGTGCAGCTTATCTTGATGATATTGCTGTCTTTAGTTCCATCTGGGAGGATCACCTGGTCCACCTAAGAAATGTTCTGGAGGCCCTGCAAAAGGCCGGCCTCACTATCAAGGCCACCAAGTGCCAGATAGGGCAGAGTAAGGTTGTGTACCTGGGCCACCTTGTGGGTGGAGGCCAGGTTCAACCATTGCAGAGCAAAATCCAGACCATCATGGACTGGGTTGCTCCAACTACCCAGACTCAGGTCAGAGCTTTCTTGGGCCTGACTGGGTACTACAGGAGGTTTGTTAAGGGATATGGATCCATAGTGACCCCCTTAAATGATTTGACCTCTAAAAGAATGCCTAAGAAAGTTCAGTGGACAGTTAGCTGTCAGAAGGCATTTGATGACCTGAAGCAGGCCATGTGCACTACTCCCATTCTGCATAGTCCTGACTATTCCAAACAATTCATTGTTCAAACTGATGCATCTGAGTTGGGGGTAGGGGCTGTGTTATCACAACTGAATGAAGAGGGTCAGGATCAGCCAGTAGCTTTTATAAGAAGCAGGCTGACCCCCAGAGAGAAACGTTGGTCAGCTATTGAGTGGGAAGTCTTTGCTGTGGTTTGGGTTCTGAAGAAGCTGAGGCCATACTTGTTTGGCACTCACTTCATTGTTCAGACAGACCATAAGCCCCTCTTATGGCTAAAACAGATGAAGGGTGAAAAGCCCAAACTTTTGAGGTGGTCCATTTCCCTACAGGGGATGGACTATACAGTGGAACATAGACCTGAGAGTAACCATGCCAATGCAGATGGACTCTCCAGATGTTTCCACTTAGAAAATGAATACTCAACTGGTCAAGGTTAGTCTCATGTCCTTTCGTTTGGGGGGGGTTGTGTAGGAAAGTAGGATCTGCTTCTTATGGTTACCCCCACTTTTTGCTTGATGTTGCACTGTTTTTGACTAGTCTGACTGGGATCTTGCTAATCAGGACCCCAGTCTATCTGCTTTCTCCCTTAAATTGTCATGCATGTACTTTGGTACACTCCAGATTGGATACTGGGTGACCCTTATCAGTCCCTAGTATATGGTACCATGTACCCAGGGCATAGGTACCCCAGAGGCCTCCCATGGGCTGAAGCATGTATTATGCCACCCATGAGAGGCTTGCAAAATGGAACTCCAGGTCTGCTACAGCAGCCTGGGTTAGATGGGACTTGCACCACTTATTTCAGATATAGGTTCACTATATCTATAGGTCACTACACTTAAAACTTATAAGTCACCCCTATAGCAGGCCTTATCAATCCTGAAGGCAGGGTGCTGGGTTTTTAGCGAGAGGGTGCCCCGGCATGAGCAGAGCTTCTCTGCAGCCTTCGGAGACCATTCTCCCGGGTTGTCTGTGACTCAGCCGGACATATAGGTAGAGGTGCATTATGACCTCGCGGTAAATGCTATCTCGAAAACGGCTGCATAGAAACATATCGTGTTTGGTATCAAACACCTTGGAATCATACCTCCACACCGGTAATCGGTGTGAGAGGTATGATTCCACCCTTCAGAAGTGAGCTTCGTGGGGTCACTGGTCTATCCAGTGCCAGCCTTCTCGACCCGGTCAGCACAAAATGGATGCTGCCAACCAGAGGCACACTTCTGCCCTCCTGCTACTGAGCCAAGCTCGAGCAGAGGAAGGCAGCACAATAGGCATCCTGTCACAGGGAGGTGTGACCACCTCCCAGACATGATTTAGTGTATTGGGGCTGGGTGGGTGCACTCTGAGAGTGCCTGGAAGTCTGCACCCGGGGCACATTTGGTGTCCCTCTGCATAGTCCAGCTCAAACCAGTTCTGGGAGCCATTGGCTCCTGCGTGAAACTGGACAAAGGACATGGGTATAACCACCCCTCTGTCCTGACCCTCCCCTAGGAGGGTCCCCCAAATCTGTCCAACCCTCTCCCATGGGTACATAAGGGCTTACCTGGCTGTAAGACTTTAGATTTTACGTGGACAAGATTCTACAAGAAGAAACCACTGACCTTCGACCGTCTGGACACTCTGGACTTCGCTGGACTTCGACTGGGCCCGGCTTCGTCTCCCTCTCCGTCCAAAGCTTTGTCTGTGCCCTTGCTCCTTACAGGCTCCGTGCAGGACCTGTGGTGCGAGTTTCTTGGGAGACCAGTAGGCCCTGTATATGATAAACAAATGATTCCTCCTGAGTGGAGCCGAAATCACCGAAGCCCATAATGTAGCAGCAGATACTTGCCATAAGTTGTGGATATCGCAGCCTGGCATGTCCAGCTTCCAGATTTCTTCGGCCAGGGTCACACCACCATCGTCTCCTTGAATTAGTGCCCAATACCACTTGGAGACCTCCTTCCTCTAGGTTTGTGATTTTAATAAATCCTTCCCGACATCCGACTCCACCCCAAGGTTTGACTGGGATCGCGACCAACTAACCAGCTGGTAATGTTTAAATCTGGATAAGTTGAAATCCGTCCTCTAGCTTAGTTCAGTCCATGTTAATATCGTGCCTTCCTCAGTAAGTTGGTCCCATCTTAAGAAACCTGCATTTACCAAAGGCGAGGCTAGACTGTCCTTCATACATAGTAGGGTTCCTGAAGAGTTCCAGATTGGTGCCATAGAGCTATAGTATGGGATCCCTAGAGTTTTTTTGACCTGGATCCAGATTTTGCAGGCTGCAATTAGCGTCTTAAATTATTTTTTTTTTTTAATTTAGCATGGCCAAATTTAAATAAGAACCCTTTACTTTCTTCTCCTATATTACTTATTAGAGCCCTATGTCTCATTTGCATGTCCTGGAGGGTCATCAGCAGTCGCCTGGTGTTTTTCAAGAAGAAGGCCCAATAATACAATTGGAAATCTGGAAGCGCTATACCCCCTCCAGCTTTTTTTTCCTAAGTTTTTTCCAGGAGATTCTTACGCTCTTACTCCTCCATATAAAACTACTGAGTTGCCCATGAAGTTTTTTAAACCAAGCAGGCCTGAAGACCAAAGGGAGAGTGCTAAAAATAAATGTGAATTTAGTTAGGATTGTCATTTTGACTAAATTAGCCCTTCCTAGAATGGAAAGCGGAAGGGAATCCCAGCTTTACAAAAGTTTTTTAGTCTCTTGCATAAGTCGAGTATAATTGACCAATGCCATTTGCTCCAGATCTTTTGTTACTCGCACTCCTAGATATCTAAACTCTGTCTTGTCCAGCTGTTTAAGGTGCGTAGGGATGGGATTGTTCCATGACATAGTCTCGGTCTTATCTTCATTGATTAGGTAACCCGAGATTAGCCCAAAGTTGCCCGCTAACTCCATGACTACTGGCAAAGCTGTTCCCAAGTTAGCTGTATAGAATACCAGATCATCCGCGTAGAGAGCTTCTTTTATATACCACTCCTCATAGTGAAATGGGAGGGTTCTTTGGTCTACTCTTATTCTCCTTGCCAGATGTTCCAAATACAAATTAAATAGTGGAGGCGAGAGTGGGCAACCTTGTCGGGTTCCCCTATTTATCCGGAGGCTAGGGGTTAGATGACCATTGATCAATAACTTCGCTGTAGGGGAAGCATATATGCCTTGAATAGCCTGAAGGAAGTTACCACCAAGCCCGTTTTGTTCTAACACTTCATACAAATAGGGCCAACTCACTCTATCGAAAGCCTTGGCGGCATCAACCATAATGACCGTTAAGGGAGTCCCCATAACAGAGGCACACACCAGATCTTGTGTCAGGTCTGAGAGCTGCCTCCCCTTCATGAAACCCTTCTGATTTGTACCTATTATGTCTCCTAAGACCTTGTCTAATCGTCTAGCCAGAACCTGTGAATAGATTTTGTAATCTGCGTTCAGCAGAGAGATAGGCCTGTAGGATTCACATTTGTTTGGGTCCTTGTCCGGCTTGAGAATCAAGGTGATCACTGCTTCACTCCAAGTAGCGGGGAGCGGTGTTTGCTGTATATATATAGAATTAAGCATTTCTGTCAAAAAGGGGGTGATTTCCTCTTTCAGGATTTTGTATACTTCATTGGGTAGGCTATCGGGTCCCGAGGCCTTCCCATTCTTTAGATTCTTGATAATCCCCTCTATTTCTCCTGTGGAGATTTCTTGGTTAAGAGCTGTCTGCTGAGTAATGTCCAGGCGGGGGAGTTTGTCCTGCTTTAAACATTCACTCATTTCTGCTTGTGTCCCTTCTACGTCGTCAGTATATAATTCCTGAAAGAAGCTCACAAAAGCTTCTCCAATTGCACACTCTTCCGTACACTTAGTTCCTGCTTTATTAATTACCTCCTTTATCTCGTTCCTAACCAGGTCCTGTCTTGCTTTCCATGCTAACATCTTCCCACATCCTTCCCCGTATTCGTGATTTGCCAGCCTGCTAACCTCCCACCTCTGTTTCACTAATCCCTCTAGGTAATCGGATAGGATACCCTTTGCTTCTATCAGTTTATTTTGTAGTTCCTCTATTGTTGAAGCTTGAGTAGACTCACTTTCTGCTAATTTCCTCTCCAATGTCCTGTTCATATTCCCTTACTTTGTTCCTTCCCGCCTTGTTTTTATAGGCAGCTACATTAATTACTTTCCCCCGGAGGTATGCTTTATAAGCATCCCATACAATGTGTGGGGGCCGAGCCTACATTTTGTTGAAAAAAGAAGACTGTTTCCTCTCTCAAAGAGCTTACTACTTCTGGGTCTCCTAGTAGGGTTCTATCTAGAGTCAACTTTGTCTGTACAGGCGGGGGCTAGCTAAAATCTCCAACTTAACCACCGCATGGTCAGATAAGTGTGAAGGGTGATGAGTTATCTTGAGAGAGTTATTGTTAAGTTTCCGGTCTATCAGGAAAAAGTCAATTCTGGACGCATGGGCCAACCTTTTATTTTGGAAGGTATACCCTCTCTCCTGCCCTGCTTTTAGTCTCCAGATGTCCACCAAAGCTACATTTTTTATCAAAAAGTGTGCAAACTCCCTCTTTTTGGGAGAGTTTACTGCTGGTCTGGAGGTTGATTTATCCAGGACTGGGTCCAGCAAAATATTAAAATCTCCTCCCAGAATTATATGATATTTCGTCTCAAGAAGCTGCTGGTATAGTTCCTTGAGTGGTGTAGGATCATCAATATTTGGACCATAATAGGCCACAAAAGCATATCCTATGTTATGTATCTTAACATAGCTTATTGCCCATCTACCCCTAGAATCAATCTTAGAGCCCTCTACCCTGATCTGAACCGATTTTTTGTATAGGACTGCCACTCCTTTCACATTACAAGCCTGCTTGTACACACCAGGTGAGAGATCCATCTATTCCTCTTTAAGATTTCTAGCCAATCTTCATGCCCTAAGTGCATCTCCTGCAGTAGGATAATGTCCGTATCGGAAAGCCTGATGAATGCCAGGATCCTCCTTCGACTGGAGGTCACCCTTAAACCATTCACATTCCAAGAAGTTATATTTAAATTATTAGCCATTCTACTAGCTGTTCCTTCCCTTTCCTATACAGCGACAACCTTCAAACCCCCCTCTCGATTCTAAAGGACTATCCCTTTGCCCTAATGAGGACCATATTTTTTTATTTTTCCCCTATCTGCTCCCCACCCTGTGCTCAAGTAAACTTGAAAACTTGAAAATGTCTGAGTCTCACCCCCCCACCCACCCTAGGGAACCCTCCCTGCATCCTATCTGGGTATTCCAGCATACCCTATTAGAGCTCCGTGCCTCTGTCCTATAAAGTAACTTAGAGCAATTAAGAATCTTTATGACCTTTGATCTTAACAATGAAGCTCTCTACCTCAGCCACCTCTCTTATATTGTACATTCTGTTGTTCCATATAACTGTGAGAGTCGCCGGGAATTTTAGCTGTGCAGTTGCCCCTAGAGCCTTCAGGTCTTGGATGTGTTTCCCTAATTCCCATTGACGAGTTTGAGTAGTCTTAGTGATGCCTGACCTGATCATGAAGGACCAATCTTGTTTTTTAAACTGTTTGCCCCTGAGAGCGGTTGAGAGAATTAGCTCTTTAGTTGTGTAAGTTCGGAAATTAATCAGGATTTTCCTGGGCTTTCCTTTTTCCGGGGGTTTTCTAAAAGGATCACGTTATACCCTCTGGATGTCATTCTCTAAATCTAATTTTGCTGGTTCAGGGAAGAATTCTATCAACAGGTCTACTACAAAACTCTTTAAATTTCCTCCCTCTATGCCTTCCGGAACGCCTAGAACCCTTAGATTATTTCTTCTAGAATTATTTTCCAACACTTCAAGTTTATCTCTCAGTTCCTTTTCTCCTGCCTTCAATGCTACTATCTCCTTTTGGTTTGCTTTTACTTCCTCTTGCAGTGACCCCAGAGAGGTTTCCATAATAAGAAGTCTTTCCGCGATGTCTACCAGCCTATCCTCCAAACCCTCGCAAGCTGTTTGGATTTTTGCTTGGTTCTGCTCTGAAACAGCGAATTTTTCTTTGATATCATTTGATATGGAGAGAAGGATCCGGGAAACATCTATATCCGGCGTATCTTGTCCCTTTCCAGATGCGTTTAGACCTTCTATGCTCTGACCCCCCCTGCCTTCCCCCCTAAGGTTTCAACATTCATAAAAGTATGTCCTGATTCCGGTTCTATCTGGGATGCCAGGACCGGGATGTCCCGGAGGGACTATTAAGCAAATCATTACTCAGAATGGGGGGGAAACGGTTCTCTGAGAGTAGCGCAGAGACCACTTCCTCAATGGTATTGGGAGACTCCATTAAGCAGGTCCCGATCTGGTTAGACTGAGACTCCTTAGTGTTCTTGATCTTGAAATATGATCTTAATGAAGGGGTAATTTTAACTCTCTCTACTGAGTGGCTAGAGGATGATATTATAGGTTTAGCACCCCTTTTAGTAGTTTTACGAATGCTAGTTTGTGTGTGAATTTGGGGTTGTGCACCTCCCGAACTGACCCCCGGTGCTATTTTTGTGCTACCTAAATTCTGGATCACTCCACTACCCTGTGGCTCCCCCCCCCCCAAATTTTGTGTTCCTTAGGGTATATCTGTTTTTTCCTACACTATTGGAGGTAACAGGCACGGAGGAATTCGGTATACACCCCCTCGACTCAACTGTCGTCTCCCCTTTTTTGGATAAATTAAATACCTGATCAAATCCTTTTTTGTAAGCAGGAGACTTTGTTTTCCTGCTGGCGCGAGAGCTTTGTCCTTTTTTGGGGGTCATAGATAGATCAGCTAACCTCCCTTCTTCCTCCCGGGCTCCTAGAAGGGCATTCACTGCTGGGGGACAAGTGCTGACTCTTCCCCCAATGCCCTGGAAACTAATCCGGGCTGCCGCGCGCTGATCGCGTTGGAGCTCGGAAGGAGCAAGGAGGCATAGAGAACCCGTGTCTAACTTTTCTTCTCCCCCGCAGCGGTGCCGAGGGGGTCTCAGGTGAGAAAACTTTGTGGCCGCAAGGACGTAGCAACACGATGTTGGGCGGCGGCTGAGAGGCTGCTTGCGATTCCGTTTTAGGCCAGCGGCATGTGTAGCGGAGGCATCTGAGCTCGCGTCCGGCGCGTTAACAGGCCGCCATGTTCCCCCTGCCATTGGGTTTATTGTATAGGAGCCTATTTACATAATGTGTTGAGCAGTTGAAGTTGTTATCAGGCTCGCCGCAGACCAAAATCCCAGGATAGATGAAATATATTGTTATTTAATGTGTCTGGTAAATTTTGTAGTGTTCATTCATAAGGTACCATCGACCACACAATAGATAGGGAACCGTAACTTGGTTGTGAGAGTACTAATAAGTGATTGGGTGCTGGTAGATCCTATTGCACAAAAGAGAAACTACATTAGTCAAGGTGATTTCCTGCTGGCTGAGAACTCATCTGTGCTTGTCCTGACATTGGAAAATGTTATTGCCTTTGTTCCCTTGTGTGAGTGTTCACTTTGAATTTCTTTAGTGGAGCAAACAAGGATTTGTATTGAAAGTGCTTGTTTAATGCTTTAAAAAATGTGCAAGTATGGAAATATTGTAAAGGATGGTGAACCGCTGCGAGGAATGGGAGTTGTGTTATAGTGTGTGTCACTGGTATGGACGGGTGGTGTAGTTGCTGCGCTGTTATTGCTCACTATGTCAGCAGGTGTCACGCTGCGATATGTCAGGACAGAAGGTAGTGTGCAAAGATTGGGTGTTGGTGTCAGGAATTAGCTAATTGTGATTTGACAAGAAGGGTACACCAGGTCATTACATAGCCTTAAATGTGGGGCTTCACATGTGCATTTGGCTTAGTCAGTGGCATATGATCACTGAAAAAGAAGGGCTATTCTAATTCCCTGGATATGGGACATTTAACTTAAGAATAATTGAACAGTTGAGGTGTGTATTATATGATATGAAGCCCCCGCATCAACCCATTAAATATGAGGCTTTGAATACTTGGGAGCATGCTGCTCATGCTAAGGACAAAGAAAAATATCAAAACAGAGCTAAATGACCGATCACAGTTATATGGATGCTGACTGGGATGTAGAACAGCAAGGGTGGAGAAAGGAGGTGATTGAAGGATGTACCTTGTATTGACAAATGAAAAGTCTAAGAAACTGAAAGCTGAAGGAGAGATAGACGCAGAAAAAACAGACAAATCTGGTACAGATGGCGACTCTAGCGATGACTTTTTAGACGACTTGTTATCATCTCATCCCCCATCTTATAATGCTGCCCATCTTCAAATAATAATGACAACACTAGTATCGGTACTGTTGCTACTGCCCCTGTTGATCCTACTTTGACGCAGGCTGTAGGACTCTCTCCAACCCTTCAAGGAACAACTACGCCTGATTTGTCTGCTGTTACTGGGACTACCCTGGTTACCATTGGGCCACCTGTACCTATTTTTGGGCTGATACCGCCCATGTTATCCACACAACCTGTAATAGTCCCAACAATGCATACCCCATTGATTAGTGCCCTGATGCCCACGATGTTCAGGCGGTGGGAGGAGTGGCTGTTGCTGAGTTTACCCCTAAGTCTCAGAATTCCAAAATAATTGTCTGGAGTCCACCAGCAAATATATAGAGCATTAAATCTGGAGGGAGGTTAGTATTTACGAACCAAACTACGCATACTTGGAGGGGTTTGAATGAGATTGATGAGTTGATTTGCTTTTTTAACAGATCCCCAGTAGTGGAAAGACTGTAGAAATAAGCGTCAAACCCCGGCCCCAAACACATGAGAAACCTTTAGATGTCACTAGGTTGAAAATAGAATTAGACAAGATAATTTTGGGGAACCTTGACATTTTCCAATTAGATAAATACCAGGAGAATGAACCTATATGTGTGAATAAGAACATTACTCGCCGAGCAGCTCAAGCACATGACAAGTTGACTGAATTAGCAGAATCATGCAATAAATATCAACCGAATTAAGCCTTTGCAGAAAAGGTTTCAAGCCCAGTTGGATGATGAGGACATCCTTAATATGAGGGCTTCTAGGATTAAGTTGCAGGTGAGAGAATTGGTTAACAGCATACAGAATTGGAGTGATTTAGATAAAGGGAAGAATAGATGGGCTATGAAAGGGAGAAGCCACCTCCAGCTCCCCCAGATAGAGACATGAACCAGAATTACCCCTAAAGAAAAGTACATGGAGGAGAATATGTACATGTGCCTTGAAGTCAAGGTAATCTTGCCATGTTTACAAATTAATACAAAAATTCCTGAACACTTGTTTACTCAAGTTGATTGATTTGTAAAATTTCAAAGGTTTTGAGAGGATTTGAATACTTTGTTTGGAATAGTGGCTCCGATGTGATTTGCGGGCTGAATGTAAATCACCCATATAGTGGCCAAATGCAGAGCCTCTGAGGGTGGCTTAGACAAATGCTCCTTCTCCGACGTGATGACAAAGTATGACCAGGTGATGCCCTTCTTGAAGGGCAAGGTTTCGCAGAATGAAATTGATTGGTTGAAAATAACTTGTACAACTTAGGAGGCTAAGGAGTCAGTACATGCTTATTATGAACAATTGTTACAGGTGTTCAAGCAACACAGTGGGGTCACTAATCCTGAAAGGTGAAATGTGAGCAGTTTTGTGTCTCCATTTGTGCTTGAGTTACGGCCGGAGATTAGCATGCATATTCAACCGAACATGATATTTTGGCAGAATAAGCTATTGGATGAGATCCTTCGATATGGGAAGTACTGCAGTGATGAGCAGGAAATTAAACCAAAATGGCTTAAGGAAAAGTTTATGCTGGCTCAAACAAAACTGGCTCAGAAGCAGTTCCAGAGTGAACGTTATGTGGGGAATATTGGTGTAATGCAAGGTGTAGGATTCCCATCTGGATTGCAGGTGGTACAGGGTGGAAGTGGTGGTTTACAAGATAGAGGTTGTAGTGGTCCAGTTGATCAAAATACTGAGATTGATATTGCGACGTTGAAGAGATATAACCCATGTCATTATTGTAATAAGTTAGGCCATAATATTGCTTGAATTCCAGTAAGAGGGGACGAAAGACAACCCAGGGCAAATTGCAAGTCCAACGCCAATGCAATATGTTAACATGGTGCAGATGCCGAATGTTCCTATGCAGAGAATGCAAAATCCTAACATGTCTCAAGCTCCAATGAAGCCAGTTCCTCAAGTCCCGATGTCACAACAGAATATGGAAAACCCTACGTTTAAATTAAACCCAGGTCCACAAGCCAATTCAAATCCATTTTCAAACCAGGCAGCCTTTCAACAATTTCCTATTTTTGATTTTTTAGATGGCTACTTCTCTTGCCAGTCACAATAACAGTGCCTAAGGGGGGAGGAAAATTGCGTATTTGGTTCAGAGTTGGAGGTAGACTAGAGACATCCATACGTAGAAGGCGAGGTGAATGGCCGCAAAGTGTCCCTGAGCAAAATGCAGTATTATCAGAAAGAAGTCCTATACTTGGGTCATGGCATTGAGAAAGGAGCAAGGAAGGTGTTGCAAGTGAGAATATCTGCCATTTTGAAAATTAATCCA
The DNA here is from genome assembly GCA_963921515.1 of Calotriton arnoldi. Lineage (NCBI taxonomy): Eukaryota > Metazoa > Chordata > Amphibia > Caudata > Salamandridae > Calotriton > Calotriton arnoldi. The sequence goes on from CAWUFW010011979.1 coordinate 396,136, forward strand.
CCCACTACGCAGAGAGAAGTCAGGATGTTTCTGGGGCTGGTGTGCTACTGTAAACAGTGGATACCCAAATTTTCCCTAGTGGCTAAACCTCTTGACAGAATGACCCACAAAGATGTACCTGATCAGCTACCATGAGACAACAACTGTTTGATTGCGTTCCTGGAGCTGAAAGTCGCTGTCATGCCCCAGGACTGGGATCGCCAGAATACAATAAAGCTTTTACACTCTTTTGCAGAGAGAGGGAGAGCTGCACTCTCTCAGTGCTTACACAAATACATGGAGATGCACGAAGGCATATGTTTCTGCTACCATTGATCCAGTGGCCACAGGACTGCCCGGTTGCCTTAAAACGGGTGCAACAGTGGGTGTCAACAGCGAGAGGTGCAAGAGTATAGTCATGCAACATCCTATTACAGTTATGGTTCCTCATTCAATGAAGATCCTACTTACTCGGACCCAGCATCTGACAAATAGCCACTTAACAAGGTATGAGCAAGGTATACGGGCTGTAGAAAACATAACTTTGAAGAGGTGTTCACTGCTCAATCCTGCTACACTGTTACCTTTGCCTGGAAATGAAATAACTGATGGGGAGGTTGATCATGGTTGTCTGGATGTCACAGAACTGTGCACCAAGTCAAGACCTGATATTAAGACTGAGCCCTTCGAAGAGTCGGATTATATATTATTCGTGGACTTTCTTGTCTGAGAGATGATGGAGGAAATTTGAGAGCTGCATACGCGGTCTGCACTCTTGAAGGTGTAGTGGAAGCTTCATGGCTCCCTGGTGTTACTTCATCACAAGTGGCTGAATTAGTTGCTCTTACCAAAGCTTGCAGGGTTACAGACAAATTTAGGGTGACTATTTCTACCAACAGTCAATATGGCTTTGGATTGTTCATGACTGTGGACAATTCTGATCACAAAGGGGATTTATGACATCTTAAGGTTCTCCGATAAGGAATGGAGAATATGTCATGAGATTGGAGGACACATTGCAGATGCTTTAAGAAGTTGCAGTGGTTAAATGCGCAGAGCACAGGAGTGGAAAGTACTATGTAACAGCTGTTAACCGGTATGCTTATGAAGTCGCCCGGTGGTGTGCTCATGGGTCCAGTGCATTTAATTGAGAATATGCAAATCAATCTGAAATTGAGACAAACTTAAACCTTTTGGTGTCTGTAGCTGATATGTGGGAGAAGGTTAAAAGATTGTAAGAGGAAGTGCCAGGGACCAAACAGCAGGGTTGGATCAGAGCAGGGCATATTAAGAACAAGAACGAGATTTGGGTTTCGACAGATGGAAGACCTGTACTGACTGATAGCTATTTGACACCGATGGCTAGACTTTTTCATGGTCCCACACACACCATGTTCAGTTTGTTTTGACAAAATTGACTTAAGCCTCAATTCAGGTTGATGTGTTGTGTGTCAGCAGATGTAAGTAGGGAGGAGGACGCCTGTGACAATGAGTCACATACAGGCACATGCATCAATGTTTTTTGCGAGCGCAAACGGTGCGATTTGCAAAAATTGGCAGTTTGCGTCCGCAAAAACGCCTTTTGCGATGCATCAAGGTGTTGGGCACTCGCAATTTAAGGAATCGCAATTCATTGCGATTTCTTAAATTGCGATTGCATTTAAGGAATTGCAATTTGCGATTCCTTAAATGCAATGCATGTACCCCTTAGAAATAGCGAATTTGCTATTTGGGGCCGCAAGATACAGAGAAATTACTCTGGTCTGTATTTTGCTAATACCTTGAAAAAAGCACTAAAGTGCATTTTTCAAGGTTTGAGGTTACACACACACATGCCCTTGGGGCATGTGTGTGCGCAACATTGGCGCACATCACATTTTCAGGGGTGCAACAGGGTGTCATTTTGACACCTCTGCACCCTTGAAATTGCATGCGCAATTTGCGAGTACCTATTGGTACTCGCAAATTGCGCATGCAATTTCCCATTCATTCCTATGGGCCTGTAGGCCCGTAGGAATGAATGGGAAGCTATTCCTTAATTCCGACTCGCAATTTGCGAGTCGCAATTAAGGAATGTTTAGAAATCGCTATTTTAATAGCGATTTCTACATGCATAGGCTTTTGCGAGTCCCTAATTGCGATTCCTTAATAATCGCAATTAGGGACTCGCAAAAGCATTTCTTGATGCATGTGTCCCATAGAGAGATCAGGAGAATCATTCAACAGAATGCAACTAGATTTTGTTGAGATCCCTGTATGTAACAGGCTGAGGAAAGTCCTGGTTATCGTGTGCTTTTGCTCCTGTTGGGTTGAAGCATACCCGACTAGGGGGAATGATAGTCTCACTGTAGCAAAGTTGTTATTGCCAGAGGTAATACCATGTTTTGGGTTCCTGACTTCTGTAAAAAGCATTCCAAGGGACTCATTTTAAATATGAGATCCTGAAATTGTTATGCGCAGCTTTGCAAGTTCAACAGCATGTGCACTGTAGTTACTGACCCGAGGCTACCGGAATTGTTGAACAAGTTAATGGGATGTTGAAGTCTCGGCTGGCGAAAGAGTGTGCGTCCACATCCTTGAAGTGGCACAATGCTTTGCATTTGGTGCTGATGAGCCTCCATAGTATTCCTGATTGGAGGTCAGGACTGTTGCCACATGTTCTGACACATGATGTAATTCTAAACTACTGTAAAGAACTGGCTGATGTGGTATGTTCTATGTCTCACCAGGTTAGGTCTGCCACCATTCTCCTGCATCAGGAGCAGTGCCATGACCTTAGTCCAGGTGTTAGAAATTGGGTAACTGGTTGAGGAGGGTGAAGCCCTACTCAGGCAGGAACCACAATCCTTGTCAGGGTGAAGTCACAAGCAAACCGTAAATTAACCTGTGCTGAACCATTGGGCAGCTTGGCACAGAGCAGTCAGGCATAACTCAGAGACAATAAGTAAAGTATTTGTGGAACACTTCAAACAGTAACACAGTGAAAACACACCACAAAAGGATCCCACATCAGGTTAGAAGAATGGAGTAATTTTTAATGAATAAAAGAAGATTAAAATGACACAAATCCAATCAGAAGAACCAGAGATATGAAGGTTCAAGACAGTGAAAATAGCACCAAAAAGCACAAAGTGCCAACTGTGGATATCTGGTCGCATCAGACTGGGACAAAGTAACAAGTTTAGGCTGACTGTGATGGAGCACGGGCCGGCTACAGGGATCCAGTTAGGCCCGTTGAACAAAGTACCTTAAATCTTAGTTTGCCGAGCATTGTGAGTGTTTACAACGAAGCTGTGTTGCACAGCAACAGAGATCCACCGGTTCTGAGTTGCAGCGAGCCACGCATTCGTGGCCCTGTGTCGGTGTTGAGTGTCCTGTCGATGTGGGCTTGTGATGCAAAGTACGGCATCGATGATGCATCGCATAGGTGGGGTGATGCATCGGTTCAGAGGAGCTGTGAGGCTGCAATGTGGATCGCAAAACACACAAGTTGATGGACGGAATGTTGCACATTGGCAAAACATTCACCCCCAGTCACAGATCTGGGTTTAATCCATCGTTATTTTGCTCACCACGCCACCCCAGTTCAGACATGGCCATATGCAAATCAGTCTTGACCCTGTGCCTCATGGGAACAATCCAGCCCGAACTGCCAAGCCATGTCTTCCCTGGACCAGAATCAAGCATCCTAGGACCGGTTTCTGGCTATCAGCCTCATCAGCCAGGATAGCTTGACTCCAGTGGCGTAGTGAGCACGGGACCCACGTCTGGGCATGCCCTTCCCACATAGGGCGAACAGCAAAACACACAAGTTGATGGACGGAATGTTGCACATTGGCAAAACATTCACCCCCAGTCACAGATCTGGGTTTAATCCATCGTTATTTTGCTCACCACGCCACCCCAGTTCAGACATGGCCATATGCAAATCAGTCTTGACCCTGTGCCTCATGGGAACAGTCCAGCCCGAACTGCCAAGCCATGTCTTCCCTGGACCAGAATCAAGCATCCTAGGACCGGTTTCTGGCTATCAGCCGTCATCAGCCAGGATAGCTTGACTCCAGTGGCGTAGTGAGCACGGGACCCACGTCTGGGCATGCCCTTCCCACATAGGGCGAACAGCAAAACACACAAGTTGATGGACGGAATGTTGCACATTGGCAAAACATTCACCCCCAGTCACAGATCTGGGTTTAATCCATCGTTATTTTGCTCACCACGCCACCCCAGTTCAGACATGGCCATATGCAAATCAGTCTTGACCCTGTGCCTCATGGGAACAGTCCAGCCCGAACTGCCAAGCCATGTCTTCCCTGGACCAGAATCAAGCATCCTAGGACCGGTTTCTGGCTATCAGCCGTCATCAGCCAGGATAGCTTGACTCCAGTGGCGTAGTGAGCACGGGACCCACGTCTGGGCATGCCCTTCCCACATAGGGCGAACAGCAAAACACACAAGTTGATGGACGGAATGTTGCACATTGGCAAAACATTCACCCCCAGTCACAGATCTGGGTTTAATCCATCGTTATTTTGCTCACCACGCCACCCCAGTTCAGACATGGCCATATGCAAATCAGTCTTGACCCTGTGCCTCATGGGAACAGTCCAGCCCGAACTGCCAAGCCATGTCTTCCCTGGACCAGAATCAAGCATCCTAGGACCGGTTTCTGGCTATCAGCCGTCATCAGCCAGGATAGCTTGACTCCAGTGGCGTAGTGAGCACGGGACCCACGTCTGGGCATGCCCTTCCCACATAGGGCGAACAGCAAAACACACAAGTTGATGGACGGAATGTTGCACATTGGCAAAACATTCACCCCCAGTCACAGATCTGGGTTTAATCCATCGTTATTTTGCTCACCACGCCACCCCAGTTCAGACATGGCCATATGCAAATCAGTCTTGACCCTGTGCCTCATGGGAACAGTCCAGCCCGAACTGCCAAGCCATGTCTTCCCTGGACCAGAATCAAGCATCCTAGGACCGGTTTCTGGCTATCAGCCGTCATCAGCCAGGATAGCTTGACTCCAGTGGCGTAGTGAGCACGGGACCCACGTCTGGGCATGCCCTTCCCACATAGGGCGAACAGCAAAACACACAAGTTGATGGACGGAATGTTGCACATTGGCAAAACATTCACCCCCAGTCACAGATCTGGGTTTAATCCATCGTTATTTTGCTCACCACGCCACCCCAGTTCAGACATGGCCATATGCAAATCAGTCTTGACCCTGTGCCTCATGGGAACAGTCCAGCCCGAACTGCCAAGCCATGTCTTCCCTGGACCAGAATCAAGCATCCTAGGACCGGTTTCTGGCTATCAGCCGTCATCAGCCAGGATAGCTTGACTCCAGTGGTGTAGTGAGCACGGGACCCACGTCTGGGCATGCCCTTCCCACATAGGGCGAACAGCAAAACACACAAGTTGATGGACGGAATGTTGCACGTTGGCAAAACATTCACCCCCAGTCACAGATCTGGGTTTAATCCATCGTTATTTTGCTCACCACGCCACCCCAGTTCAGACATGGCCATATGCAAATCAGTCTTGACCCTGTGCCTCATGGGAACAGTCCAGCCCGAACTGCCAAGCCATGTCTTCCCTGGACCAGAATCAAGCATCCTAGGACCGGTTTCTGGCTATCAGCCGTCATCAGCCAGGATAGCTTGACTCCAGTGGCGTAGTGAGCACGGGACCCACGTCTGGGCATGCCCTTCCCACATAGGGCGAACAGCAAAACACACAAGTTGATGGACGGAATGTTGCACATTGGCAAAACATTCACCCCCAGTCACAGATCTGGGTTTAATCCATCGTTATTTTGTATCGCTTTGTTCGCCCTAAGTTGCCGGGGGTATGCCCAGACGTGGGTCCCTTGCTCACTTTGCCACTGGATTCAAGCAAGCCTGGCCGATGACGGCTGGAATGCCAGAAACCGGTCCTAGGATGCTTGTTTCCGGTCCAGGGAAGACATGGCTTGGCAGTTCGGGCTGGACTGTTCCCATGAGGCACAGGGTCAGACTGATTTGCATATGGCCATGTCTGAACTGGGATGGTGGAGTGAGCTAAAGAATGATGATGGATTAAACCCAGATCAGTTGACTGGGGGTGAGTGTTTGATTGGCTCAAGCGTTCCGTCCATCATCCCCTTTTGTATCGCTATGTGGATCCTGGCATCATCGTCGAGGCTGCTGTCGATGAGGGATATGAGGGCCTGCATTGGAAATGCATCAAGCAGTGGAGGTACTGATTGTTATGATCACTAATTCCTGCGCCCAAGGTTGTACCTTATGTTCCACAACCCATCACTTTATAAATCATGTAGTCGCTCCTCAATCTCACAGACCTTAGGTTAAGTATTTTTGCTAAGTGTGGCATCATTGTTGCCTATACCAAAACTTTAGATTATCTTCGTGTTTGCAAAATCCCATGCGCTTGCAATTCTACCTATGTTTGACTAAAAGGCCTCATGTTTTTGTTTCACATGTTTGTACAAGCCTCGCTTCATGGATGACTTTTCTTCAGTTGCTGTAATTATTCACGTGCTTGATAATTATCCATGCGCCTCCAGTCAGGGACTTTTCCAGGACCATGGAACAATAAATAAACATGTGCCCTTCTATAAAGTTCTGTCCACCTATAAATACTCAGCAAACCACAGTCGGGCGCTTGGCTTTATTTCCTGAAAAGAGAACCCTTCACCTCCCTTCTGCTCTCCTGGATCATTGCACCCTCTTCTCCCCAATCCATGCTTCCTCGCCTGGCCCTGTGACATCTGACCCCCGCAGACATCCCTGAACAGCTCATCCGACTTCTCTGGTTCCCACATTCTAGAAAAGACCTACCGCTGAAGGACGGCGGTGAATCCTCACCGTGGCTGCAGCTCTTCAGGAACCTGCCCGTTGGTCATCCTGTCATTGTGACAGCATAACCTGCAATGAAAGGAAGGACAAAGCAAAAGAAGATAAAACAAGGTTAGTGCACTATTCTTTGTTTCTTTTCAAAAACTCACCCATTACAATTCTACAAAATAAAAACTGCAAGACTTGTGAATAATCTTTACATAAGAACCCCATGCTATCTGCTGGAAGTTCAAGAGAAAATTTGCAAACTTTTAAAAAAGAGAAAAGGAGAATTCCAAAAAGGAATAACAGTCACATAACAAAAGCATATGATGTAATATACTGACAGGAGGAAACCTGTGAACTGCTATCTGAAGTGCACGAAAGGAGTGGGTAATTCTATTTCACAAGAACTAAAAGAATTTTCTGTGTTGTTATAAACATCTCTGAGAGTAAGTACTTCCATTGCTCAATAATTATTCGAACTAACTATGTTAATGTGTATCAATGCTAATATAGTATGTGTGTTCCTTTCCTAAGTTACTCTGCTCCACACACCTAGAAGATGCACCCCAAAAGAGGAAGACACTTGGGGCGTTCCCGAGCAGGGTAGTGAGCTAGACACCACTCAGAGGGCGCAAGACACTGATAAGCCTACGGGCTGAGATGAGGGTCTTTGTGAAGGAACCGTCCCACGCAACAGTGGTGATGCATAGGTTCTGCTTGGGGTTGCGCCGCACAGCAAAGGAGATGCATCAGTTCCACTGGATCTACAGACGCTGGCAGAGCATCTTAGGCCCACTTCCAAGGGTCCAGGATTGGGGTGGCACCACTTGGCAGGATAAACTCACAGATGGCAGAGTCCAGGAGTTGGTTTCAAGTTTGTTGGAGTGTTCTGTCCCTGAGGCTCTAGTCAGGAGGCCAGCTAACTAGCCCTTAGAGTCACTTTGGTATCCTGGGGTCAACAGGTGAAGGTCCAGTCCTTCTCACTCAGAGGGCAGCAGGCAGCGGGTCAGCACAGTAGGGCAGCAGTTCCTGCAGAGCAGCAGTGCGACAGAGTGACAGTCCTTTCAGCAGCACAACAGTCCTTTTTCCTGGCAGAGTGTCCACAGGTCCAGAAGTGTACTGAAGAGTTGGTGTTTGAGGTGCAATATTTATACCCAGTCCTGCCTTTAAAATGCAAGAAGCTTCTAGAGGTTTCCCTTTGAAGTCCCCAGGCATCCTGCCTTCCCTGTCCTGGTTCCAAACTAACTACGGGGGTATGTAGCCCTTTGTGGGGAGGCAGGATACACCCTATTTAATTGTAAATAGGGCTGTGCCCAGCTCCGCCCTCCTATCTTGCAATTGATCACCCATTAAGGCCCACCTGAGGTCTCTCTTGTGTGTGGCTGTCTAGGAGGTATACAAAAAGCCAAACTGTCAGCTACACCCAGTCATGTGACCCAGAGACAGGCTACAGGCACTAAAGGGCCAAGGCAGGAAAATGCCAACTTTCTAAATGTGCCATTTTCAAAAGTGTAATTTAAAATCCGGCTTCACCATGAAAGAGGAATTTTCATTACAATTCAAAGATATCAAACATGAACTGGTTACCTGTTCCCATTTGAAAACTACAGCTTACGAAGAGCAAGAAGGTAACTCCAATGTTATCCTATGGGAGAGGTGGGCCTTGCAGTAGTAAAAAATGTATTTAAGAGTTTTTCACTACCAGAACATGTAAAACTTAAAAGTACATGCCCCATTTTTTTCAAAAATACACTGTATACTGCCCTCCGGGCTGTCCATGGCCTACCCTAGTGGTGACTTACATGTATTAAAAAGTAAGGTTTGGGCCTGGCAAAATATTTATTTTTCCAAGTCGAAATGGCAGTTTAAAACTGCACACACAGGCTGCAATGGCAGACTTGAGACATAATTAAAGGGCGACTTAAGTGAGGGGCACAATAAGTGCTGCAGGTCCACTTGTAGCATTTAATTTACTGGCCCTCGGAACATGTAGTACTACTTTACTAGGGACTTATAAGTATATTAAATGTGTCATTTGATGATATGCCAATGTTACCATGTTTTAAGGAGTGAGGACATGCACTTTAGCACTGGTTAGCAGTTGTAAAGTACACAGAAGTTCTAGGGTCAGCAAAAACAAGATAGGCAAAAATGGAGGAGGAAGGCAACATTTTTTGGGGAAGACCACCCTAAGGCTAACAGGTCTAACACAGGCAATCAACAAAGCCCCATCAGTACTTGATGGTTCAGAGGGGGATGAAGAGATTGGATAAGAGCTCCAAGATCCACTGGTGGCTCGAGAATCGTACCTTGCGGAGAGGCAGAGATGAGCCTTGACTCAGCAGTGGTCGAAGCAGAAGCAAATGAAGCCACACGGCTGTTGGCACAGGTGGAGACCAACCTTTATCCTGTCGAAGGAGTGAGTGGTGTGACAAGTAGAGGTCGGAGTAAAGACTAATAGCCAAAGAGACAAGAATGCAAACCACAAACTGTCACAGAAGAAACTGAAACCAGCGAGTTGAGTGGCAGTGTAGATGAACAGCCAGTCCTCAGGAGATCACCAAGAGCACGGGTGCCTTAAAGGAGATATTTCGCCCTGATTGGACATGCTATGCAAACAGTAACATTGATCAAGTACTTTATGATCTGCAGCGTTGACAGAACCTCTGCAAAATTGAACCTCCCCACTGAGTTTTGCCTCTTGATTTGATTCTATGACTAAATAAACTGAACCACAAACTGTGTTTCTGTTAAAACGATTCATGGCCGAACTTTGATATTTCATGAACTTTGCTTTCCAATTAACATTGCTTTAATGAAGATTCCCCTAAAGACAAAGCTGAAGAAGAAGTGTATGGTTGTCCTTCTAGAGGAAGATGGAGTAGGGACAGGGATAACTCATGAAGACTGCTGTATATAAAGCTAACCACATTACATCAACGTATTCAGTTTTGCATTTTGCATAAGTAGAAACATTGCAGAGAAATAGGTCTGCTTGCTGCTACTTCCAGTCCTAGCAGTCTGATTGTACAGAGGCCCTGAATGTCTATAATTCTGACAAGCGTAGGTTGAAAATGGCTGGGATATTAATCATTGCCAGTATTAACTGCTTTACAAATATGGTTAAGTTTCCTAACTCCTGCTGACTCCATTAAGTCTACTCTTAAGCCTGCCACACCTATTTATGCTGTAGGGAACATTTGCAATTTTAAATTCAAGCTGTTATACAAAGATGCTTCAAAGGGATATTTTTCTTCAAATGCATATTTGCTTTCTGACTACATTGAGACGATGAATGCAAATAATTTCTTTGTTTGCACTCAATTGCCTGCTTCATTAGCTGAGGGTATAACACATCACCATATTCCTCTCTTCGATGGCATCACCTGAAGTATTTTGCTTAGTCTTTTATATCGACAGGGTCACTTTGAGTATTACTATTCAAATTATGATTTAGTCTACTCAGACGTTCAGATGTACAAATACCTGAATCCACACCCTAATGCCAATGAGATAGAAACAGTATGAAGTTTAAATAGGCCTGTAAATAAGCTTGATACTGCTTATACTCAAATACTGAATTTGACCTGCTCCATGACCACAATTGAAAAGAAATTTATAGATGAGTTGGAGGATAGGAGAAAAGTGATTGAGAAAAGAAAGGAAATGGGAAAAAATCTGGATAAAGATAAATGGGCAAAGTAAGAAATTAAGCATGAGGAACTTGGATCTCAACCTATATTAACTTTAGATTGGCAACACTGAGGCAAGCTGTGTGTGTACAAGGGGTTTGAATGTGGTACATGAAAAGTTTAGTGAAGAGAGGAAGTGTGAACTCACATTTGATTTGGGGGTAACAAATAACAGATTATGGGAGGGGAGGATACCGTTATTCCTGGGGTCTATTATGTGTGCTGCCCACATTCAGGTTTTGAATTACCCAGACACTAGGCTTGCACCTGTTATTCAGCTGTAATATTTCCAAAGATCTATCATGTAGAGAAGTTAGATGAGCATGGAGTGGGTGTCCTTGCTAGGCCAAAATGTAGTAGTGGTGAATCTGAAATAGTAGGAGATATTTTGGGTGCCATGAATTCCTTCTGTAGGGGTTGTTTTGAAGGACTTCAAGATTAGAAAGCTTTCTACCAAAGTACATAAATTAGCCACTAGTACTGCTGAATCATTGCTGGCTATTGATCCTGAAATAATAGCCATTAGCTCTACAGTTTTACAAAACCACCTTGCATTACATATTTTGCTGGCGGAGGAAGACAGAGTCTGTAAGATGCTGAAGGTTCAGCAAAGTTGTACCTACATACCTGATAAGAGTGAGAAGATAAGAGGGTCTGTGGAAAACATCACTGATTTGAGATAGGACTTTAAGGAATTAGAAACTACAGGTGCATGAGAAGCGATTGGAAAGGGATTTGATGCTGTAGGTAGTTGATTTAGTAATATGGGTAGTGGGCTTTGAGGTGGTATATTGAGGCCTATTATTATCATTGCAATTTGCCTACATTTGTTTGTTTGCTATATTCAAAGGATGCAAGTATATGAGATCAAAGAAAGTAGTGGTTGAGGGAAAAGAAGTTAAGAGAAAGACAAGTGATGTAGAACTAGAGGAGAGCCAGTGTAAGTTTTATGAAGAAATAAATGAGTTGGAAAATTCCAGACTCAAGATCTAGAAGACAACAAAGTCTTGAAATGTTCTGAAGAAGGGTTCATTTGATTCTGTGATGGCTAATCTAGCCATCAGAGGGAAGATTGGAGCAGCGTAAATGAAGGTACCACCTTCTATACATCATTTAAATGCATTTATATGTAACCTATGTATTTAGTGGGTGATTAACTTAATTAACTTGTGTGATTCACCCTAATGAAATTGCAGCACAACATTGTTTTCAGCACATTGAGAAGTCACATGTAGTTGTACTGAACTATAGATTAATCAATGTAACTGCTTTTACAGAGAGTATGTACATTTAATAATAATCTTTTAAGTGTTAAAAATTAACAATGCTGTGATGTGCTTCCATTATGATTCTTGAATTAACTAAGCTTGACTTTAGGCCCTAGCTGTGCATTGCACATCCTAATGTTGCTGTTTTCCTTTTCTTTGCAGGTGCGTTTCTGGTTCCTCATTCGTTAAAGAAAGGTTTATTGTTATGTATTAGACTGATAGTGAGGACTGAGAAAGAAAAGCTGGCAGCTGATGCAGAGGGATGACAGTGAAAGTAGCCTCCTGTACCCGGCGTACTAGGAAGATGCAACTTTCAAGGACAAGCAGATGTCTACCTAATTGGGTTGGGATGGGAATTTAGGGGGTTAACTGACTCGCAACAAAAACCATCATGGGATTGGCACCTGACTGTGGGAGCAAGATATGGGTGCTATGGAACTTTCATTAGCATTTTTCGCTAGTGTTCCATAGTTAGTTAGGGCAGACCTTTATCCTGACTTTGGAGAGATCAGAACTCTCTGTTGGGTTTCCCCAAGTACAAGGCTGGACACTTTCCTTTTCTCTGAACTTCTACTGAGGTTCAAATCATGCTGATATGATTTTCACTTCCCCTTTAGAAATCCCCAACTTCTTTGCATTGGATATTTTGCATTCTATACATATTGGTTGTTTCCATTCTGTATTTCATAATACTGAAATTTAGAATACTTAAGCATTTCAATATTTTGGCTGTATTGATATTTTTTTTTAAACTATTTCCAATTTCGCAGATTTGTGATTTGACTAATACTTGTAAAATAAACCTTTATGGTTGAATATCATCCTCTCTGTCATTGTTGTGGAGCCACAGTGGTTTCACTGACATTGAAATGCATTACCAATGCTAGTTTCCTTTCAAGGAATCAAGTCAACAATCAAAGGTCCATATGACCAATAAATTAAGATTTTTATATCCGTCTCTATCACATGCGTCCTGGCCAGGCCACCTTCCAGACTTGTCCTTTGTATGCAATGATGCTGTGCCCAGCAGGACAGTCTCCAGGTGGAGTGCCCACCACAGAATTACAGCGAGGTGTGAATAGGCTTCACCCACTTCCTCACAGAGATCAGTATGAAAGACAAGAATCTGTGCCCTTTCAAAGGACTCCTTACCCTCAGATACTGCAGGCCTGCAACCCATGCTATCTACCTAATGGCAAAAAGAACAAATGATGGACAGGATGGTGAACAATGTCAAACACTCACCCCCAGTACAGAGATCTGGGCTTAAAGCCATTGTTTTTTTTGCTCGCCATACCAGTTTGGACCCAGCAATAAGCAAATCAGTCTTGACCCAGCTCCCCATTGAAACAGCCCAGTCCAAACTGCCAGGCCAGGTCCTCCCCAGATGAGAAACAAGAATCCTAGGACCGGTTTCAGGGTATCACCCCTCATCAGCCAGGATAGCTTGACTCCAGTGCATTGGGGAGCATGGGACCCACATCTGAGCATACCCGTCCCACTTAGGGCAACAAATGCAAAAAGAACAAATGATGGAAGGAACACTGAACATGTCAAATATTCACCCCCAGTACAGAGATCTGGGTCTAAATCCATCTTTTTTTGCTCACCTCACCATTCCACTTTGTACCCAGCCAACGCAAATCAGTTTTGATCCTGCTCCCCATGGGAAAAGTCCAGCCTGAACTGCCAGGCCAGGTCTTCCCTGGACAGGAAACAAGCATCCCAGGACTAGTTTCGGGGTATCACCCCTTATCAGCCAAAGATAGCTTGACTCCGGTGGCATGGTGAGCACTGGACTCACATCTGGCTATACCCGTCCCACTTAGGGTGACAAATGCAAAATGTTCTTGTCATGGATGGAACGCTGAACAATGTCAAACACTCACCCCCAGTACAGAGATCTGGGCCTAAATCCATTGTTTCTTTGCTCATGAAGACTTACAATTTGGACACAGCCATATGCAACTCAGTCTTGACCCTGCTCCCCATGGGAATAGTCCAACCCAACATACAAAACTTAAAAAGTACATGCCCTACTTTTTAAATACACTGCACCCTAGGCCTACGTTAGGGGTGTCTTGTATGCAATAGAAACTAACATTTGGGCCTGACAAGTGGGTTAACTTGCCAGGTTGACATGGCAGTATAAAATTGCGTACACAGGCCTTGCAGTGGCAGGCCTGAGACATGTTTACAGGGCTACTTAAGTGGGTGACACAATCAGCGCTGCAGGCCCACTAGCAAAAACAACAGTTGATGGACAGAATGCAGAACAATGTCATACATTCACCCCAGTACAGAGATCTGGGCCTAAATCCATCGTTTTTTTGCTCACCATGCCATTCCAGTTTGAAGCCAGCCATATGCAAATCAGTCTTGACCCTGTGCCTCATGGGAACAGTCCAGCCCGAGCTGCCAAGCCAGGTCCTCCCTGGACTGGAAACAAGCATCCTAGGACCGGTTTCGGGGTTTCACCCCTCTTCAGCCAGGATAGCTTGATTCCAGTGGCATGGAGAGCACGGGACCCACGTCTGGGCATACCCGTCCCACTCGGGGTGACAAATGCAAAAACAACAGTTGATGGACAGAATGCAGAACAATGTCATACATTCACCCCAGTACAGAGATCTGGGCCTACATCCATCCTTTTTTGCTCACCATGCCATTCCAGTTTGAACCCAGCCATATGCAAATCAGTCTTGACCCTGTGCCTCATGGGAACAGTCCAGCCCGAACTGCCAAGCCAGGTCCTCCCTGGACTGGAAACAAGCATCCTAGGACCGGTTTTGGGGTTTCACCCCTCTTCAGCCAGGATAGCTTGATTCCAGTGGCATGGAGAGCACGGGACCCACGTCTGGGCATACCCGTCCCACTCGGGGTGACAAATGCAAAAACAACAGTTGATGGACAGAATGCAGAACAATGTCATACATTCACCCCAGTACAGAGATCTGGGCCTAAATCCATCGTTTTTTGCTCACCATGCCATTTCAGTTTGAACCCAGCCATATGCAAATCAGTCTTGACCCTGTGCCTCATGGGAACAGTCCAGCCCGAACTGCCAAGTCAGGTCCTCCCTGGACTGGAAACAAGCATCCGAGGACCGGTTTCGGGGTTTCACCCCTCTTCAGCCAGGATAGCTTGATTCTAGTGGCATGGAGAGCACGGGACCCATGTCTGGGCATACCCGTCCCACTCGGGGTGACAAATGCAAAAACAACAGTTGATGGACAGAATTCAGAACAATGTCATACATTCACCCCAGTACAGAGATCTGGACCTAAATCCATCGTTTTTTTGCTCACCATGCCATTCCAGTTTGAACCCAGCCATATGCAGGGTATGCCCAGACGTGGGTCCCTTGCTCACTTTGCCACTGGATTCAAGCTAGCCTGGCTGATGACGGCTGAATAGCCATAAACCGGTCCCAGGATGCTTGTTTCCGGTCCAGGGAAGACATGGCTTGGCAGTTCGGGCTGGACTGTTCCCATGAGGCACAGGGTCAGACTGATTTGCATATGGCCATGTCTGAACTGGGGTGGTGGAGTGAGCTAAAGAATGATGATGGATTAAACCCAGATCAGTTGACTGGGGGTGAGTGTTTGATTAGCTCAAGCGCTCCGTCCATCATCCCCTTTGGTATCGCTTTGTTCGCCCTAAGTTGGCAGGGTATGCCCAGACGTGGGTCCCTTGCTCACTTTGCCACTGGATTCAAGCTAGCCTGGCTGATGACGGCTGAATAGCCAGAAACCGTTCCCAGGATGCTTGTTTCCGGTCCAGGGAAGACATGGCTTGGCAGTTTGGGCTGGACTGTTCCCATGAGGCACAGGGTCAGACTGATTTGCATATGGCCATGTCTGAACTGGGGTGGTGGAGTGAGCTAAAGAATGATGATGGATTAAACCCAGATCAGTTGACTGGGGGTGAGTGTTTGATTAGTTCAAGCGCTCCGTCCATCATCCCCTTTGGTATCGCATTGTTCGCCCTAAGTTGGCAGGGTATGCCCAGACGTGGGTCCCTTGCTCACTTTGCCACTGGATTCAAGCTAGCCTGGCTGATGACGGCTGAATAGCCAGAAACCGGTCCCAGGATGCTTGTTTCCGGTCCAGGGAAGACATGGCTTGGCAGTTCGGGCTGGACTGTTTCCATGAGGCACAGGGTCAGACTGATTTGCATATGGCCATGTCTGAACTGGGGTGGTGGAGTGAGCTAAAGAATGATGATGGATTAAACCCAGATCAGTTGACTGGGGGTGAGTGTTTGATTAGCTCAAGCGCTCCGTCCATCATCTCCTTTGGTATCGCAGGCCCACTAGCAGCATTTAATTTGCAGGCCCTGGGCACATGTAGTGCACTTTACTCGAGACTTATAAGTAAATTAAATATGCCAGTTGTAGATATGCCAATGTTATTGTAGTAGATCACTCGTAGACACTAGTAAATTCGATTCGAATTTGTTGTAGACAAACTACACAGCAGACATGAGAGCTAGGTATTAACACATCCAGCTCCAACAGCTCTCAGTACGATTTGAATACATAGAACCCAGCAACAGGGCAACCAGGCAACCCATCAACATTCCATAATGTGAAGCCTGAGCTGCATAATAGAACATTACACTAAAACAATATAATGAAGAGATTACAACATATCCTCCTTTCTCAATAAACAAAAGCAAGAAACAAAAACAAAAAAAAACAGAAAGGAAGGGAGACAACCAGGAGATAAAATATAATAACAAAAACTGGTGAATAATTTATAAGCAAGAATAAAACAGAGACTCTAAAACATTTTACATGCGGTATCTCTTAGGAACAATCTTAGTTCTTGAGCTCCTTCTGAGGGACATGTCTGAAGGTACACCAACCTCCAGACCAAGAGGCACTGTAGCAGGAAATGAAGGAACATTCTTAACTTTTACAATTTTACTAGCATCCCACCATTTTCCCCCTTCAACTTGCACAGCATTCCTACCAACCCTGGTGACGACAATGGGAGGACCAAATTTGCTCTCACCCTTCTTCACATGTAAAGGGGACTTAATGCGAACAAGATCTCCAACAACCACAGGCACAGTCTTGACCCCTTTCCTAATATCAAACCAAGACTTCTGTTTGGACTGGGAGTTGGAGACATTTTCTCTAACCAGATGCATGAGACTATCAATATCAGGAACAGACTTGATCCACTTGTTCATCCATGCAGGCTTAAAGCTAGTGTTGGGCTTCCTTCTCCTTAATAGGTCAAAGGGAGAAACTTTAGTCATAGAGTGGGGGGTGGTCCTATAAAACCAAAGCATACTGTTGAGTGAATTATTAATATCACAATTACAGGATCTGGCCCACTTAATACAGTCTCCTACAACCCTGTTCATTCGCTCAACAAGTCCATTGGACTGGGGGTGATAAAGGGAACTCTTAACGTGTTGAATGTTGCATGATTTCAAAAAGGATTCAAATTCACCACTCGTGAATTGAGTGCCATTATCCGTCACCATGGTGTCAGGAAACCCCTCTCTCAAAAATACATCTTTTAGAAAAAGAATGATGTTACTGGTAGAAGCCTCCTTAACCAGTTTCATTTCTGGCCATTTTGAAGCATAATCAATCAACACTAAAATAAAATGACACCCACGAGGTAAAATTTCCTAGGGTCCCATGACATCCACACCTACTTTGGACCATGGTCCAGAGGGACACTCAATAGGAAAGAGAGGCGGACAAGAAACCTTTAAACCTTTGTCAGCAGAACTACAGATGCAACATGAAGCCACAAGATCATTAATATCACTGTCCATCGATGGCCACCAAAAGAACTCGCGGACCCGTCGCTTCGTGAGCGTGGATCCTAAATGACCCTCGTAAGCTTTGACAATAATGCTCTTCCTGAGACTCTGAGGAACAATAAGCTTGTCACCTCGTAGTAAAACGCCATCTTCCAAAGAAATCTCAGATTCCCCCTTCCAAAAAGGTTGTATGCATTGAGGAAGAGCACGCTCTCTAGGCCAACCTGACTTAACCAAACTACACACTCGTTGTAAAATCTCATCATCAGAAAGAGCTTTAATCCAACTGTCTGCAGAATCAAGTCCATGCTCCAGTAAATCGAGAGAGGCTACCAGACAATCATTAGAATCTTCTTCCCCAACATCAGAAGGAATTGCTCCATCCTTACTATTATCAATGGGAAAACGTGAGAGATAATCTGCTCTGAGATTCCTACCTCCAGAAACATGAACAACATCAAACTGGTACTGTATAAGGCGAGATACCATACGTAGAATCCTGGGCGAGCAGCATTTGCCGGTACCAGACCCAAGAATGGAAATGAGAGGTTTATGATCAGTTCTCAATAAGAAGCGCTTACCCCAAACATAGGGTCGAAACTTTTCGATGGCCCACAAGCAAGACAAAAGCTCTTTTTCAATGACTGAGTACTGAAGTTCACCATTTCTCAAGACCCATGAAGCAAATGTGACTGTATTCTCTCCTCTTGAAGTGTTTTGTGTCAGAACTGCCCCCAGCCCCACTTAACTCGCATCAACAGTTATGCAAGAAGACAACTCTGGGTCAAAAGGTTTAAGTGCACTACTGTTAGACAGGGAACTCTTAACACACTGCAGGGCAGACTCACATTCATCGGGCCATTCGAAACTTAAATCCTTGCAAAGAAGAGCACTGATGGGTCGTACAAGAGTGGCATAATTAGGAACAAATTTCGAGTAAAACTCCAGGAGACCAAGTAGAGACTTGACGCCACTCTTATCAGATGGAGCCGGAGCCTGGGTGATCGCATCCAGCAGTCCTTGCCTGGGTTTGATTCCCTCACCAGAGATTTAATGACCAAGATACTCTATCTCTTCAGTGAAAAACATGCATTTTTCTGGCTTGACAACCACCCCATGATCCTTGAATATTCCCAGAACTTTTTCGAGCAAGGAGTTATGTGTCAGGATGTCTTTGGAGTGAATCAACACATCGTCCTGGAACACCAGAACACCACTAATCCCACCTAACATACTCTGCATGACACGTTGGAAAATGGATGCCGCAGAGGCAAGCCCAAAGGGCATCCGTCTATATTGAAAAGTGCCTAAAGGTGACACAAAAGCCGTGAGAGGGCGTGATGCAGGTTCCAGTTCAATCTGATGATAAGCGCTGGCTAGATCCGGCTTAGAAAAGTATCTGGACCCCCTAACACTTGCAAATAGGTCACATATTTTTGGTAGTGGGTGAGAATCGACCCAGATCTCCTTATTGAGAGACCTCAAGTCCACACAGACACGCAATTTGGCACATTTCTTGCGCACGACGACCAAGGGCGAAAGCCACAGTAACGATTCAGTGGGTTCGATAATCCCTTGGTCGCACAAGGACTTGAGCTCTCTCTCTAGATCGTCTCTCACACTGAAAGGTACACCTCTCAGCTTATGCTTAATCGGAAGGGCCCCATCTTTAATGACAATTCTATGCTTGAATCCCTTTATGGTTCCAAGCCCTCCTCCAAAGACAGATGGAAAGCGTTCACTCCACTGACACAAATGTTGATCATCAGATACAATGAGAACTTGTTCAGATGTCCCAGGTCTAAGGATCATCTTGAACAACCCCATATGATACCATCCTAGTATGTTCAGACCTTTTACTGCAACATACACTTTGCCACTTATTTTCCTGTTTTTAAAAATAAGATCATCTTAAAAAAAAACGAGGAGATCAATCTTCCGTCCCTCATACGAGACTGGAGATCAATCGGGAGGTTGAAGTGGTCTTTCTCCCCATGTTTTATAGAATAATTCATGAGTCACCATTGTAATCCTAGCACCTGAGTAGACAAGAAGATTAAGTGGCTTTCCTTCACCATCACCTCAGACCATCTAGAACTCTGTATTTTTAAACTTGATAGCTTATCCAATGGAACCTGGAGAGGGGCCTTAATCTATCGCCCCCCCGGTCCCAGAGGTTATTTCTCTGACACGTTACTAGAGACCCTTGCGCCTCATGTATTAGCCTCTGACAATTTCTTACTTATTGGAGATTTTAACCTCCACGCTGAGATTCTCTCTAACGTGGAGACTGACCAGCTAATCTCAAATATGAACACCCTCGGACTTGTCCAGCGGATCACCGGCCCGACCCACAAAGCTGGCCACACACTTGACCTCCTTTTTACAAATTATCCAGGAATCATTGCTGAACCCCCTGAGCCACTATTATGGACAGACCATCATTTATTAAAATTCATTATTCCCACAACAATGACTAAAAACGGCACTAAAAACTCATCAATATTGCGAAGACCCTGGCGTAAAATTACCTTGCCCCTTTTTTCAAAACATTTTAGTTTAGACTTTTTAGGGACAGAAACCAATATACATCAGGCAGCACTAGACTTTGATAAAGCCATCTTGGCTGCGCTAGACAAAATCGCCCCTCTTACCCAGGTCAAAATTAAGTCCAGATCTGCTCCCTGGTTCACAGACCTACTAAAAACGACAAAACTTCTGTGTAGGACTGCGGAGCGCAAATGGCGCAAAAGTAAAAGTACGGCTGACCGCGAAACCTATAAAAATATTCATCATGGCTATATGACCGACATTAAACAGGCAAAAAAACTTTTTCTCCTAAATAGAATAAATCTGGCAGAAAACTCAAGCAAAGAACTCTATCAAATTTTGAAAGAATTCACAGCTCCTATCAACCAGCCATCAATACCGGACTCCCAAACCTGGACCGACTCACTTTCTGAATATTTCGAAGAAAAAATTATGGCCATCCATCGGTCCTTTCCCCCACCACACAACTCTAATTCGGAAGAGGTACACAGTATGTCCACTGACCCCTCCCACATCCTGGACGAATTCATTAAATTCGACACCAAGGCAGTCTCCACTGCCATGTTGAGGATAAAATCAGGTTCCCCCACTGATATGGTACCACCCAAAATCCTTCCCACTGTCGCCCCGGCATTATTGGAAAGTCTCACTAAGCTATTCAATAACTCACTTTTGGAGGCGGACTTTCCAAGAAGCTGGAAGGCAGCCAAGGTAAGACCGATCTTAAAAAAGCCCACTGCCGACCCAATGCTGCTCTCCAACTACCGCCCAATATCTCTGCTTTCCCATTTTGGAAAAATACTAGAATCTTTGATCAACCAGCAGCTCGTTAATCATCTGGAGAGTCAGGGACTGCTCGATCCCTCCCAATCAGGCTTTAGGGCGGCCCATAGTACTGAGACTGCCTTGGTCGAGGTAACAGACAACATCAGGCTGGCCTTGGACAAACATCAGTCAGCCATCCTCGTCTTGCTTGATCTGTCCACAGCCTTTGACACCATCTCCCACAGCATCTTAGAACATCGGCTTTGGGAGATAGGTGTCAGAGGCACGGCCCTCGAGTGGTTTAAGAGCTACCTAGCCGACCGCGTGACAACAGTACAGATCAGAAACAACCTCTCACGTGAGAGACCAGTCAAGATGGGAGTACCACAGGGCTCTATTTTGAGCCCTACCCTATTCAATCTATACATGACCCCACTGGCCAAGGTGATCAGATCCTATGGATTTGATGTCATATCTTACGCAGATGACACTCAAATTCTGGTCACTATTGGCCCAGATCCTACTGAAACACAGCTACGCTTCAACAAATGCCTATCCCACATCGACAGGTGGATGAGCTCCAATTATCTACAACTAAACGGAGCCAAGTCCTAGGTCATGCTCTTTGGCAAAGCACAGGAGCATTGGTCCACCGATTGGTGGCCATCCCATCTTGGCCTCTGCCCCACCCCCACACTGACGGTGCGGAACCTAGGTTTCCACATGGACAATCAACTGTCCATGAGGAACCAGATCAACCTTATCATTGGCACGTGTTTTGGAGTAATGCGTAGCCTTCGGAAGGTCTTTAAGTGGCTACCAGTGGAGGCCAGGAAACCATTAGTCCAAGGGCTGATAATAAACCGAATGGACTACGGAAACTCCCTACTGTTTTCAATAAATGAAAACCTTCTGGACAAACTACAGATCTTGCAGAACACTGCGGCAAGGCTAGTCTTGGATCTTCCTCCCAGATCGCCCTCCGCACCCTGCTTAAGATTTCTTCACTGGCTACCGGTCAGAAAACGAATTCTCTTCAAGGTCCTTTGTCTAGTCCACAAACAGTTGTGCGGAAAAGGTCCGAGATACTGGACCAAGAAATTATGTTGGTATCAACCATGCAGGGCGCTTAGGTCCAGCAACCAATTTTTGCTTACCCCTTTTAGGATACATACTGCCAGAAAAGGAGGACGATCTTTCTCCTTTCTTGCCCCATTAACTTGGAACAAAATTCCTATCTATTTACGAAATGTCCCTGATCAAAATTCTTTTCGCAAAAGGCTGAAGACATGGCTTTTTGACATCTGAGCCATTTCATTTCCTTTCAGAGCTGTCTGCTAGCGCCATAAGACTTTCGAGTGATGTGTGCGCTGTACAAATGCCCCCTGATTTGATTTTATTTGAAGTGGCTTTCCTCCCACAATAATTTCAACAATGGGATCCACACATTCGCATGATTCATCTATACCAGACACAGATTCATGTGAGAGAGAAACAACAGAAACTACTTCAGAATCAGATTCTTGATCCGATTCTAAAACACAGGCAACAGACCTTCTAGGATTTTTACGTTTCATGCAGACCTTTGCAAAATGCCCTATCTTTTTGCAAATATTACAGGTCACGTTAGCTCCAGGACACTTTGCCCCTTTAAGGTGAGGAGAATTCCCACAACGGTAACACATATGCTTAACTTGTTGAGACTCAGATGCACCTCTACCAGAGTTAAGATTTTTGGACGCATTGCCTTTGATAGAAGCAAAAGATTTAGAATCATTAGTCTTTCCCTTAGTATTAGTGAGAACTACATTAACTGGAATCGTAGAATTCTACTCCAACTCCTTTAGAGAAACTTGTGAAGTTTCAATACTCTTTGCTATTTTGACAGTTTCATCAAGAGATGGATTGGCAAGAGAAAGAAGCTTCTGGCGAATTTGTTTATCTCTACAATGACACACAAATTGGTCACGGATCAATTGGTCTGTGAAAATATCAAACTGACAAACAGCAGCAAGTCTACGTAATGTAGAAATGTAAGAGTCTACATCTTCGTTTTCACATTGTTGTCTTTTAAAAAATTTGTGACGAAGAACCATCAAACTGGGTTGTTTATCGAACCTTGTTTTAAGTTTTAAAATAGTGTCTTGATAATCATCAACGTTATCCTCTGGTAGATGAACAATTTCAGGAAGATGTTTGTAGATAGAACGACCTTCAAATCCAAGAGAATGAAGAAGTAGACATTTTTTCCGTTCACTGCTAAATCTTGATGCACCAATGGCTCCAAGATATGTCTGGAATGCGTCAAACCATATCTCCCATCGAACGGAAGGTTCTCCTGGAGATTCCAGGAAAGAGGGAGGAGGAGCAACAGATTGCATACTTTTACAGGAAAGTTGAAACAAAGGAGGAAACAGAAGACAAAGAAAGAAAAGAAGAGAAGAGAAAGAGAAAAGAATAATAAAAGAAACGAAATGCAATAAAATGCAATTAAACACAGTTGAGAATTTTGTTTCCTAAGATAACATGTGCAATTAGTTGTAGAAAGAAAAACATTAAAAATGTAATTAAGCACCGTGTTCAAATGTAAAATGAAATGTGGAAATAGGTGTGCGAATCACCGTGTGGTTATCCGCTTATGCCAGAGAGGTGTTGACTTGAAGAGAACTGGTGTGCGAATCACCGTGTCCAAATATGAAATGAAATGTGAAAATAGGTGTGTGAATCACCGTGTGGTTATCCGCTTATGCCAATGAGATATTTACTTGAAGAAAACTGGTGTGCGAATCACCATTAGATAAGTCGCACACTTATCGCACACAGAGAAATAATCTCGAAACTAGTGTGCAAATCACCGTAATGATATATTTTGTAGTTGCAGGAAGCGAGATATAATAAATGATGTGTGGATCATCGTAGTACGACCCACTCCATAAAGAAAAGCAGAAAACCTTTAACCGCAAAGTAGAAAAGACGTGCCGATCGTCGTGATCGGCTGAAATGATACTGGATGCGTTGCTAACAACAGTTGCTAGGTAGCAGTCGTTGTGACGTTCAGACGTTGTGACGCGTCTAGTCAGGCAGGCCAGGCAGATTACGGCCTACTGTTGTGAGCATTGCTAGGCAGCAGTCTAAAACCTCCTGTTGGGCATGCACGAGACTGAATCAACGTCTCTTTCGGCGCGAGACCCAAAAACGTGGAAATATTGCTAAAAGAAATATAAAAGCTTCCGATACGCTTCACAATAGTTAAAGAAAGGAAGCAAGATTAACAGGAAGCAACACAACAACAGCGCTCCAATTATGTTGCGAGGCTTTTTGAAACTGCCGGCAATGAAGTGTGCTTGGAGATGAGAAGACGCAAGGCGAAAGCATCGGTGGTGTGAAACAAGATAAAAGAACAGTCTTACCACCGGATGGGTGAATCTTCAAAACGATAAGCACTAGAGGTGAGTTGGGTTGCACGCAGGATCCAGCGTGTTACTGTGCAGCTCCAGGATCGTCGCCATAAATTGTAGTAGATCACTCGTAGACACTAGTAAATTCGATTGGAATTTATTGTAGACAAACTACATAGCAGACATGAGAGCTAGGTAAAAACACATCCAGCTCCAACAGCTCTCAGTATGATTTGAATACATAGAACCCAGCAACAGGGCAACTAGGCAACCCATCAACATTCCATAATGTGAAGCCTGAGCTGCATAATAGAACATTACACTAAAACAATATAATGAAGAGATTACAACAGTTATCTTGTTTTAAGCATAGAGCACATGCACTTTAGCACTGATTAGCAGTGCTGATTCCTAAAGCCAGCAAAAACAAAGTCAGCAAAAACAGTAAAAACTGGAGGTCTGAAGGCAAAAAGACAGGGGGGAACCATGCCAAGGATGCCAGGTCTAACA
This sequence comes from Calotriton arnoldi, assembly GCA_963921515.1. NCBI lineage: Eukaryota > Metazoa > Chordata > Amphibia > Caudata > Salamandridae > Calotriton > Calotriton arnoldi. Next base: position 420,936 of record CAWUFW010011979.1, read on the forward strand.
GAAACCATCAGTCTTTGCAACAAATGGTAATTCGCAATTTCAGCATAGTAGTATTGGAGTAGCGGTAAAGGCTTTTTTGAGAATTAAATTTTTTATTTTTTATTCAAAACCCCAAGGGAATAAAATATGTTGTTTCAGGTATTAATATGGTGATGAATTGGGCTATGGCTGAAAAAAACTACATAAAATCAGTAGCGGCTGGCATAGGTAAGAGCAATGGGGCGGGGGGGGGGGGTGGGGGGGAAAGTCGACAGACAACGGGTTAGCTAATATTGAATTAAAAAATAAATAAAACCACTTACCCTCCACTCGCCGCATCGCCGATGCAGTGAGCGGAAGGTAAGTGTTTTTTTTAAATTTAGTTTTAACTAATCTGTCGTCTGTCAACTCCCCCCCACCCCGCCTCACCACTCTTACCAGTGTCGGCCGCCACTGCATAAAATGTCTGTAGACATTTTCAAATCTGAGAAATAATTGGATTTCTTTCAGTGAAGGCAGCAGTCCAGTTCTTTACTTTGAATCAATGTGAGGACTGGATCTCTGCAACCAGTTGGTTCCTAATATGATAGCACATGAGGAAGTTTTACGAAGATAAAAAGAGATTGATTCTACGTGTCCACAGCTTAAAACCATGATTAAGGGAGGAGTTTCCCAACAAACAACTCCTGTTGAGAGTGGTCCTCTATCCATTCCTTGTAGGACCTCAGGTTTGTCGTTCCTTAGTTTTCAAAACGTGTACTGTTTATGAAATTCCATGTCCATAAAGTACCTCGAAGTCACACAGTCAATCTGGGTCAAAGCTGTGCAAGGCCATTTTGATGTTATCAATTGCAAAGGAATATAAAAATGTGATTGTGTAGTATCCTGCATTTGTTAATGTAATGTGTTTTACACCTCCTGCTCAGCTAGTGCTTGTGCTGTGTGCTCAATAGAATGTTGGAGTCTTGATGTGCCTCGGAATGTTGGGACACAGAGAGGTTAAGTGACAGTTGAGCATGGGCTGAGCAGCAGTCAGGCTACTCCTGGTGGGGCTCCACTTCACAACTCAACTACCTGTTGTCTGGAACTATTCAACATGTTACCTGCTTGAATAAATCATCTTTAATTACATCCTTTCTGCGTGGACCTCCTTACTACATTTACTTGGCGACGAGATGACGAAGAACCTACATGTTACATCTGCTCTTCAGAGACCTGCCAAAGAAAAGAGGACCTGAAGACAACAGAACTACAGCCTACATATGATGAGCAACAAAAAGTACACGAGGAGGTATCCACAGTGGAAAGAAAAAGGGAACAAGAAACATGCCTGTTCCACACAGAACAACGGGGACGTCAACAAAGAAGAAACAAGCCTTACACAGAAAAGAAAAGAAGACAACAATACAAGTATGATGAAGCACTACGCCGATTAGCCCCACCAGTGTCCTCACCATCGGACAGCACTAGCCCTGGCGTGCTGTGCTCATCCACACTACGTACTTTGGACTCTTAACCTTCTCCACATGGTTCTGTCATCTTTACCACCATCATTCTGCTGAACAACTTGGTGAACATCCTCACACTAACTTCTACAGCAAGTGTCGCAGCGCAAAGGTATGTTCTCTACAATACAGTATTCGCTGCTGGTTTCTATCATTTACTACAGTGCTACAACGTTTGGGAGATGCCCACCTGCTCCTTACTAAAGTCGTCTCACAGATGATGTATTTTACTAGACGTTCACAGGTATAAACTGTGCCTGACATTGCCTTGGGTCTGTTATGTTGTCCACCCCCCCAATCGTTCAAGAAAAGAACCTGCTCCAGACTTCGCCTATGAGCTGCTGTGGGTCGTGACCGCCTCCTTGGCAACTCACATGAAGAAGTATCTCTTGTGAAGTACTAGTCAAGATGTTCACGTGTAATTTTATTTTTACTGGAAGCATTTTCCCTTGCTGTTTTTTGCCTGATTACGATGATTTTATGTGACAAGCAATGGATCATTGCCGGTGAGTCACATTTGTTCTCTCATCAGTGATCCAGTTTTTTTTGGGGGTCATTAAACCGTTTCTTGGCGGTTTCGAATCTTAACGACTTTACAGTTAAAGTGCGCATTTTTACCTCACCGCTTTTGCCGCGCGATTCTCCTCAAGGAACCTCAGTGACGTCATGATCTTTCACGGCGAAAGAACTCTTTCAGTGACACTTCTAGGCGCAGCAGCGTGCCGAGAGCCTCCCGGCACTGCGTCATTCTACGTGCCGACATGTGTAATGCTACGGTGCCTTTCCCTGTTTTCTGCACACAACAGAAGGGTTGAGCACAACGCAACGATGTCGAACATGGCACGTTCACGCCTTGCCCGCTTGCTGTGCGGTGAAGGGGTCACCCTACTGACTCTAGTGGTAGGTCTCTCTTACTGCATTCCTCCCAAGGCGAACTTGGGTATAAGGTAGGATTGTCTTCCTATGTCATTACTGGAACATTTCATTCCCGTGGAACTTGAACAAATTAACTTTGCCTGATGTGCGGTACATCTTAAAGTACATTTTATGTCTGGTGACACTATTGTGCATCTACCGTGTGTTCATTCACTTTACGTTTCCCTACACTGGGATGGCATTGGTACTAGCCACGTCGCGGGATTCCTAGTGCCACTGCTTTTCACTCCGGACCGCATATGGATAAGGTTCAGGTATTCCTACCGCTTCCGGGTCCTTTCTGTTATAGGAAAAGTATGCCTTCGGATTTCCTTTCTGTTCATACCTTATTTGAATTGTCTATTTGGAAATGGAGTGGAGGATAGTGATACTGTTGTGTCTCTTCGCTTCCTCTCTGTTTTCTCCGGTACAGCTTTCCTATTGATGTTCACTTTCTTTTCATCTTTGGAATCTGTACCACTCATATTTGCTGTTATTCTTCCTGGGTCTTCTGCCTTTCCTTTTCTGTAGTGTTCTTCTCGTTCTCCAATGTCCAGGAGGAGTTTCTTCCTTCTCTTCTCCTTGTGCTTGGGTATGTCTTCTGTTCTGTTCGTGTCGTGCCTTGTCTTTCCTTCCTTGCTTGCCTGCCTGGCCGGTGGGTGTGCATAGGGGTAGTCTTTGGTGCGTCTACGTCTAAATGCTAACTTGTTGTTTCTTACGCCTTCTTACTGTTTTCTTCTCTGTTGTAATTCGTTGTTGGAGAGTATGGGTTTTTTCCATTTTTGTATTCTTTCCCATTGCTTCCTCCTCATCTTCTCCCACCTATCTCTTCGCTCTGCCTTGCTTGCGCTTTTCCTTAACGCTTACTCTGTTTCATCGTTGTTCTTCCTATGTGTTCTTTTCTTGGTTTAATCTGGTTACATTTTATTCATGTATCGGACTTGTGCTTCTGTTGTAAGGAAAGGGGATATGTAGTATCCTGCATTTGTTAATGTAATGTGTTTTACACCTCCTGCTCAGCTAGTGCTTGTGCTGTGTGCTCAATAGAATGTTGGAGTCTTGATGTGCCTTGGAATGTTGGGACACAGAGAGGTTAAGTGACAGTTGAGCATGGGCTGAGCAGCAGTCAGGCTGCTCCTGATGGGGCTCCCCTTCATAACTCAACTACCTGTTGTCTGGAACTATTCAACATGTTACCTGCTTGAATAAATCATCTTTAATTACATCCTACCTGCGTGGACCTCCTTACTACAGATTGTTCATCAGTAAACTCTAGATAACCTGATTTGCTCAACTTATGGTTGCCCCTTATGCTCCAGCAGGCGAATTTCCCGAAATCAATGGACAATTCTGAATGTAATGCCACATATTGTCACAGTACACATACAGTATTAGAAGACAGTGAAAACCTGGATTTCCCAACTTGGATTGCGTCTCAATAATAAGAAAAATAAGACTATGTTCCCACAGGAGTCATTTAATAATTTTCAGTTATTAAGGTACTAAAAATACACAGTTCAGCATGTGGACCAATCATTTAGTAGAGCGCTTGAATGCACCAAGGACCTAATTTACAAGATTTTGCCATAGGGTAGCGCCTCAGGCCTTACTGCTGCGCTGCCCTACGGCAAAAGAAAAGGGCAGGAATGTATTAGATACAGCGCATTCCAGTCCTATTCCCCTGCACTGGTGGACAATGGTCTTCCATGCGCCAATGCAGGCACCTTTCTGCCATGCTCCAAGGGTGCCTGCGTTGGAGAAATAAAGGTATTTCTCCTCATTGCACCTCCCTTATGCCTCCCCTGGGGAGGCATACATTTTTGGCGCTGCCTCAGAGCTCCGATTCCTCGTAAATCTGGGGCAGTGTCAAAATGCCATTAGTGTTCCTGGGAACAGCCGCAGCAACACCCATTGCACGTCCCTTTAATGCAGAAGACCGCGTTCAAGGGAATGATATTTACAAGGCCCCATTAAGCCATGCAAAGTGGCTTAGTGCTGTCTGGTAAATATGAAGCTGACCCCATCGCCACCGGAGCGTTGCATTGTAAATGAGGCCCTAAATATGTTAGGCAGTTTTTATTTTAGTACTGTCAATTCTTTCATGTGTTAATCAGAAAATACAATCACAAGATGTAAAATGGTGACAATCATTTATGAAAAGCTAAATCATACCTGTATTGCATTCATATATCCTTTTGTATTGTAGTGCAAGCAATCACATACAGAATCCAGAATTTATCAACATTTTCACCCAAATATGAATTTCGTTTTACATTAGTTAAGGGCTTCCTGTAACACTGCAGTGCGTGGTTTTGTTTTTTTCACAGATCTTTCTCCTTTCTCAAGATTTTGTGTCTGAAGTCCAGTATTTATACCCAGTTGTGCCTTTGAAGTGGGGAAGGAACTTCCAGAGGCATGCTATTGAAGTGCACCGATGTTCTGCCTTGCCTGGCTCCAGACTAACTACAGGGGCTATGCAGCCTTTTTCATGGACACAGGACACAGCCTACTCAGGTGTAAGTGAGGCTGTGCCCAGCTCCTCCCTCCCATTCTGCCAGTGAAGGCCCATCCAGTTACACCTAAGCTCCCAATTGTGTGTGGCTGTCTAGGAGGAATACACAAGCCCAACTGCCAACTAGTCCCAGTCATGTGACCAGAGACAGGCTACAGCCACCAAATGGCTAAGGCAAAAAAATGGCAACTTTCTAAAAGTGGCATTTTTAGAACTGCAATTTAAAATTCGAGTTCACCATAAATTCTGATTTTAAATTGTGATTCCAGAGACACCAAGTATCTCTTCTTATTGGGAAATGACACTTATAAAATGTATTCAGGCAACTCCAATGCTATCCTAAGGGAGAGATAGGCCTTGCATTAGTGGAAACAAATTCAAGAGTTTTTCATGACTAGGACATGTAAAACTTAAAAGTACATGTCCTACTTTTTGAATGCATTGCACCCTGGGAAGTCCAGGGCCTATCCTCTTGTTAGCTTATACGTATTAAAAAACGGAAGGTTTGGGCCTGGCAAAAGGTTTATCTTGCCAGATCGAAATGGCAATTTAAACTGCACATACAGGCTCTGCAGTGACAGGCCTGAAATATGTTTAAAGGGCTACTTACGTGAGTGGCACAACCAGTGCTGCAGGTCCACTAGTAGCATTTAGTTAACAGGCCCTGGGTATATGTAGTACCACTTTACCAGGGACTTAAAAAATAAATTAAGTATGGCAGTTGGTGATAAGCCAATATTATTATGTTTTAAGGAGTGAGCACATGCACTTTAGCACTGGTTAGCAGTAGTAAAGGGCACAGAGTCGTGATGCCAGCAAAAAAGAGATCAGAAAAAATGGAGGAAGAAGGCAAAACGTTTGGGGGTGACCTTGCAGAGATGGCCAGGTCCAACACCTACCCCCTCCCTTGTGTCATTTTGCAACCTTTTTTGTACGACTCAGGACTGAGTTCCCAGTCCTAAGATGGCTGCCGCCACATCCTTATTGATGAAGTAGCAGCCACCATGAGGTCTGTCGGCCCTGAGGCTCCTCCATTTCATTAAATATACAATGTTTTTGAGCATTAATTGCTCAAAAACTACTGATTGGGTTTACACCTAATCACAAAAAGCAAGTTTTTCCAGACCATCATCGAGCTTTCTGCAAAAGTTGGTGTAAATCTGTGAAGTGTTTTTTGCGGTATTGCTATTCAATTTTCCAATTGAAAAATGTATGTGGAGAACGTGCTTTGGGACCCTCCCTTTTTCTTAGTACCTAATTGATGGATCACCCCAAAAATTTCCAGGAAGGAGATCAGGTAGATGAGAATTGTTTATGGAACATTTCGTGAAGACTCGTCAAGCAGAGCCAAAGTTATTATAAAAACAAAACAATGCTTTTCCTATGGAAACACAGACCTAATTAGTAGTATAGATAGGTTAAAATGCCAGTTAAACATACCATTTCACACTAACAACTCCACTGAAATTCACCAGTTATAGTTAGCTTAAGTAACTATAGCTCGTACCCTAAGGTAACTATTACTTGCGCCACCACCATGCACAGTTTTCTCATCAATAATTTGATCGCAAATGTTGCAGTGATATTATGAATGAGGTCAATTAAAATGTCACAAATTATGCGATATGTTGGATAATTGGCAGTGCATGGTGAGGGCGTGAGTTATAGTTATCTTACTGCATGAGCTATAGTTACTTGAGATAGCTATAACTAGTGAATATCAGTGTTGATTTTAAAAAGTTGTGCTGTCACTGATATTGTCACTTTCGTCACTTTAACCTTTGCTTTTTCAGTAAAAAGAAAATCTATATATGTATACGCAAATATGAAATATGAAAAACACAAAGGTTACAGGGAAGTTATAGTTTGGAGCTGAAATTAAAAAAAACCTTTGGTTTTTTCAGTTAATTTCTATGTTTTTTTAAGTAGTAATGGCGTTTGGAGAGTGGTGGAAAAAGGGGGGCAGGGCCTCTGACCAGCTCTCAGGAATCCAGCTGTGTAGGACTTACAGAAAGTACCGGGAGGGCTTCTTAGCCCCCAAGGTTCCTCACCATACAAGAGGACTTCCTTCCCAACCAGTAGTGCGTCAGGAGACAGTGCAGTGGTGGAGAAAGGGGGCGCGGCCTCCAATGACCTCTTAGCAATCCTGCTGTGTGGGATATACTGGAGGTAACTGGAGGGGTCAGTCACCCCCAAGGACCCTCAGCAGCAAAGGGGACATCATGCCTCAACTAGTAGTGCACCAGGAGGCGTGTTTGCAGGGTATTAGAGAAAGGGGGCGGGCCACAAAGACCTCTCAGCAATCCCGCAGTGTGGGACTTACTGAAGGTTACAGGAGTAGTTGTCCCACAAGGACATCCTTGGTGGCCAACAACTCCTCCTGTTACCTCCAGTAACTCCCAGACAGCGCGATTGCTTAGAGGTCTTTGGGGGCCACGCCCGCTCCATTGTGTGATTTAGCCCCGGGGAGGTGGTGGTCCCCAGGGCTGCAAGGGGCCATGCTGCCCGCATTGTTTTTAGTTAAAACCCTGGGGAGGCGGCCATTCCCGGGGCTGCGGGGGGTCCTCACCGCCCCTGCATTATGTAAATTGAAAGCCCCCGGGGAAGTGGTGACCCCCAGGGCTGTGGGGTGGTCTGTGGTGCCCCCCCCCACTTTGTTTATAGATGAAGCCCCAGGGAGGTGGCGGCCCCCGGGGTTTGGGGGATGAAAGAGTCCCCCATTTAGAAAACTATAAGTGTCAAGAAGTAGTTTTTATTGTTTAGTTAATTAAAACCATAACAAGATAGACAAGATACAACAATACAATTTTCGTAAAAAAATATACAAGATACAACAATACAATTTCATAATCAAAAGAAGACTTGGATGACCCCGCATAAGTCCATGAGATCCTTATGTGGAGCTAGTCTGAGCTCATGGTGTTTAAAACTGGCCAAGTCTGAAAACACAGACTTCATTCTAAATATCGTACAGAATACACATTTCATCTAAGATCAGTGTATAGAGTGCAAGGTTAGGGGGCGTGGCTTAGCCAGCAATGGAGCTGGACGCGTAGTTGTGGAGCTCCACCATCGGCTCACGGCTCTGGCCGAAATATCCGGTTGATAACAGAAACTGGTGGCCACGGCTAGACGAGGCTGCTCCTGCGACTGCCCTGATGCCTCGGTGGCGACGGTAGGAGCCTAGGTGGCGTGCTACGCTGTGCGGCACCTCCCGGCCCGAGGACTCGCCGTGTGCGCCCTGCGGGTGCCGGCTGCGGCAGGCTACGTGAGGCCGGGGATCGGCCCCGCCTTCTGGGTCCGGCGGGCTATGGTGGATGTGTGTGGCCCTGCATGCGGCCCGCGATTGCTGCTGACCCCGAACGGTCATAGCTGATCTCCAGCGGAGGGGGCTGGCGGCTCAGCTCCTCACTCGCGGAGCGGCGGTGGGAGAGAGGTACGCACTTGCAGAGGGCCTGTGTGAGGCTCCGGGGACCGGCTCCACCTGATCGGCCTACCCGCAAACAGCTGAGACACTGTGGGGCTAAAATCGGCACCTGACTTTCGCAGGCCCATCTGGAGATCTGGGCTGTGGGGGCTGGGGAGCCGGTGAGTAACGGTTGGCCCGTCCCCCGGCCGCGAGGTGAGGAGCGGTGCTGGGACCGCGGCCTTGTATGGGACATGCTGTGGGAGAACACCGGTGGGTGTCTGACCGGGCCGCAGAGGTGATTTCTTTGGTCTGCAGCCTTCAGTGGGCCTCCGATTTGTGAATTGACCGCGAGAGGCCATGTGAGATCGGGGATTGCCTCCTCCCCCTGGACCTTGTTGGTAGCTGGGCTCCGCGCTATTTTGAGCGCTGCATACAGCTTGCGCCGGCCAGAGATCAGCACAGCTGGAACTGCGTTGTGGAGTCCGTTGAGGTGCCCCTCTGCGAACAGAGCTACCAGGTGGGGAATGGTGGTGCCTGCTGGGCGGCGGCAGATCAATGGTGAGGAGGGGCCTGCTTGCTGAGCTTCGCTGGACGGCGAGGGGCTGAAGGTGGACGGCGGTCGTGGACTGTGGCGGCTGGTGTTCCGAGGACGCTGGTGGGCTCCTGCGGTGAGGCGAAACAGGTTTGCGTCCAGGGACTGGCCTGCCCTCCTGCGGGTGATTGAGGTGAGGCGCTGGGCCTGGTGACTCGTCTCGAATTGGTAGTTGACCTCCTCCTCCCTGTGCTGGAGAAATTGGGACCTCCCGCCCAAGTTAAGTAACCTGAGACAAGACTGTGGTCTGGCACATCAGTGCATCGAGGGGTTAGCTTTACGTGGTTCGTTAATGCTGTTGAGTGTAATCTGAAGAGCCACGGGACTTAATACTGCCCACACACAACTTGCACGCCGAAGACCGGCGCTGCTTGGGCGGCTCTCTGGACGCGACCTGTGGGCCTTAGTGGGGGCCACCGCACAGGTGTCTGTTGCCTGCCATATAACCCGCATTCTGGCTAGCACGCTACAGTGGATGAGTGGGGAATCCACTGCTTCTTTCGGAGGCGACTGACGTTTCATTAGCCATCACTTCATGTCGCGCGGGGCCGGACGAAGACTGGCACTGGGGGTGCAGCGGCTCCTCACCCGCAGACTCGGGCGCACGTAGACAAGATGGCAGGAGCGGAAACACAGGACCCAGTGACGCACAGGCTCGATGCGGTGCTGGCAGCTGTTGAAAAGTTGGGAGAGACTATGAACCAAATTCGCGCCTCCTTAGAAGGCAAGATAGACAAGGTGGCACTAGACCTCACGTTACTACATGCGGATCATCGCAAGCTCACAGACCGCGCGGCCGCCACAGCGGGAGAAGTTGCAGAGGTCTCGCCACGAGTAGCCACGGCTGAGAAGCACATTCGGGACTTATTGAATCGAGTGGAATTCTTGGAAGACAGAGCAGAGGATGCCGAAGGCAGGGCCCGCCGCAATAATGTACGCGTCATAGGTCTGCCGGAAGGAACGGAGGGGAGAGCTGCGGTGATGTATGCGGAAGACTGGATCCGGTCGCTGGTTCCGAAGGAGGCCCTGTCTCCGCAATTTGTGGTTGAAAGCGCGCATAGAGTGCCTGCCAAACCTCCGCCTCCGGGCTCGAATCCGAGGCCGTTTCTGATACGCTTACTGAACTACAGAGATCGGGATGCCATACTTCAAGAGACTCGGAAGCTGCAGGACCTTCAAGTAGACAACCACAAAGTTATGATCTTCCCGGACTACACGTTCCAAGTCCAGAAGCAGAGACACTCATTCCTGGCGGTGAAAAGGCGTTTGCGACAATGTAATCTTAAATACTCCCTGTTGTTTCCGGCGAAACTAAGGGTAGTCGCGAATGGCAGGACACACTTCTTCACTACCCCGGACAGCGCTGCAGAATGGGTAGAATCCTATACCTCAACACCATTAGGACGGAGAGAAACGCTTCCGGAGGCCGCACCACGGCGCCGCAGGAGTAGGAGAAGGAAATCGCAGTCGTCAGCGTCTCAGGCTTCTGGCCCTGCACCGGAATTAATCTTAAGCGGTCAGCTTGAAGCAGTACAGGCAGTGGCGAACATCAGTGGAACACCGGGACAGGTTTCTGATTCAGACTCTGATCGTCAGGGCCCGCACAGCGACGAGGAACTTTCGGACGGATTCCCTGGCTCTCAAGACTCTCCGGCGTTACCGCATGTTACTCCACAGACCTCTGAAAATATAGCTTGAACATTTGTTTGTATTGTTAATCCTTCCTCCATTTGTGGATAGCATGATGTGAGCCACCGCCGGACATGCAAGTATATATAAATGACACTAAGTACTGTTAAGGTATTGTGTAGACTGTATTAAGGAGTCATATTAATGTTGGTACTACGTGGGATGGTGTCTCTGGTCGTTGCCAGGTCTCTCCCTCCATCTGTTTCTCCTTCTTTCAAGTATGGGAATATTATATATAGTAAATAGGCAGCGGCCCCAGTTGCTGAATGATCGGCCAGAGCCGAGTGTAGCCGCAATTGGCGATCCCCCTCATTTCTTTATTTGTTTAATTGATTGCTGTGCACAATAGTCTCCCCGGACGCAAGTAGTGTGCCATTGCATCATAAGTTTGAGCGACTGCCCGTTGCAGATTCGCTCTTATGGAATTTTTTGTGCGTTGTTTATTTCTTATTTTTTATGCCATCTTATATCAACGTGGGTATGAGTTTTGGAGAATGGATTCATACAGAGGTGTGTGCTCCGGGATGAACGATGCAATCCTGCTGCCCCCCTGCTGTCCCCCAACCGGCCGGGGTCAGTTGCATTCCTGATACATGCTGTTTATGGCTCCCATTAGGATAGGCACATGGAATGTGCGAGGCATACATAGCCCAGCGCGCCGCTATCTTATATACTCCTATCTTAAGCGACATCACATACAAATAGCGCTTCTTCAGGAAACACATTTGGCTAAGGCAGAAATTGCGCGCCTTCACAGGCGCTGGAGAGGGCAACTATATGCAACAGGTTATTCGTCCTACGCACGGGGGCTCTAGTGTGGGTGAGGCCAGGGACCCCGTTTCAGGTGGTAGACGTGATAGTGGATGGGGAGGGCAGGTATGTTTTGGTAAGGGGGACGTTGGATGGCAAGCCGATTGTATTGGCATCCCTTTATGCGCCCAACGTTGAGCAAGCTGCTTTTTTAGATCAATTGTCGCAGAAGTTATCCGTATGGCATGATATTCCTATGGTTTTGGGTGGGGATTATAACTGTGTCCTAGACATTTCTCTAGATCGGTCCTTTCCCCCTTATCGGGCTCCGCCACACATGCGGCAGCGAAAGCATTGGCAAACTGGGCTACGCAGTGGCACTTCACAGACGCGTGGCGACATAGGAATCCACTAGACAGGGTATACTCCTATTACTCTGGGGCCCATCGGCTGTATGTGCGTTTAGACCGATTTATGGTGTCGGATGGACTCCTGCCCTGCATTGCAGATGCGCTATATATGGGACGCACACACTCTGATCATAACCCACACGTCTTGGAGCTTCAATGGGAAGCAGAACTACCGCCGGTTCCGATATGGCGTCTTCAACCGGATGTACTGCTTGATGCGCCATTTCGCGACTCGCTGGCCACCGCTGTAGCACAATACTTCGAAGACAATGAGGGAACGGCCACTTCAGCGTTGGTGGAATGGGACGCCCTCAAGGTAGTGACCAGGGGACATTGTTTGGGGACGCAAGCGGGAATGCGCAGGCAACTGGAAAAAGACCTTACCAGTTTAGAACAGAGACTAGCCGCAAGTGAACAGGCTGCCACAGACGGCGCTCAGGAACGGCTGGAACGCCACAGGGAGGAACACACGCAGCTGCTAGAACGGTTGCGCTGTCTCAATTATGCTGCACACTCGGCGAGAACGCATCACATGGGCGATAGAGCGGGCAGGCTGCTCACATGGCTTATCCGCCAGAACGAGTCGTCGACGCCGATAGCGTCGGTGAAATCAGCCACTGGAGATATCGCGTACACCCAGCGGAGCATACATGGTGCGTTTGTCACACACTACCGAGACCTGTACAGCTCGTGTATGCGGGTTGTACCTTCAGAACTGCGGGATTATTTGGGTGATATAGCTTTGCCGCAGCTCACCCGCACCCAAAAGGATGAATTAAATGTTTCCCTTAGCCCAGAGGAAATCCGAGATAGCGTTTTCTCCTTGTCTAACGGGAAATCGCCGGGTCCGGACGGTCTACCGGCCGAATTTTACAAAGCATATTCACATATCTTGGTACCGCAATTATTGAAGGTATACGAGGCGGCACTAGATGACGCTGCCCTCTCCACCACACAAAACGAAGCCCTGCTGGTATCCCTCCTCAAGCCTGATAAGAATCCGGAGCTGCTGGGCTCTTATCGGCCGCTTGCGCTCCTCAACACGGATTACAAGATATTTGCATCTCTATTGGCCAGGCGCCTTTCACCATTGGTGTCTACGCTGGTGCACCCCGATCAAAATGGCTTTGTCCCCGCGCGATGTACCTCCCTCAATATACGGAGGCTATTTAGAGTACAACAATATGCAACACATAGTTGGCCACACTCAGGCTGCCTGGTACTAGATCTAGAAAAAGCCTTTGATTCGTTGGAATGGCCCTACCTGGCAGCTGTGTTGGAAAAGTATGACTTGGGGGATCATTATTTGCGCATGGTTAGTCTATTGTATCGGCGACCTACGGTCCGGGTCCGCACCGGCAATCTGGTCTCCGACTGCATTAGGGTGAAACGCGGGACGCGCCAGGGCTGCCCACTGTCCCCGTTGCTGTTTTCTCTCGCTATGGAGCCTCTGGCGGTACTGCTCAGGACTGATGGTGAGCACTGGGGTATACGGTTGGGAGATGGGTTACATGCCGTTTCCCTGTATGCGGATGACTTGCTGTTGTATCTCCGAGATATCACGGCGATCCCGGAATCCATTGCAGGTATACTTCAGGCATTTGAGGAGAAATCAGGTCTGCGGGTCAATTGGGCTAAGTCAGGGATATACTCATTTAATGCTGGCGCAGTGCAGGAAGAAGTCACTTTGAACGGATCACCTCTCACGTGGTATCCCACCACTTTCAGGTATCTTGGAATTTTTATATATCGCTCACCTGATGACTTATTTGACGGAAATTTGGTGCGGGCTGTATCAGCCATACGAGCCCAGGTGCAATTTTGGAAAACGCTCCCACTGAATGTGCCGAGCCGTATAGCTTTGTTGAAAATGATTGTACTCCCTAAATTGCTCTATTATTTTTCCAATCTCCCTCTTTATGTCCAGCCTAAGATCTTTCGAGATCTGGAACGCTTGTTCCGCGATCTCATATGGAATAAGGGCAGGCCACGGGTAGCTTTATGGAAGATGTATGCCCCTATCGATCAAGGTGGGTTGGCCGTTCCTAATATGGAGTTGTATTATTTAGCTGCACAACTACAGTGGGTGACGAAATGGTTGGACGGTAGACATCTGGAGGACACGGCAACGCTGCAACAGCCCTGGACATATTCTCAAATATGCCATTTATACCACCCCATTGTTAAGTCCCCGCGGCCAAAGCAATTATATTTAGGCCTGGCCCATAAATGCTACAAAAGAAGTTTATATCTTACCCGCATGACGACACCTTATGCCCCGATCTTGCCATTATTGGGGACCCCACGAGGGAGGTTGGGCACGTCGGAGGCAGTGTTGTCGACCTGGCATGAGGCAGACTTACACACTCTGGGTGATTTGTATAGGGACGGGGCACTGCTCACATTTGAGGCATTGGTCGAAGAGTCCGGGTTATCGGCGGGCCAATTCCTACTACATACTTCTCTTTTGAAGGCTCTGTCATCGGTTTGGGGTGATCTAACGACTGAACCACCGACGCACCTGGTGTTGCAGTACCTGCATGTTATGGGGGCAGGATCGCATGTAGTACACTGGCTGGTGGAGGCGCTGCTCGCGCACACACTGAAACCGATGCAGCGACTCAGGGAGCGATGGGAGACAGACAGGGGCCGGCCCTGGACGGAGAGGGAGTGGGGGGCCATACTGTCAGGAGCTAGGAATATACCAAGAAATGCCAGGTTTAGGCTCATACAAACATATATCATACATAGGGCGTACCTTTCACCGGACATGATAACTAGGTATTTTAACACCGCCACTGCTGCATGCGCACGCTGTCAACAACTTGGTGCGGACCTGCTCCACATGCTGTGGGCCTGTGCATCTCTTCAGCATTACTGGCAGGAAGTCGTCACGGCACTGAACTCCTGTACGACCATGCAGCTGCCAATGACATGGGAGTCCTGCCTCCTAGGGCTCTATGCCAGATCCAAAAAAAACAAAGTCGCCTCCAGATTTCAGGATTTGGGCTTAATTACTGCAAAGCGCCTTATAACCAAAAACTGGAAGAACACGAACCCTCCAGTGGCGCTCAACTGGCAGCGATCCTTCCTGACGTGGGCACAAGCGGAAAGCACGGTGTTGCGTGGGGAGGAGACAGCAGGGCTCCGTAAATTCCCTATTGCGCAAGATTGGGATGCACTTCTCATTACATTACGGGCCAATACTGCCGCCGCTGTAGAGGGCAACTTAGTCACCGATCAGTGATTGCACCATACACCTGCTCCACATCTCCCTGACTCCGAGCATGGGGTGATGTCCATTCTCTGGCTGTCTGGCTGGACACTGGGGTCCCCTTCTCCTGATTGGCAATTACACCTGACGGTACGCACTATCCCATTGCACAGAGAGTACTAGATCCAACAATATCTTCAAACACTCAGCCAAGAGAGAATGTTTCCATTAGTATTTTATGATGGCAAATTTCTTTTCTCTCCTTTTTTGTAATGATTTTTTTTTTTTTCGTTCTTTGTTGTTAATAGTATTAGGTTGGGTTGTATAGTTTTAAATAATAAGATTTATTGGACATTCTCGGTGCTCTCGTTTCATACACTGTCACTGGACGGAAAGGTCATTTCTTTCATGTAATAACGTACAATTCAGTCCTGAGAAGCAGCAAAGGTATTTCTGCGTTGGAGATAAATAGGAAAATGTTAATATGTACCCAACTTACTGAATCGGGAGTTAGTTATGATTAGGACCGATCATAAAGCTAAAATTGTGTAATAGAACCATTGTGAGCGATGGCACACTGAAATTCAAGTGTGCATATCTAGCAGAGATGCAAGTCATGTTCTTAGCAAATGTAAAGACATCACCAACGATATTTTGTTGAAATATGAGACATATTTGTTCCTTTATATACTATATAACTGTTATTGACATTTGGATATAATGTGAATGTATGTGTGGAATACTCTGTTTGGGATTGCAGAATTCTGAAAATGCCAATAAAGAAATTTAAACAAAAAAAAAAAAAATAGAGTGCAAGGTTAAAGGAGTTTATTCAGTGTGCAAATATGCAAAGTATGCTCTGGCCTGGTTTGCCGAGAGCATAAAGTGCATTGTGCTAACAGGAACTATCACGCATGTTTCCTACTTACATAGCAGCCTGGTGTGTCCCTTCTTTAAGAAAATATTAAGTGTGCAAAGTGGGCAGGGTAGACTTACACTCCATTGTTAAACGTGGGTGTTCCTAGATTACATGCAATGGCTGGGCATGTAGAGTGCATTATGCCCTCAAGATCTTTATTGTTGAGTTAGTCAAAACAATTTAAAAAAAAGTTTAAAAACCATTATGCATATTTGCTGAGATTTCTGAGTGCGTTTTGAGTCTGTACGATACCCTATGCGACAACAGATGTTTGACCGAATTAAAATTATAAAACAGTGCAGTTAAAATGCTTAACGTTCAGTGAACACTTTGCTCAGTAGTATATCTTTGGAAACATCAAGGGCTTGATTGTTAAAAGAATTTAAACTATCCCCTCTACCCCTGCTGCATTTGTAACTGTTTGTTGATTTGTTGAAGAAACTTTGTTGTCCTGCAAAAAAGGTGCAGTGACTGGCTATTCAACAAAGCCATCGCGGCGGGTCAGCAGGATCTTATCTGGAGTGACCGGAGAGCTGGAAGTCGAAATTGTCGTCTCAATTGACTAGCAGCGGGACAAATACACAAAAAATGTTGGACTGTCTCTTCCGCGCTCCCGCAGAGTCGACAAAGATTGTTCGGATAGATTTGTCTCCACATTGGAATCTGATCTTTTGAAGAAAAAGCTCCCAGTCGAATGAGAAGAAGGGAGTGCTGTATTGTTGAAGACGGTCTGAGGGGTGTCCGCGCAGCCCCCGCTTTGTGTATAGATGTAGCCCCAGGGAGGTGGAAGTCCCCAGGTTTTAGGGTGGTCAAAGAGCCCCTCATTTAGAAAACTATAGGTGGGCCCCGGGGGCAGCAGGGGAGGCCTGTATGGCTTTCATTTTTTTAAAAGTAGCCCTGGGGAGGTGGTGGTCCCCGGGGCAATATTGAGCCCCAGGAGAGGGGGCCTGTGCGCCCCCTCCATAAAAAAAAAAATACCCTTGGGACCTGGCCCACCCGGGGCAGATAATGAACAAAGCGCGGGAGCCCATGCATTGCTTTTTTTTTTAATTGCCCGGTTCTGCGGATTTCACTGAAATTGTTTTTCAAAAAAATATTTTTTTCCCTGGGGACGTTTCAGGGACGTTATAGTTAGTTGGACATTTTACTCGTACAAAACCAGAGAAATTCGGCCGTTATAGTTAGTTCAGCTAACTATAACTCGCGCCCCCGCAATGCACTGCTGATGACGTCACATATTACATCATTCTTGACATGCTCAGTAAGAAACGTTTAATCACTCACTTATACAGTGAGTCACGCACCTACTAAATCATCTATTCAGGCACTTATACACCCACTCATTCTTCAATACACCTTGGCATATATATATATAGAAAACATATTTAAACTTTACAGAAACACACATTCACTGGATGATGTCATAAGTGATGTCATCAGTGATGTCATTTGGGATGTCATTAGTGATGTCACTGAGCATGTCATGAATGATGTAATATGTGACGTCATCAGCAGTGCATTGCGGGGCGCGAGTTATAGTTAGCTGAACTAACTATAACGGCCGAATTTCTCTGGTTTTGTACGAGTGAAATTTCCAACTAACTATAACGTCCCTGAAACCTATGGTTTTTTCATGAATTTCTATGGTTTTTTTAAATGCTAATTTCTAACTATAACGTCCCTGAAACCTGTTGTTTTTTCAGTGAATTTCTAAGGTTTTTTAAATGCTAATTTCTAACTATAACGTCCCTGAAACCTGTGTTTTTTTCTGTGAATTTTGAAAGGTTTTTTAAATGCTAATTTCTAACTATGCCTACAGAGGTAGGACATGTGCAGAAAGAGGAAGAAAGGTGCAGAAAGAAGCAACAGAAATGCAGAGAGAGGCAACAGAAGTGCAGAAAGACGAAGAAAGGTGCAGAAAGGAGCAAGAGATGTGCACAAAGAACCGACAGAGGAGGAGAAAGAGGCCTTGTTGCAAAGTCATCCTGTGCCCCCAACTTTTTGCTGACGGGTACTGGTGGTAACTGACTCTCACTAACCAGGCCAAGAGCCAGTGCTATGCTAAAAGACACTTAAAATACAGTGAAAACACCTACATACACTAGGGAACACTATGCGTTGGGGTACCCCTGTGATTGGCATAACCTCCTCTGTAAGGCCCTAGTACATAATAGGGCAGGGGGATTCAAACTACCTCTAAGTCAGAGGTGCAGAAAGACGCTTCTTTAAGTAGTAGTCACATTTGCAGAGTGGTGGAGAAAGGGTGCTGGGCCTCCGACCAGTGCTCAGGAATTCCGCTGCATAGGACTTAGAGGAGGTACCAACAGGGCTTCTTGGCCCCCAAAGTCCCTCCGGAGTAAATTGGACTTCATCCGCCAACCCGTAGTCTGCCAGGAGGCGCGTTTGCAGAGTGTTGGAGAAAGGGGGGCATGTCCTCCTTAGACGTCTTAGCAATCCCACTGTGTGGGACTTACTGCAGGTAACAAGAGGTGTAGTTGGCCCCCAACGGCAACCTTGGGGGCCAACTACCCCTTCTATTACCTCCAGTAAGTCCCACACAGCAGGATTGCTAAGTTCTCATAGCAGGCCACGCCCCCTTTGCCCAACACTCTGCAAACGCGCTCCCTGGCGCGCTCTTGGATGGGGATTGAAGTCGCCTTCGCTGCTGGGGGTCCTTTAGGGGCAAACTAGCCTACGTCTTACCTCCAGCAAGCCCCACACAGTGGGATTGCTGAGAGGTTGACAAAGGCCATGCCCCCTTCCCCACCACGCTGCAAACGCGCCTCCTGGCGCGTTCTAAGTTGGGGTATTAAGTCCCCTTCATTCCTGAGGGTCCTTGGGGGCCAACTAGCCCACCAGGTGCCTCCATTATGCGCCACAGAGCTGCGTTGCAGAGAGGTGGTCCGAGGCCACGACCCCTTTCTACACCACTCTGCAAACGCAGCTCCTGGCACACTGCTGGTGGGGCGATGAGGTCCACTTGTGTCCTGAGGTCCTGAGGACACAAGAGGACCTCATTGCCCCACCAGCAGTGCACCACGAGGTGCGTTTGCAACATTCCCCAACAATCCCCAACTTACAACGCGCCAGGGGCGCGTTTGCAGAGTGGTGCAGGGAGGGGGCGGGGCCTCCGGCGAGATGCCAGCTTTTTAAAAAAAATTATTTTTCAGAAGGGGGCTGTGTGGCCCCCCTTCTTTTACTATTTTTGGGGCCCTCATCCCCCAAGGCCTGACCCCTTTCTTTAAAAAAGAAAAAAAAAAAAACAGGAAGGGGGCCGTGCAGCCCCCCTCCCGAGGCCAATTTCGGCCCGGGGACCCCATCCCCCAGGGCATGGCCTCTTCTTTTTTTTATTTTTACAGGGAAGGGGGGCCGCGTTGCCCCCCTTCCCTGGGCCACTATTGGCCCCGGGGACCCCTTCCCCCTGGGCTTGCCCATTATTCATTTTTTTTTTGAGGAGGGGGGCCACGTGGCCCTCCTCCCCAGGCCGATTTCGGCCCCGGGGACCCCATCCCCTGGGGCCCAGCCATTCTTTCTTTTTAAAGAAAAGGGTGGGGTGCCGCGTGGCCCCCCTCCTGAGCCACTTCTGGGTCTGGGGACCCCATCCCCCGGGGCCGGCCCTTTGCGTTGGGGACCGTGGGGGGAGCCCCAATGCCCCCACGGTCCCGCTGGCTCCCCGCCTCCTGCGGGAGCCGGCATTACTTTTGAGAAAGGGGAGCTGCTGACATGCAGCTCCCCTTCAATGAAGCAAAGCAGAGTTTGCTATGGCAGGGCGGGAGCCGTGCTCCTGCCCTGCGATAGCAAACTGCAATGTCCCGGGGGTGGGCACCCCGGGACATTGCAGGAGCCGGCCCTGGGGGGTGGCGGTCCCCAGGGCCATCAAGGGCTCCTGGAGGGTGACCGCGCGGCCCCCCTCCCTCCATTTTCAAAGCCCCGGGGAGGTGGTGGTCTCCTGGCCGGGGGTCCGCTACGGACCCCCACATTTGAATATTAAGTGCCCCGGGGAGGTGGTGGTCTTGAGCCCCCCCACACTAATTATTATTTCTGACCCCGGAGAGGTGGTGGTCCCCGGGGCTCGGGGGGGCCCGCGAGGCCCCCCAGCCTATTTACATAAATGCCCTGGGGAGGTGGTGGTCCCTGGGGCAGCGTGGGGGGGGTTGGGACCCCCATGCATTTATTAAGGAAGCCCCGGGGAGGTGGTGGTCCCCGGGGCTGCAGGGGGGCCGCGTGCCCCCTGCAATAAAATTAATAAGCCTCGGGGAGGTGGCGGTCCCTGGGGCTGTGGGGGCCCAGTGGGCCCCCACACCCTAATTTTATATTGCCCCCGGGACCCGGCCCACCCGGGGGCTTTTTTTAGTAATGAAGCGCGGGAGCCCGCAAATCCTGCCGATTTTTGTTTTTTTAAATGCTTTTTTTGGCCCTGGGCAGGCCTAGGGGGTCAGGGTGTTTCTGCCCTGCCCCCTTTTCTTGTTTTTTAACCTCTTTTTCACTGTTTTCTTGTGACTCGGTTCTACCGAGTCACAAGATGGCTGCCAACACATTCTGGTTTAGAGTGTTGACAGCCAATCAGAGTGAAGCTCGTGCCTGGGAGGAGTCGCAACTCCTCCTCGGTGCTCAGATATCGATATTTTTCTTTTTCTAATTTCTCAGGAACTACTGAACAGATTTATACCATTTAAAAAAGGGATCTTTCTGAACCAAGACCTACCTTTTTGCCAAATTTGGTGTAATTCCGTTCAGCAGTTCGGGCTGTAGCTTTGTCTAAAGTTTCCTATGGAAATTAACATGGGAAAAACGCGTTTTGGGACCCCCATTTTTTCTCAGCCCCCGCTTGACGAATCACCCCGAAGCTTTCAAGACAGGAGCTGACTGGAGCGGGCCACTAGTTTTGAAAATTTCACGAAGATTCGTCAAACGGCGTCAAAGATATTGGCAAAAGAAAAAACGCTTTTTGAATAGAAACGAGGTCCTAACTATAACTACCTACTGGCGACCGCCAGGTGGACATGGGTTATTGGTGGTAATGAATTTTTAGGTTTGTGGGTGGGTATGGGTTTTTGGGAGGTATGGTATTTTTTAGGGTTTAGAGTGGGTGTGGGTTTTTGAGTGGCAAGGGATTTTTCGGGTTTTAGGGTGGGTATGGGTTTTTCGGGTGGCAAAGGATTTTTTAGGGTTTAGGGTGGGTATGGAATTTTTGGGTGGTAAGGGATTTTTATGGCATAGGTTGGGTATGGAATTTAGGGTGGCAATGGAATTTTTAGGATTTAGGGTGGGTATAGGTTTTTGGGTGATAAGGGATTTTATAGGATTTAGGGTGGGTATGGGTTTTTGGGTGGCAAGGGGATTTTCAGCATTTAGGTGGATGTGGGTTTTTTGGTGGCAAGGACATTTTTAGGGTTTAGGGTGGGTATAGGTTTTTGATTGGCAAGGGAATTTTTAGGGCTAAGGGTGGGTATGGGATATTGGTTGGCAAGGGAATTTTTTTGTGTTTTTTGACTTGCCTATATCTTTTGCACCAGTTAATGAATCTTCCTAAACTTTTTTCCCAAAAAGTATGCCGGTGAGTCTAGCTGTGCATGGAAAGTTTTGGGGCATAGAAAAGTTTCCCATATTAATTACCTATAGTCTTTAGACACTGCTGCAGCCCGAACCGCTGGACAGAATTACACAAAATTTGGGAGAAAGGTAGATTCTGTTCCGGAGATCACTTTTTTTCATATTTGGTGTAAATCCTTTCCGTAGTTTTTGAGGTATTATAGGAAACCAAAATTGTATATCTGGGCATATGTGGTACTTTTGTAGTACCTTAGTATATATGTTTAAAACTTATAAACATTTAGAAAACACTACAAAATTACTGGATGATGTCATCAGTGATGTCATTTGAGATATCATCAGTGATGTCATGAGTAATGTCACTGACCATGTCATGAGTGATCAAATATGTGAGGCCAGAAGTAGTGTATTGTGGGGGCACAAATTATATTTAGCTCAGGTAACTATAACTGCTGAATTTCACTGGTTTTGTACGAGTGAAGTCTGAGCCTAACTATAAAGTTCCTGTAACCTTTAGTTTTTTCAGTGAATTTCTAAGGCTTTTTAAATTCTATTTACTAAGTATAATGACCCTGTAACCTTTGGTTTTTTCAGTGAATTTCTAAGGTTTTTTTTACAGTTAAGTAAGATGCCCATTGCAATGCACAGTTGGAGGTTAAACACAGGGCCTGGCCTGGCATTGTGCTGGCCATACCCAAGCTTGCTGCTCCTGCTCACCCTGCTCCCTCACTACAGCCATTTGTGGCTATTGTTCTTCCACAGCCCTTCCTGCATGCCCTAAACAGTTAGCTTGCTGGCCAATCCACCTCCTCCCTACCTGCTGGTGCCTCAGTCCATGCACAAGCCCCCTCCCTCCTGCTCTGCATGGTCTGATGTGCTACCAATGCCCTCCATTAAGCTTGATGTCCCTGCCCACTGCTCCTGCCCTCCGTTGCCCAATTCTATGCCTCATCATTGCACTCATGCTTAGCCTCTTGCTGCCCCTACTCTCCTTCCACTTGCCATCCGATGTCTGTGTGCATGCCCCAGCTCCCTCCTTTCTGCGCACCATATTCCATGAACCTGCCATGCTCCTATCTACGCTGAGTGTTCTCTTGAGCTGCCACTGTCCCTTCCACCTGCCTAGCATGGTCAGATGGCTGCCGCCTGTCCCTCCACCTCTACCCTCCTTGTCCAAGTTCCATGTCCCAGCTCCTCTCTACTGTCCTCCATGGTCCATTTTGCTGCCACTCCCTTCTGCCCTCCATACTCTGTTTTGCTACAACTTCTCCTCCTGTCTGTCCTGCATAGTTTGTAGTGAATCCCTTCCCCTGCCCTCTTTTGTGTGTGTCCAGCCCCTACCCCTCCCTTCAGTCTCCACCATGGTTCTTTGTGCATGCCCCTGTCCCCTCCCTATTGCCCACCATGGCCGTTGTGCTGCCACTAACCTTCCTGCTTGCCATACATGGTCTTCTGTGCCTCCACATCCTCTCCCTCCTGCCCTGTATAGTCAGTTTGCTGCCCATGAGCCCCTCCAACCTTTCCTTTTAAGTCTGTGTGTATGCCATTACAGTCTCACTGTTGCCTTCCATGGTGTGTTGTGCTTCAAGTGCCCATCCCTCCTGCCTTCCATGGTCAGCTTGCTGCTCCTGCCCTGTCCCCTTGCCCCCGGCCTGCGTTTTCCATGTGCAGAACCCTATCCCCTCTCTCCTTCCTTATCTGGTCCTTTGTGGTGCTCCTGCCCCCTCCCTCCTGCCCTTATGCTGCAACTGTCCATCCTGTCTGTCCGGTATGGTCGGCTTGCTGTCCTTGCCTCTTTCCCCTCTGTTCTCTGTTGTCAGTGTACATGGCACTGTCCCCTCCCTATTGCTATCCATTGTCCTTTGTGCTGCACTCCCATCCCACTTGCCCTGTGCAGTGTATTGTGCAGTTACAACCCCTGATGCCTGCTCTGTGAGGTCAGTTTAGTGCCACCTGCCCATCTTCCTCCTGTTCTCTCTGATCCGAGTCCAAGTCCCTACTCCACTCCTCCTGCCCTCCGTGATCCAATGTACCTTATTTGCCAACATTTTGAACTTGGTAAGTGGGAGATTTAGAAAAAGAAAACCTAGGGAATTGATTTTCCCTATTGACTCACATTGAAAAAGAGGAGTTTGCAGGCAGGAGGCAGATAAAATAAGCCCTTTTGGGCTTAAAAACATTGGGAATCTACTGCCTTGGGTCTGTTGGCGTGTATGGTTGTATTGCCACTGCCTCTTCCTTCTGCCCTCAATGGTCTTTCTTGTTGCCACAGCCTCTTTTGCCTGTACTGCATGGTTGGTTTGCTACCCTTGCCCCCCTTTCCTCTGCCCTCCATGGTCTGTTTTGCTTCCACTGCCTGGTGAGAATGGTCAACTTATTGCCTCTTCACCCTCCTCCATCAGAGGGTCTTACTCCCAGAGAAATTATAGTTAGTGTTTTAAACAACTAAAATGG
Organism: Calotriton arnoldi; assembly: GCA_963921515.1. NCBI lineage: Eukaryota > Metazoa > Chordata > Amphibia > Caudata > Salamandridae > Calotriton > Calotriton arnoldi. The sequence goes on from CAWUFW010011979.1 coordinate 444,837, forward strand.
AGACATGTTTTCTGAGTTCTCAAATAGCGACAAAGCACTTTTAAATAATTTACTATATTTATGTTTTTTTATATAGTTTATCACTTGATTATTTGTTACACTTAAGGGAGAGGATGTGGCGTTACGGACAGAGCTGCAGACTTTGCAACTGGGGAACCAGGTTTGAGTTTCAGCGTCAGCTAAACATCCTGCGATTCTGGACAAATCACTCAATCTTCCCACGCCAGCAAAATTAATGTGTCCTTGAGTAATGAAGCTCATGTAATGTACTCCAATACTGTTGTAGGGATTCTGCACATACACAGAGCTATGCACAGGATAATAGGACCTCGAAGTACAGTGGTGAGCCAACCATACACCTCTGCACCCACAATCCCAATCCGACTAGCTTTAGCGTCTCATGAGCAGCGATGCTACCAATGATTAGACAACCCAGAACAAGGTATCTCTCTCTCTCTCTCTCTCTCAGGACTCGCAGGAGCAAGAACACCCTTTCATAACTCACTCATACCTGTCCACAACATGCGTAATAAGAGACACAGTATAGTTTAAATGTTTATTTCAACTATCGTGCTCTAAGATACAGTACACGTGCCAGTACTATCAGCATAATGCATAAGGATAAAATAATCAGCATAGTTACAATTCCATAGAATACAAACGGGGAAAGCATTTCATAAAGCAGTGGATATAGGGCTAAATGACCATACCACCCTCCCCGTGCTATTAGCTAGTTTATTATATAAACAGAAAACCTCTGGGCTTTGTCAGGCGGACCCTCATACCTCAATATCTAGATGCAAGGTTTACATCATCAGACAAGCACAGCTCTTCTCTCTGGAAAGGTTTTTCTCCAAGTGCCTCTAACAGTGAAATCACAATATTAAAAAGCACACAAATTTCTCCAGTGCAGCTGTACGTAGTGTTATGTCTGGGTGCGAGGGACTGGTCAGATCAGCAAGAACAAGGGACGTTGTTTTTCGACCTTGTACATGTTGTGCAGATGTAACCCACAGGGAACAGGAGAAAAGGTGAAAGGCAGAAATGCAGACAGTCCTAATATAGCCTGGCACAAGCAGAGGCTGGAAAAACAAAGTCACAAAGTAACATGCGCAGAAAAGGCATCATGGCAGCCAGGCCTAAGCCAACTTAGCAGGGCAGACCATGAGGCCACAAACAACATGACAATACTTTAGGGTCAAGTCTGCTCTATATAATACTGCAAAAAAACAAATAAGTGATTTGCACATTTCTGACATTAGGCTGTACTTGTGCTACATTTGGGTGACATATGTGCTATATTTGGGCTCTTGTTTCTCTAGTGACCATCTTGGGAGACTTATTTGTTATGTAGCTCCCTAATTTCCTCATTTACTGCAGTATCCTCAGTAGAAAATGCTTTCAGTTTTCTATTTCCATTCTATCAAGATGGCATTCAGATGTGCCACATTTGTGGCATAAACATAGAATGTTAGCTCTCTAGTTGTTCATTAGAACACTATAGTAAAGCTGCTGATCCCCAGTGATATAGCTGGCAAACTGCTGCTGGTGTTGAAAGTGCATGTTTCAGTCTGCAAGTCAGAATGTTTTAATGAAAATAAAAAAAGGAAGATATTTGAGATCTCACTTAAAATGTGTACACATTTTTCTTTCTACAGCACTACCCATCATTTCTACCACAAACTGATCCCTCTCATTTTGTTCCTTACTAAATTAAATGTTTTAAGTTCTACCAGTTTGATTCAATCAGCATGGCTTCAAGTGTGCCATAGTTTTGTCATAAATAACACTGGTAGCGCTCTAGTTGTTCTTTAGAACACTCTGGAAGGCTGCAGTATAACACAAGGGAATCAACTGACAGGTTGGTCCTGTTGTCAGTACATGATTTACTGAGAATGTCAGACTTCATTTTCATATGGCTGAGAAAGATAGTGTGAATTTACACTGGAGCAGCTTCCATAACCTCTATGGGAAAATCATGAGACAACAGTTTTCTCTCAAACATGATTCATAAAATCCCAGCAGAAGTCTTTTTCAAAATGTAAAATCACCTTAGAACACACCACTATTCTTAAAATTTGTATGGTACAAAACAACAAATGATATATTTTGTAACTAAGATCTGTAGCACCATTTATACGTTCTCCTTTTTGTGACCCTCAAAACCTTCCATTCAATACAATGCATTTCAGTGGGGTTCTATCATGTAGTTTGGGCCCAAGATGGCTGCTAACACTTCCTGGTTGAAGTGTTGGCAGCCAATCAAATTTCAGTAGCATTTCAGTAGGTTTCTGGGCCACCAGATATCTATATTTTTTCAACTTAAATATCTCTGAAACTACTGAACGGATTTATACCAAATCACAAAAAGCATGCTTTCTGGACCAACATCTAGCTTTCTGCCAAACTTGGTGTAATTTTGTTCAGCGGTTCGGGTTGTAGTAGTGCTCAAAAAATGAAAAATCTGCATTGATTTAATGTGGTGAAAACGCATTTTGGAAACCCCCTTTTTACTCGGCCCCCGCTTGACAGATCACCCCCAAAATTGCAACATATTAGCTGAACCAAAACGGGGACGTTTTTTTGAAATGTTTCTGAAGATTCGTCAAGTGGTGCCAAAGTTATTGGCAAAACAAAAAAATGTTTTTACTATGGAAGCTTTGGTCCTAACTACAACTAACTACTGGTGGCCACCAGTAGGTCATATATATATATATATATATATATATATATATATATATATATAAGCTCCAAAGTACCCAACGTACAAGGAGCACTCGAACGGCAACATGCTCATGAAGAGCCTTTATGGTATACAATCCGCCAGCACAACGATAACTTTAAGCAGTCCAATTTGCTAGAGGCTTTGGCAATTGAAGGTGCATAGGACACCACCCTCATCATTTAAATGCTCCAATGCATGCCCTGGATGGGACGCTCTGCTGCGACTAGCAGAGCATTATGGGCCTTGTGGTGTCCTTTGTCTCTCTCCAGAAGGAGCGCGCAATGTTGCTGCTGTATTGTTGTGCCGGTGGATTGTATACCATAAAGGCTCTTTATGAGCATGTTGCCGTTCGAGTGCTCCTTGTACGTTGGGTACTTTGGAGCTTGGATAAACACGCGGCACACCCTGCCACGAAGGAGCACCACCCCAGGATGTGGGGGCCACGCAGTCTGTTATCGAGCAGGCCGACTTCGTGGGGCAGCAACGGATTTAGCATTTCCAACGGCACACCGAGGCCCATCTGGGGGCTATGAATGTTACAGCAGCAACATTGCACGCTCCATCGGGAGACAAAGGACACTACAAGGCCCATAATGCTCTGCTAGTCGCGGCAGAGCGTTCCATCCAGGGCATGCATTGGAGCATTTAAATGATGAGGGCGGTGTCCTATGCGCCTTCAATTGCCAAAGCCTCTGAAGAGAAGTGGGGACACTTCGAAACGCGTCAGGCATCCATGGCAAATTGAACTTCTTAAAGTTATCGTTGTGCCGGCGGATTGTATACCATAAAGGCTCTTCATGAGCATGTTGCCGTTCGAGTGCTCCTTGTACGTTGGGTACTTTGGAGCTTATATATATATATATATATATATATATATATATATATATATGTTCATCAATGTGTCCCCACTTCAAAGACGCACTCCACAGCAGATCTAGTAAAAGCAAAAGGCATTTTTAATTCAGAGTTCTTTGTTTGCCTTAGGCGTTTCGGAGCACAGCTCCTTGATCACAGGCTGCCAGGGTGCATGCAGACATACTGAAAGGCACAACTTCTCAGCACATTTCAATTGACATTTAGTAGGTTTCACAGGTGAGTTAACTGGTGTTCATGCTGGGATATGTAGTCCCTTTCAGACAGTGTTCTATCTCTTGTAGACTCTGCACTGCAACACTGAATATGCATTTTAAAATTACCCTCCAGTGGGCCTCCAAATTATAAATGCTCAGTAATTTGTGCTGATCTACTGTCCCAACCAGCTCCGGATTTCCAGGCTTTCATGGCCCCAACTTGGGGTGCTGCAGTCTTCACGGCTGGACTGCCGTTCAGTTAAATGTTCATCAATGTGTCCCCACTTCAAAGATGCACTCCTTAGCAGATCTAATAAAAGCAAAAGGCATTTTTACATCACTCATTACATGGTCAGTGACATCACTTGTGACATCTCAAATGACATCATTGATGACATCATCCCACGAGTTTGTTTCGTTACCTTACAGAGACTTAAATATACTAAGCTACAGCATAAGTTAAATTGCTATTAATTAGTTATAGTATTTCTAACATATCTCATCTGAGTAGCTGTGTGACTGTCTGTATCAGTGTGTGAGTAGATGTCTGAGTGGCTGTATGGGTGTGTGAGTGGCTTATAGATGTGTTAGTGGGTACATGAGTAGCTGTATGGGTGAGTGAGTGGCTGTATTGGAGAGTGACTAGGTGTGTGAGTGGCTGTATGTGTGAGTTAGTGGCTGTGTGAGTATCTGCATAGGTGTGTGAGTGACTGTATGGGTGAGGGATTGACTGTGTGAGTGTCTGTCCCTGTAACCTTTGTTTTTTTCAAATAATTTCTATGGTTTTCTAAATTCTATTTCCTAACTATAACATCCCTGTAACCTTTGTTTTTTTCAGTGAACTTCTAAGGTTTTTTAATTCGATTTCCTAACTATAACATCCCTGTAACCTTTGTTTTTTTCAGTGAATTTCTACGTTTAAAAAAATTATTTTTCCTAACTATAACATCCCTGTAACCTTTGTTTTTTTCAGTGAATTTCTAAGGTTTTTTAATTTGATTTCCTAACTATAACGTCCCTGTAACCTTTGCTTTTTTAGTGAATTTCTAAAGCTTTTACATTTTATTTCTTAACTGTAACCTTTGAGAGTGAGTGTGTGAGTGAGTGCATGAATGTGTCAGTGGGTGTGTGAGTGTGTGAGCGTCTCAATGGGTGTGTGAGTGGGTGTGTCAGAGTGGGCCTGGGAGTGGCTGCATAAGTGTCTCACTGGGTCTGTGAATGTGTGCAGGAGTCTCTGAGTTGGTGTGTAAGTGGGTGCAAGAGTCTCTGAGTATGTCTGTGAGTGAGTGCATAAGTGTCTAAGTGGGTCTGTGGTTGGACGCAAGAGTCTCTGAGTGGGTCTGTGAGTAGAGAGCATCAGTTTCTCAGTGAGTCTCTGAGTAAGTGTGTGAGCCTCTGCATGGGTCTGTGAGTGGATGTGTGAGTCTGAGTAGGTCTGTGAGCGGGTCTGTGAGTGTATGAGTGGATCTGTGAGTGAGTGCTTGAGTGTCTTAGTGGGTCTGTGAGTGGTGCATGAGTGTCTAAGTGAGTCTGTGATTGGGTGTGTGAGTCTCTGAGTGGGTCTGTGAGTGAGTGCATGAGTCTCTGAGTGGGTTTGTGAGTGGTTGCATGAGTGTCTCATTGGGTCTGGGAGTGGGTGCATGCATCTCTGAGTGGGTCTATGAGTGGGTGTGTGAGTGTCTGAGTGGTCTCTGTTTTGCCTTCTGCTCTGTTTTGCTTTTTCTGCTTGTTTTTCTGTCCTCTGTTTTGCCTTTCTTGCTCGTTTTTCTGCCCTTGGTTTTGCCTTTTCTGCTTGTTTTTCTGCTCTCTTTTTTGCCTTTTCTGCCTATTTTTCTGTCCTCTGTTTTGTCTTTCCTGCTTGTTTTTCTGCCCTTTTTTTTCCCTCTTATGATCCCCGGGGACCACCACCTCCCTGGGGCTTTACTGATATTGAGAAGGGGGTCTCAGGGACCCCCCTCCATTGAGTCCCAAGAGCCCAGGAGACCACCACCTCCCTGGGGCTTTATTGTGACCAAAGTAGGGGGGCGTATGTATCTCCCCTCCTGGGCCTTTTATTTGCCTTGAAGACCACCACCTCCCCGGGATTAACTTAAAAATTATGCACCTCTCTGGGGCCAAAGACATTCTTTAAAGTGAGAGGGGACCGCACAGCCCCCTCGTGGCCACATACGGCCCGGGGACTCCATTCCTGGGGCCTGGCCTTAACTCAATGGGGGAGAGGACCCACGCAGCCCCCCTCACTGGGTCGATTTTAGCCCTGGGGACCCCATCCCCCGGGGCCCTGCCTTAACGTAATGGGAATGGGGAGCCACACGGCCCCCCTCCCTGGGCCAATTTCAGCCCAGAGGACCCCATCCCCCGTAGCCCAGCCATGTCTCCTGGGTGCCGCTTAGGGACCGCAGGAGAAGCCTCAAGGCCCACCTGTCCCAGCCATCTCCCTGCCTCCTGCGGGAGTCAGGATTGCTCTCACTGACAGAGAGCTGCTAAACATGCAGCTTCCTGTCTGTGAGAGCAATCATTTTGTCTGTTTCCCAAAAAAGACGAAAATTCAGCTCTCAGAAAGCAGGAGCGGTTACACAGCTCTTGCTTGCTGAGAGCCCAGTTCATGTTTGCGCTGACTTGATGGGAGCTGTCAAAGCTCCTGCCAAGTCTGAACAAACAGCTATGTCCAGGGGGTGGGAACCCCGGGACATAGCAGGAGCTGGCCCTGGGGGGTGGCGGTCCCCAGTGCCATATATGGCTCCAGGAGGGGGATCACTTGACCGCCCTCCTTCAGTTTGCACAGGTTGACCCAGGGGAGGTTGTGGTCCCTGGGGCCAAATATGGCCTGGGAGGGGGAACACATGCCCCCGCCCAGTATTATTTGTTTTGTAGGCCCCAGGGAGTGGTGGTTTCAGGCGGTCTGTGCAGCCCCTCCCATATTTGCAAAATCTATTGCCCTTGGGAGGTGGCGATGCCCGGGGCTTGTAATAAGCCCAGGAGGGGGGTCCGCGCAGCCCCCCTTCATTATGAAAAAATGCCCCAGAACCTGGCCCACCCGGGGGCTCATTTTAAAACAAGCACAGGCTTTTTTTTTTTTTTTTTGCTGGATCCACAGATCTGCTGCAGTTTTTGGCATTATTTTTTTTTTTTGTAAATAGCTTTTTTTTGCCCTGGCATTGTCCCTCTGGGACCCCCACACCAAAACTAGGGGGTCACGGTATTCCTACCCTGCCCCCTTTTTTTAACCTTTTGTTCGGGACTTGGCTGAATCTGAGTCACAAATTGGCTTCCAACACTTCCTGGTTAAAGTGTTGGCAGGCAATCAGGTCTCTTGTAGAATCGGTGCCGATGTCTAGCGGGACACAGAATCAGCAAGTGCTGCCAAACATAGCCTCTGCCTAACCCACAAGGAGATAGGGGTGTGTAGAGGGAGCGCTGGCAATGGGTTGACTGAGGACTGTCCCGCGAAGGGAGCACTAGACAGGGCACGCGACAGCACAGTTTGAGAACGACATAGACAATTTGCCACTTGAAGTAAGATAAAGCAAATTTTGGGGTTATGGTACCTTGCTCCAAAAAGACAAGCAGGAAGTTTGCCTTCTGATCAAACTCCAAAGCTCAGCAAAGTATGTGGCGTGTTCAGTGCTTTATTTGAGGTGCCCATAAGATTGTGCTGTTCCTGAAGGTGAATAGTAGTGAGAGTTCTCTTCTTCGCAAAAATATGTAGTAATCTCTGACGTGGAACCATAAAGGCACAGAGAGAACTTAAACAATGGAGAAGTTTATTCCGGGTTCAGAAGAGCTCATGACGTCTCTGGCAGTGAAGACGACTACTCAAATCTCAAACCTTACCGATCCCTGTTTGGACAGCGTACCAGAAGATATAATGAGTTAAACAAACAATCTAAACATTAAAGGGAAAGTAACCTATCCCCATCACAGAATATAATAATTGTTTACCCCACACCCTCCAACATCACACATTTAGTTCTGAAAGTCAAAGGGGGATATTCTCAAGAACGTGTGTTAACTATCGCCAAATTCGCTTAACGCAACTTCTCACATCGCAGTCTATCGTGGGAAAATAACACCGTGTTAACGCAGTATTCTCAACCAGGCGGCACCATGCGATAGTCTCACGATAACGCGACAAATGTCCGCGTTAAAATTAACGCGACACCGAAAAAATGCGAAACACGAACGCTAAAAAAGTTGCGATGTCCCAAATCGTGAAACAAAAATCAGCGATAACCAGCGACAGGCCTGCGATTCCCCCGCGACATGAGGGAAAATGCATCATAAATGCAGAGAACAAAAAAGATAAAAAATTGTCACTGCGTAGCACCATGGACGCACCCGGACCGAGTGCAGAGGACAACGCGAACCCCACAAGCCCCACAGATGACCAGCCAGGAACCCCGGGGCCGGGGAAGAGCAAGGAGAAGAGGAAGAGGAAGACGGGGTTCAGTACGCAGGATAACCGGATCATCGTCACGGATGCGACAGAACCCTACCAACAACTGTTTGTCACCTCCACTGTGTCATCGGCAACACAAACGGAAATATGGCAGCACATCGTGAACAACGTGAATGCAGTCGGAGTGTCGAGGAGGACAATGGAAGAGGTCAAGAGGCACTGGAATGATGTGAAGGGCAAAACCAAGAAGAAACTCGATGCCAACATGAAAGCAGCAACGCAGATTGGAGGTGGGGGACCAGCGGCACACCAGGAGCTGGATGACATTGAGAAAATGGTGGCCACAGTCATCAGTCGGGATACGGTGCCAGGAGTTGGGGATTGGGACACTGCTCAACATGACCTGACACAACATCAACAGGGTGAGTACCGACCAGGGATTGGGGGTCGGGGTGAGATGGGCACAATGGCACACATGCACAATTAAGTAGAGCACACTGCACACCCACAATTACTCTGTATTATGTCCCTGATCCCCGTGCCACACTGCAGCACACATACATGAACTCAGGGAATGTGTGTTGAAATGAATTTATTTGCACATGCTGTGCCTGTGGTCATTTTGTACTGTCTCATGATTGCTAAGGACTGTCACAATGTGACGTCCTCATGTGAAGAAATTGTCAATGATGTTGTTCCTATGGGCTATTCCTGCTGCAGCTGCAGTGGGGTGTGGTCCACCTGCCTCATCTTCCTCATCATCGTCCGGTGCATCTGGCACTTGGATCCATGGGGCATTGCTGCATACACATATGTTGTGCAACACACAACATGCAACGATCATCTTGCACACGATGTCTGGGCTGTACAGGAGCCTCCCACCTGTGATGTCCAGGCACCTGAAACTGGACTTCAACACGCCAAATGTGCGTTCCACGATGCCCCTGGTGCGTTTGTGGGCCCAATTGTACTGCCTCTGGGCCTGTGTGTTCGGGGCTCAGAGGGGTGTCATCATCCAAGGGCAGAGTGCATATCCTTCATCACCTGTGACAGTGCAGAGAGACATGAGTCAATAGTTGGTTCTGCATGATGTGTTGGCAGGCTCACTAGTTGATTGGCGTGTGATATGTGTGTCATAGTGATTCCTGTTTGACATGTACTGCTTGTAGCAAATGAGCGCTATCAATGTGTATTATGTAGCCTCACTGCTGCTCCTCCCTCCCCCGAGCCTATTTACTTGTGTGCGCTGCGCGGTTGCATCACTTGCACTCCTACGGCACACCATTGTCATGCCTGTCTGCGCATGCCCACAACGACACTGTGATGTTGTGCATTGAAGGTGGGCGGCCACGTGTGTGTAGGCCTATGGTAAGGATAGGGCAGACACAGATGTAGAGTTCATGGCTGGCTGAACTCGCGATGCGGTCGAGGCAAGACCTTTGGCTTATGCTGCGGTAATAGCGATACACACACAACAGTTGGCATGTATGATCCTGGACCCCGAGCAGGCTTGCGCTCATTCATTTATCCCTTCGGCCGAGCCCGCACTCCGAGGGCATGTTACATTGCAACTTTGTCCATTGTGGGACGGGTGGCGCCGACACTACAACAGAGACACACGCATTAGGTACCTCATTGGCAAGCCCAACACTTAACCATGCCCAGAGCCCCGGGGTGATTATCCACACCCCTACGCTGGACTGTCGTAAGCCAGCCCACTCCGGCAACGCCTACAGGGGGGTATGACACAGCTACATGAACCAGGTCTCCCCCACTGCCTGAGGTGACATGGTTGCGTCCGCTGTACAATGCAATGTGGCAGGGCCCGGGGCCCTCATACATACACAATGACCACACGGACACACTTAGATAGTTTGTGGAACTGGCTACAGGCACGTGCGCCCGGCCCCTTTTATTGCCAGGGTCACATGTCCAGTGACGCCTGTGCTGGATGGGTGTGGGGTGAGTGTGAGCCAGCCCTCAAGGAGTGGTTGGTGCTGGCAACAACTACAACAGTGATCAGACAATCAGAAGTTCACAGTTCAAACAGCAAGGGTCCATGACTTGAGCTGCACGGAGTTAGTGGCCCCGGATGCACAGCGGCCGGCACATGGAACACCGCCACGGGACGGTGACTACCGGTGCACTGAGGTAGGGCCATGAGAGCTGAGCGGGTCCTCGTCGATGTCCAAGGTGAATGTCGCGGAGGGTTTTGGTGGACAGTGGAAGGTGATCTTCCAGGGCATGATACAGAGGGCAGTACCAAGCAGACACAGGCAATATGGAGGAGATGAATGCTACAGACTCACTTTTGACACCAAGTCAGTATCAGCTACATGATGATGAAGACAACCCCCAGGCCATAGACTCAGACGTCACCAACTTTCAACCAGAGAGTGTCCATGAATTTCGGGGCACGGAGTCAGTGGCACCAGAGCTGAAAGGGGATGCAGTCTGCGATGAGGCCTATACAATGGTATAAACTCTGCCATAAATAAATCAAGACTCAGTTCCAAATGTGTGACCTACTTGACCGTAGTGTAGGCCGGAGGCAGCGGTCAGCAGGGGCCCCCAGCCACGTGTCCTTGGCTTGCGATGCACAGAGTTAGTGGCACCAGAGCAGTCGTTGGTAGTGTTCGGTCACCTCCGTAACGAGGATCCTTTTTTCATCCGGACTGAACCGCGTCTTCCTCTTACTCCTCTCTTTGCGTACAATGATATGGACTCTGCCATTGAACAATCAAGACTCAGTTCCAAATGTGTGACCTACTTGACCGCAGTGTAGGCCGGAGGCAGCGGTCAGCACGGGCCAACCGCTGTTCAGGCAGCTCCTCCTGGTACTCTCACACACGATGTTGGAATGCCATGTGGCGATGATTTGTGGTTGACGGAGGTAGAAGCACCAGAGCTGAGCATGTGTGCAGCTTGCGACGATGCCGTACCGTGCCCTGCCTGGTCCGGACTGAATTGGATTGGTGTGAGGCCTTCTGGACCGCAGTGTAGGCAGTACACAGGTGACCCCGCGGTGCTGGGCTGCAGTGTAGGCCGAAGGCATTAATCAGCAAGGGCCCACAGACACGTGTCGTTGGAATGCTATGCACAGAGTTGGTGGCACCACATCGAAGGGAGTACGGTGATATAAAATCTGCCATAAACATATGTACTCTGCCATTGTATAATCAAGACTCAGTTCCAAATGTGTGACCTACTGGACCGCAGTGTAGGCCGGAGGCAGCGGTGGAGTACGTCAATGAGAAAGGAGTACTGGGGGCCTGTGTCGCGGAGGCCGTGATGGTCTGAGGAGGCTGCCATGGTTGCGGGCCTCGGGCTTGTAGCTTGCACCGGCACGTGGTGGGCCCTCTTTGACACACACCGGTGTCGGCAGGTGAGCAGTGAGGCCTGGGTGCGCTGGGGCGGGCAAGACGGGTCTTGGGACCAGCGGCCTGGGGTGCAGCAGGCGCACAGGATCGCAGGCACCGCCGCTCACGGCATCGGCCTCGTGGCGGGGTGAGAGGCGCCGCCCTGGCAGACACGTTGGCCATTCCGGAAGAGAACCACGCCCAGAGTAACGGGCTTTTTATTCACACCCCTATGCTGGCCTGGCGTATGCCGGGCCAGCCCACTCCGCTCACGCTTACAGGGGGGGACGTAACAAGCTACATTTCCGCATTCTTCCCCACTGGCTGCGGTAACATGGTTGTGTCCACTGTCCAGTACACTGCAGACACCAGCAGTGTATGTCGACATGGAAATGTCTGTGGTCTGCATACTCAAGTCTGTCCAGCACATCCACGCCACACTTGGCGTTGTGTACATTCACATTCATGGGTCACTTGCCTCCTTCGCACATGCCTGGTTCCCACCTCTCCCCACATTCTGCTATTGTGTGGCTGAGGTGCCATGCCGTTGATGGCTTGTGTACATGGCTAGCCCAGGTTGCCACAGTAAGTTGTGTTGTTGTGTCTGGAATGTGGGGATGTTGGTTGTCATGATGTATGTGATTTTGTGACGTGTGCATTCCCAGACTTGTGAGTTGTATGTTGGTGGAGTTGAGGTGTGTGGTGTGTTCAGTTGTTACTTACCGACGAGCAGTGCATTTCCATAGGTGCCATCCTGGAAGCGCTGGTTGATGATGGACTGTCGGAAGATGAAGGAATCATGCACACTGCCTGGGAAGTTAGCGACGACATTGGTGAAGAGTCCCCGGTGGTCCATTATTGCCTGCACATTGATGGAATGCGTGTGTTTCCTGTTGTGGTAATTGTGTGCAGTGGCGGCAGGGGGCACGAGGAGTACATGTGTGCAGTCGATTGCCCCCAACACGTGTGGGAAGCCAGCTATGCCGTAGAAGCCTTGCTTGATCTCCAGCTGTTCCTGCGCAGTGTGTGGAAAGTAAAGTTGCTGGGGTACCAAGCTGATGATGGCATCCAAGACAGGTGTGAGGAACTTTGACAGGGCTGGCTGTGAGACTCCTCCGACTATGGCAGTTGTTGGTTGGGAGGTTCCAGAGGGCAACAGGTGCAGCACGGCCAGCAGCTTTGTCTGCGGAGGGATGTTGGTTCTCCGCTGTGTTGGTACCGTCAGCCTGTGGCCAATGAGGGTCAGGATGCAGAGGATGGTTGTCCTTTTGAGCCTGTAGTGGGCAATGACTTCCTCTGGCGTTAAGTCTCCGAGGCTGGTGCATTTTCGGAAGGTCCGGTGTCTTTGTCTGCGCTGCCTCTGTGGTAGTCCGGGGGGGGGGGCCCTGGGGGGTTGGGGGTCCTGGCGGTGGTGGCCCTCTTGGGGCTCCGAGCTGCATGATCAGTAGCTCCATGGCATCTGTTGTTCTTCTGGTGTGACTGTGGGCTGGGCTCCCTTTTATGGTGCAGGTTGTCGTCCGACTTAGCACCAGGTAGGAGCAGGTGTTGAATCCATGCTGCTAACGCGCCTTATCGCATGTTTTTGAATCTTATCGCCGATCTGGCTGGTCGTTGAGAATGTTGCGGAGTGGTGTTTTCGCGGGTTTTTGCACGGGAACGCCTACTCTGCATCTCATTAGCGTTAGTTGCCGGTGTCATCTGTGGCGATGTTTTTTGCGGCTGCTATCGCGGGTAAACTGGTGATATCGGCTGTTAGCACCTGCTTGTGAATGGTGCGATAAATTTATCACCACTTTGGCTGCGATAAAGTGCCGCTAACTCGGCGATAAGTCCTTGAGAATATGCCCCAAAGACTGCAGAGGGGTTGCTTGGGAGTTCAGGGACCTCGCAGCCTACCTCGTGCCTACTTACGGTGTTTCCAAGGAAGGTAGCAGCACTTGGGCCAGGTTCACTAGACAGCCAATGACGGATGCCATCGTCGGAGGCTGTTTGTCAATGTCAGAGGGATATGAATATTGGGAGTTTTGTGAATATGCCAGGTGAATGTATTGCTAGGTAGTCTGTAGACTTACAGTACATTGGTCCATATCACATGTGACTTACGTGTTGAAAAACAAACATGAGATATCCACAGGCACAAATGCATAAGGTCAACAAACTACTTGAACGTACATTTTACGTGCTATTGGTTTGAGGAAAACATACAACATACATACACATAGTCACATATTTAAAATCATAGCCGTAATCAAACTACAAAGCAAACCCAGAATATATTCTCAGTAGAACAGTATATTATTATATAGTCAATATGTACTTATCTGCTTTAGAGAAGTAAAAAAAAAACCCTAACACGAATAAATACGAGGAAGTGAGAACCCATAGAGGAAATGCATTTTTAAAACCGAAGCTGCAGATTTAGTAATAAGCTAATGCATCAATGAGAGGTGCCCTTTAACCGCGGCCTATCTGTCATGGGTGGCCGCCATTACAACCTGCAGGCGAGACGCTCGGTGATTATGATGTAATTCACTTTAGATTATCCACTCGTAAATTGCAGCTCTCTCATTATCTCCTAATTCATTATGACTAGACTCCCGACTTTGAATATAAAATGTCCATCGAGGCAGAGAAGGCCATCTCAGATTCTATTAGCACGACTGGTTTCTGCCACAATTCATTTGGTTCGGAATCGGAACAGATGTCCCTTGTGCACGACGGCACCATTACATGATATTTCCTTGTAATGGCATTAGGTAATCAGAAACGTTTTAAGGCATGGGCAATTGCTAGGACCGCCACCTTTTAAGGCCTCCCCCTGCCACTCCCCCCCACAAAAAAGAAAAGAACATTGTTAGTCTGGTTAAAATTGAATATATATGTTTTTGAGGGCAGCACAGCTTATTGCTATGCTTGTGCCTAAGTGCATTTCCAGTGGTACATTTTTGCTAATCTATTTATCCTGCTCACAGCTTCTGATAAAGAAAGCAGCACAACTGTCAATCCATATCAGTGTTCAAATGTAATAAATATTGATGCACTTAAGCTTTGAATTCAGTGTGTATGAACGTATGTGAACCCAGCTAATGGTTGTGTGGTAGCTATTGTAATGTTCACATTGTGCCCACAGGGCAATGTTGCATGTCATATGTAAGGATGTCGTGTATTTGAAATGTCAGATGGACGTGCCTTGTAGTCATTGTTGTGTAACAGGGCATGGCAGGTTAAACTGAGTAACAATAATGTGTTATTTACACTACTTACAAACAATACATGTGTGGTACGTACTGTTAGACCAATCACCCGTTTCTATTAATATTTTTCTCATTGTATTGGAGTGGTTCATTGTGAATGTGTGCCAGGTGCTGGAGGGTGCTAGGTATAATGTCTGCATTAGGCATGAGTAAAAGTGTGCACAATCAAGTCTCTTTATGAACTGGTGTCAGTCACTGGTAGCCTTCTGCCTTTATTTTACCCATTTCTATTCACAATGTGGTGTTTCCTACTTTGTTACTGGGTTACTTTGCTGATTGAACACACTAACAAATATAGATCTATAGAAGTACATGAAATTAAAACACTGCCTTCGCTAAAGCTTCGAGCTCTCTCCATTCCTTACTAATGGACAGAAGCACCCTGCCCAGACCAAGAGGCAGAAAAGGTATATCCCCTCATTTCTCTAGCAACTCACAGCCTCTCCAAATCCAGTCTGCATTCCTCTCTAAGAAAACAGATCATTTATATAAAATACAGTTTATTCTCCTGGTGGTGCATGAGATACCAGACTATGCCCAGTTCCTGTACCCCAGCTGAAAGAACCACTGGGCCCCACACCCTGTTCCGCCACGGATGTCAAACGTGTTTCAGTGCCTTGAATTTGCCACAACTACTCCAGAACTAAGCTTTCCAAATGTTCAGGTGTTGTGGCTCTCTTTATAGAGTTGTGCGATCAGCATGTGGCCTTGTATGGAGGGGGTCCATAAAAGTGCCCAGTCCTGTCCCCCATCTCCCCTGTACCAAGTGCTATAGGCAGACTGAGCCCTTTTGTGAGAGAAGTCAGTTAATGCCTCTTTGTGAGCCTCACACTTGGCCTTTTTTACAGAGCTGTTTGAGATTCAACAGAGTGTGTGGAAGGTCTTGTTAGAGTGCCTTGATGCTTGAACCCAATCAACTCATCTGTCTAGGCATCTTATTTTTATTGCAAAGTGCTCATCACTGCTAAACTGCCTCAAGGCAATTTGTGGGGATTGGAAGCGAGAAGGTTGTCTGTCTGCCTAAGTCCAGGAAGACTGTGTATAATCAATATTTCCAGGACATTGTTACATACAACCACCTTAGTGTACAGAGATGATAAGTGGAGTCTCTGTTGTAGGGTTTGGAAACACAATGAAGAGCTGCCTCCATAGTCAACTAGTCCACTAAGTAGTCATTCCAGTAGTTGAGAATCACTCTCTAATGCTGTGTGTGGGTTTGTTGCTTTAGGGACACACACAGGGACTTAGAACTTCTACTGAGACCGCACCCACATTTCTTCAGAGAAAGTGTCTCACAACTCCCCTCTCTGTTACAATCACAGGAATATCCAATGTTGTGCCCTCCCAGTTTCATGCAGTGGTGAATTTAATCATAAATCAGGCTCCATGGCTATGTAGTGCTGATGGTCCCAATATCACTTTATGTAGTCAGTCAAGGATGACAGATATACACTCCAGCTAGTAAAATATATACTTTACAAGATGCAACAATAATGCTATACAGTGTGATAAATTTACCCATGCCATTGAGGACAACTTTTGAACGTAGTGAGCTGTGGCGGAAGAAGTATTGGGGGGGTGGGGTGTGGGCAGGTTAAACATTCCAAAGGCCATTTTAACAAGGGCCCAGTTGGAGGTAGATGTGGGTATATTAGTGTTGTCCTACACATGTATGGAAGTCCTTTTGAAAAAGCTCCATTTTGAAATTATCACCATATAAAGATGTCAGTTGTAAATATCTAGTGTACCCGTAAGTGATATACAGTGTAGTCACTTCCAAGATTTATACTTGTAGGCACAACTATTGATGCTGGAAAAAAGAGTTTCCAGTCCGAATCATCATGGGATGATGCCTAAATGCAGCATTTTACCCCAATCCTCACTTGCAACATGTAGACGAGTGTTACCTTCAATGAAAATACAGACATGTAAGAGAGAGTCAGTAAAAGTATCGGTATCTGGATAGCGCTAAGCACCACATTTTTGCTTGTTTCTGATGGAGCATAGATGATATCTTTCGCCTGTCTCTATGAATTCACCCTTGAAAAATGATTTGTGACATTAATTTACGATAATGACAAATGTGTGTTTGTTACAAGTTAAGAAAAACGCACAAATTAAGCTTGATTTAGATACTGCATCGTAAAAGCATTCAAAATGTTAGGTGTAGGTTTCTGATGGCATTTAACCGTTGATAAGCTAATGTGAAGTTTAACAAATATATTGACATATGCTATCCTTATGCAATAATGAATGTAGTAAACAAATGATAACATAGAAATTTCTATATAAGAATAAAATTGTTCATGTGTTAGAAAAATGGTAATTAACATTAGAATGTGTGATGTAAGCACTGACATTGATGAGAGAAATAGGTGCTACACATGGTGATGCTCTAATTTGTGCTTTGTAAAGGTTTATTTTAAATGTGCCTTACAAATCCTGAATGATGTATTAATCTATAACATGTAGAGGATTTACAAATTATAAGCGAAATGATAGTGAAGTGTTAAAAAAATGTTTATGGGTACCTTATGCTTACATGATATAATTGCAAATCATTAATCTACCTAATTGAAGAACTAATGCATTGTGTTCAGTAATGTGAGATTCATATCTTAGCACAAATTCATCAGGTACAAGCTGTGTTTCATAAATGCCTCAAAACTTGCTTTCCTTTCCTAGTATAAACTAAATAGTCTGAAGCCTATGGGAACCTTTCGATAAGTTTCGACTTGTGTGCTAACACTCAAAGATTCTTTTCACGTTTGCATCGTACTCGACTAGACTTGCAGCAAAATTGTTACTTCCTAGAGCACATGCTTGGGAAAAAACTGACAAAGGATGAGAACATGAACTCGCCTACTTCCTAAATGTCACAACTAATTATATGACTAAAGTACAGTGGTCCTAAGGAAAATGCAAAGTAATGGATTACTTAATTCTTCTGGATTTGTATACTTTTACCTACTACATCATCTCATCCTATTGAAACTGACCAATGGGACAGACTGGTCCGACAATTTTGGTGATATCAAGAGGTGTAAACCAGAAATCGATGGAGTATAATTACCTGAACTCTGGACAAGGGCGGTTCCTATCTTATCCGTCTCCGCCCTCTACCCATCTTGCAGTACAGAGACTGACTTTTTGGATTCCCAGAAACAATGCGAACTGTGACGAAATACTGCGTTTGCTTCTGGCTGGTATGCTTGCGTAGTGGAATCTCTCCGGCTGGAAGGTTTCCGACAACAGCTATGGCATTGACGCTGCAGTACAGACAGGGGCAGACAACCTGTCCATGAATTGGAACTGGTGATTTACTAAACTTTCATCAAGAGGGGTTGTATGAGAGAAAATTGATTTCCTATTAACTCACCTCCTTAGAATAAAATCTTCCTCGGACAAGGAAGATAGCTCCTTTCACATTTGGATCTCACAAGCTTGTTAAAGCTTATTAAATCTGATCGATTTAAATTTAGATTGTACACTAATTATTTGAAACATGAGAAAATACAATTTGAGATAAAAAATATTTTGCTGATTTTGTTTCATTATTTGCATTGGCTAAAATTAATCTGATTTATGATTAACTAATGGAGAGGTAGATATTACCTGGGAGGTTACCTCAATCTATTGGATATTAACAATGATCTTATTCCAGGTCCTCATATGATAATTATTTCATCCCCTAAGTATTCTGGCCCCTTTCAGCACAGAACAAGATCCATCGGAGGACCTAAGAGATTTGATATAGTAGCTGAGGTTCTTCTGAGATATGAGAAACTAGACCAATTAAAATAATTTATGAGGCCGAACACGTTTGCGCTACAACATTTCTAAGTACACACTGCTGACAGATTGCTGAAATGAAGGGTCGGAAACACTGGAATCTTGCTTGTAAGTTAAGTTTAATGTAGCATCAAGCCTGGTGGCCTCTCTGGCCAGGACCCACAGAGTAACTACTGCAGAACATTCAAAACACAATAAGCTCAGTTTGTGTAATGTGTTGCTGTTTGGTAGTAGGGGTGTAAGGCTGAGTGATGTTATTGGTTTTGTGTTTGGTTATTCTGTGTGGGTTTGTGGTACTGTACTATTGTTTGTTTTGTGTGTATGTGTCTTTGGCAAAGGAAGGGGGTGGTGTAGTAAGGTTGCTTTAAATGTCTAGGTTCTGTGTGATGTTTCATTAGAATCTTTACTAATTCATGCTTACTGTGGGGAAGGTTATGGGCTTATTGTGTTTTGAATGTTCTGGAATGGTTACTCTGTGGGGACTGGCCAGAGTGGCCACCAGGCTTGATGCTAAATTAAACTTAACTTACAAACAAGATTCTAGTGTTTTTGAACCTTCATTACAACACAGATCTAGAAACTGAGGCACAGGAAGACAATGCCCCAAATTCATGCCAAACAGGTCTCCAGCTTGGGATCTTGGCTGCTTGTGGCTCTCTGCAGAGGAGACTGTGGAGACTGCTGGGTGGGGCTGAGATAGGCTATTCTGGGCTTTAGGCTGGAGCTGGCTCTGGGTATAGCTCGGGGTTGGATTGGACTTGGCTCAGGCAGGAACGGATTTGTCTCTGAAGTGCTGAGTGAAGACTAGGACTTGGATTTAAATGGGACTGTGCTGGGCAGCTTGGTCGATCTCTTTTCTGGGTGTGGGCTAGATTGAGATCTGCACTTAGGGGCCTCTGGGATGGCTACTGGTTGCACTGGAATTTGACTCCAGCTGGTCTTTAGGCTGGTCTATGGACATGGCAATACAACTTGATATTTTTACCATCACAGCAAATCTGTGCAAGTCAAACGCACGTAATACAACTAAGGCTGTTTGCCTGCAGAAAGGTGCAGGTTACAACTTAGAATTGGTAGGCACCATCTTAGCCTTTCACCTTTCCAAAGTTAAGACACTATGCCCAACTCAGTTATAGCCTAGCACCCATTATTTCAGCTTTGGAGGCTATTTAGTTATTGCTGTACGCTAAATGGTTAGTTTTTGTACCACTACCCACGTATGTTAAGTGCCCCAGACAGTACTTTTCGTAGCACATCTGTGCTAAATTCTACTTGATGCAGAAACCCCATGCTGACTTTCATAAATTTGAACAATCCAGGCATCATATTTATGAGGCGACTAACATGGCACTGAATTGCCTGATAACAGTTCTGTACTCAGTATACTTGTCCTGCACTGTCAAAGTGAGATGTTTATGAAGAGCCTACTCAGCCTTTTAAGAGAACAGGATTTTTTAGGAAATCTCCTGAGGTCTCTATGGCTTGCCAGTCCATGCTCCCATGAAGGAATCTCTGAAACAACATTCATGGACATATTCTGCACCCTGGTTTCATGCCAGTTTATGTTCCCTGTTCGTAGTAACTGGCTAAACTTTGCATGTTTTTGCAAATCCACTCCTCGATCATGTCATCAAAGGCAAACTAAACCTATCTGTCCATTTATTAACATGTGCACTTCCCCAAACATCCCTCTCACCTGACATGAATAATAAAGCTAGTGCTTTCTTTTCAAATAGATTGTGTTTGACTGCGTGTTTTTAAGTGATGTCGGTAGCTCGAGTTGTTCATTTCTTTACTCACTACACATCTTAAGTGCCTATTATGTAGGGATCATAACGCACTGACCATAGGTAAGCTGCATTTTCACACAGCAGCTCTCTGGTGAGCAGTACCTAAGAAAAGCAAAGAAGGGTGATGTTAGAACTGGGGGTCTCTAGTTGGCAGAGGTAGGTACCTTTGTCCAAATAGGGACCCTTGCTTCTAGTCAGGGTAAGGAGGTACACTCCTGAAATAACCCCTGCTCACCCCCTTGGTAGCTTGGCACGAGCAGACAGGCTTAGTTCAGAGGCAGTGTGTAAAGCATTTGTGAACACATACAGTAATCCAGTGACAACACTACAAATGGACACCACACAGGTTGTATTATAAAAATAAGTATCTTTTATATAGATTTACCACAAGACCATAAACGACAAAAATAATCCACAATACTGTACTTTAAAGATGGTAGAATTAGCTTGAGTCTCTTAAAATGAAAATGCGACACTTTGAGTTCAATGTACCTTAAGATGCGTAACGCAGGGCAACGAAAAGTGTTGCAGAGAAGGTGATGCGGTAGTCCCTTACACGCAAGGACGGTGATGCGTTGAAGATCTGGTGCAAAAGATACAAAGTGGCGTCTTCTTGAGGTTGCGACAACGAAGAGATGATGCGTGCATGCCCGACGGCCGTGCGGCGATTTCGATGAGTCTTTGGAGCCGCGACAGGCCCTGCGACACGCTTCCCTGGCGATGCGACGGCGTCTGATGCGAGGTCGATGATCTTCTCCTGGGATGCGGGGCGCGCCTCGTGTTGCGATGCGTCGGCGTCTGATGCGAGGTCGATGCTCTGCCCCGGGGATGCGACGGCGTCTGATGCGACGGCGACACTTTTCTCCGGTGGTGCGAGACGCTTCGAAGGATGCGAGGGTGTCAGCGGCGCGCTTCTTCGGGGATGCGCCGGCGTCTGATGCGACGTCGACACTCTTCTCCGGTGATGCGAGAATCAGCGGCTGTGGCGACACGCTTCTTCGTGTTGAGTCGCGCTTCCAGCTCCCAGAGACACGCAAGTGTGTCAGAAGGTCGAAATTCCCAGCAAGGGTATACAGGGGGAGCTGGTGGGTGAAGTCTGTTGTCCCTGAGACTTCAACAGGAGGCAAGCTCTGAAATCAAGTCCTTGGAGATCCTTCACAAGTTGATGAAAGTGCACACAAAGTTCCCTTCTCCTTTCTTTGGCAGTCAGGCAACCACTGCAGGCAGATCCCTCTAGCTTAGGGATAGTCTTCTCCTCAGTTTCTTCTTGGTCCTGCTCCTCAGCAAAGGTTTCTTCTTGTTTCCCAAAAGTGATCTAATTTCCTAGGGGTCTGGGTCCCCTTTTTATGTACCTTTTCTCTTTGTTCTCTGAAGGCAGAGAAGCCTTTGCCTAGTCCCAAACCAGATCTGGTCAGTCCTGGAGCACTTTGTTTACAGGACTCCTTCTTTCCTTTCAGAATGTGGGGCAGAGTGCTCAGCCGCCCGGCAGGAGGTGGAGCCAGCATTGTGGAAGGCAGGCACAGCCCTATTCAGACCCAGGTGCAACTCCTCCCTCCACTCTGGATGCAGATCTCTCTATTGAGCCCTGTGCTGACTCACCCTGTCTCCTGGAGTCCCCCAGCCCCTGTCACTCACAAACCCAGACAAGGAATACACAACCTAGCAGAGGCAGGCTTGGATAGTTAGGCAAGAAAATACCTACTTTCTAAAAGTGGTATTTTCAAACACAGAATGTTAAAACCAACTTCACTAAAAGATGTATTTTATCATCCTGAGTTCAGGCATACTAAATTCGTTTTTTTTACCATGTTCCTGGGGTCAGTTATAATTATAAGGTGTAATAATCAAACCTCCCATTCTGGCCTATGGGGAGCAGGTAGCCTTGCAATAGTGAAAAACGAAAATGGCTGTAATTCACTATTAGGACATGCCACACACAGCAGGGCATGTCCTACCTTATACTTACAATGCACCCTCCCCTAGGGCCTACTTTAGGGGTGACCAACATGCAGTAAAGGGAAGGTTTAGGGCCTGGTAAGTGGGTGCACTCACCAAGTCGACATGGCAGCCCTAGGCTGCACACAGGCTCTGCAATGGCAGGTCTGAGACACATTTTACAAGCTGCTTCTGTGGGTGGCACAACCAGTGCTGCAAGCCCACCAGCAGCATTGGATTTACAAGCCCTGGGCACACTCAGTGCACTGTACTAGGGACTGACAAGTAAACCAATCATCCAATCATGGAGTCACTAATACATACATTAATTTACAATAGGGAGCACTTGCACTGTGGCACTGAATAGCAGTGGCACAGTGCCCAAAGCATCTAAACCAGCAAAAACAGATCAATAACATTGGAGGCATCATCAAAAAATGGAAGGGAGACCCACGCCAAGGTTGCCAGGTCTAACAGGTGAGAAGTGAAAGGGCAAGGAAAACAGGATGACACAGGGCAAAAGACGACAAGGGCCTTCAGAAGAATAGGTGCACCTTGAGTGCACCTCTAGGGATGAGCTAATTCTGAGTTTCCTGAGAAAACCTTTCCAGGCCCTAGATGTCACAAAAGAGAAGCAGCCTTTGGGCCAGATGTACGACCCTTACATTTTGAGACTTGCAAATCGCGTCGCTTTGCGACTCGCAATTTGCGACTCTCAAAATGCAATTTACAACAGTGTCTCAGACTCTGTTAGCGATTCCTAATGGGGTCGTAAATTGCCTGCCTCATTAATATTCATGAGGCAGGTGCTATTTGCGACCCCATTAGGAATGGCCAGTACTCACAGAGATGGTGGCCTGCTGGGGTCAGCAGACCACCATGTCTGTGACTGCTTTTTTAATAAAGCAGTTTTTTTTTATTTAAATGCAGCCCATTTTCCTTAAAGGAAAACAGGATGCATTTAAAAAAGTAAAATGAAACATTTCTCTTTAATTTTTTAAGGGCAGGCAGTGGTCCCTTGGACCACTGCCTGCTCTTAAAAAATATTTTTGCATCCATTCACAAAGGGGGAAGGGGTCCCTGGGGACCCCTTCCTGTTTGCGAGTGGCTTACCACCTACTTGAAGTAGGTGGTAAACTGCAAGTGTTTTGCGGCCGCAAATGCAGTCGCAAAACAATGGTACATTCCATTGTGACTCGCTATTAGGAAGGGACGCCCCTTCCTAATAGCGAGAGTCGCAAACTCTATTTTGCGAATCACCGACCTCGCAAAATAGCGTTGTACATGCCAGGACCCTTTTTTGCAGTTGCAAACGGGCCGATTTTCTGTTTGCGACTGCAAAAAACAGTCGTACATCTGGCCCTTTGACCTTAGCTTGTGACGAGGAACACAAAGTAGAGAATCTTCTAAACTCATAAGAGTACGATGTGGGGTGTAGCATCCCTACTTCGCTATTTTAATGCTTCTGAATTGTTTATATATTATTCATTATTGTTTGGCATCAAAAGTGCTTCAAATACAATCATGCTGAATCTTTTTCTGAACAAGGAGCCCAAAAATATGTTTTTCCTTAAAAATCATTAAAATGCCTCTTCAGTACAGTCCAAAACTGTTAGGCTTCTTCCCCTCTGTAATCGAAAAGAAGCAAACACAGAGCCTTTTTGGAATTCATCATCAGCAAATGGCAGCTCGAGTACCACTTAGTGAAAGTATTGGAGAAAAATATAAAGTAATGAAAATGCTTCGATTCATCTTATCCATTGACATCCTAGATTATATTGGTATGTATAGGTGTGGATCCTGTTACTCACTGTACAACAGGGCTCAAGCTGCACCTCCCTAATGAAGCCAAATAAGGGAGAAACCAGACTGCTTGTTCTTCAGTTCATGGGGAAAGTGGCCTTGCAGTTTGAGATGGACTGCCCCTTCGTGGATGGGACCACGACTAATTTGCACAGTGAGGTAAAAGCACTCCACAAAAGTACCCCCTCCTTGCTGTTGTGCTAGTTTATTGGGGACTGTTTTAGGAAACTCTCTGACTAATCACGAGGCAAGCACAAAGGGAGCTTGCTCCCATGACCTATCCGAGGCAGCCTGATCCTTCCTCCCTATTAAATATGATAAGAGACCCTTTTGCATTAGAGAATCTACGATTGCCTCTAAGTCACATTCTCATTGGCCTTGCGACGTGATGATTTAAGGAGGTCTGGTCATTTGATTTCCATGAGCTGGGTTATTCTGTAAATATGAAATACAAGATGATTCTTCAACTGCATTGGTAACTGGAGTCTCTCTGAAGAAGGACCTACTAACTTCACCATGGGGAAAGGTACCACAAAACGAGAAAAAAACTTGGGACATAATCCTTGAATCGTTAGATGGTCTGTTGACAACCAAATCTGTTGTCCTTCTGCATAATTGAGTGCCGGAACTCTGTATCAGCAATTCTTTAGGATGCTTTTACCCTTAAACAATTGTGAACTACAGATTTATGTGTTAATGAGGGTGATTTTGTAATGCCTGGGGAGAAGGTACATTATCTGCTGCAAAGCTAGAGCGCCATACTTCAGTATGTAAACCATAGGTTCAACAGAATGGAGAACACCCAAGGTAGCTATGCAAGGAATTATTGGATGCAAACTCTGCCAGGGGTATTAAACAGACTCAATGTTTGTGATGTTCCACGTCAAAGAGCCTTAAATGTTCCTCTATGGTTTGACTGAGTCAGCAGTCTGCCCGTCAGTTTCAGGATGATGATTAGTGGATATGAGGTTTAGGGTCTATATTTGTTTTTAAAAGTTGTTCTAAAAAGGACATGAATTAAGTTTCCCTATCTGTTATGCTGACCTCAGGTAAGCCATGATTTCACTAGACAATCCATCGATATTTGAGTTCAAGTTTTCTGAGGTATAGGAAGTGATTGTAGTAACTCCATTGCTCTTTAGGGTTGCCCTGTTCTGGCAAGAGACTGCACAATGCTTGCCATAACATAAACTTTCAACTGTCCTTCTTAAACTAGACCACCAGAATGTTCTTGAGACAGTATCTTGGGTCTGTCTAATTCCAGGGTAGCCTAACCAACAACTGTCTTGGCACATACTGATGATCTGAGTTTAAAGTTCTTTCCCAGGTACAAAGAGTCTATTCTTATGAAATAACTATTCATGGACTCTTCTAGCAATTTTCTGGTAACCATTGTTCCTGTTGTACTTCCTGTTTTTTCTCTTTAATCTGTTCCAGTAGTTCAGTTTTCATTAATAGTATTGTAGTCTGTAAGGCTAAAAAAAACAGATCTTTCATAGGGGAATCTTCCTCACAATCTTACTGTTAAAGAGCGTCAGTCTTTCCTTGCCTTGAGCCAGGTGTTTATGTGGTGGTGTAACAGAAAAAGGAAAAGAAGAAGAACCACTGGGCATGTCTGGCATTAGCACACTTCATGCTGTTTAAGAAACTTAGGGGCTGATTTATATGTTGGCGAATGGCCTGTTGTTCCGCCATGGGGACGGAGTAAATTACTCCGCCCACCTGGTGGAGGGACTGCCTGACAAATTTATATATGACCGCCAAGCTGGTGGTCATTCCTGAAACACTGACAGGAATTTCTGTCACAGTGGTTCCTGTCAATCCATATCGCTGTTAAGTGCAGGGTTACATCAGCATGACGCAACCCTGAACCAAACAATTAAAAAAAATTATTTTGAAAGAGAAAATGCCAAAATTGGATTTTCTTTTTCCAATATAAAAAAATATTGCTCCCCTCATTATGGGACCCGTGGCAGGGGGAGCATTTTTTACAGTTTACTGTCCCTCACCACTATGGTTTGTCTGGTTGTGACAGACAGTAAAGAAAAAAATGGCTACATGTCCACCCATCTACATTGGGTGGACTGGCATATAGCTATTTAGCCGATGGCTCTTACTTTGTCGGGCCATCTGAGAGGTTTGACTATAGTGGTGATGGAGTAGTCACCGCCATAGCCAAACCTATGGCCCACCCGTAATTAAATCGGGCGGGTGGACCATTATGATGGTGGTGTGTATACTCTGTCACCGTTGAGACGGAGAATACACACCTCCAATATATAAATCGGCCCCTTAATTGTTTTGTGAACTGTCCAGCCAGTGATAGCATTTGTGAACCCTCCAAATAATGTCTTCAGTGTGTAAATGCCTCCTTATTGGTCAGGGGCACATGGTCATAAACAGTATTGTTTTCCTCAGGAGCTGATAAAGTATGAGAAAAATAGGTTACTGGATGTATATCCTGGGTTTCAAGATATTTCCGAGACAATTTCAATAGTGCAGGAGGAAGCATCTGTTTCCACAAAAAAAAGCTGTGAACAGTCTGGCTGTCTCAAAATGGGTGTTTTAGTAAAAGCAGTTTTAAAGGTCGGGAAAGCCCTTTCGTAATCTTCTCCCATCCATACGGATGATTCTTTTTGGTCAATTCGGTTATTTGCTGAACAATCTGTGAGAAATTTCTGACAAATTATTCAAGGAAATTAACAAATCCCAAGAACTTCTAGATCACTTTCACAATCTTTGGAGTGAGCCATTCAACCACAGCTTTTACCTTCTCTGGGCCCATCTGAATTCTCTTGTCTGAAATTACAACCCAAAAAAGATAACAGATTGATCTCAAAAATGCACATTTCAGCCTTAGCACATAATAAATGTTCTAATGTTCTCTCAATCATGGCAGAACTTGGAGAGGTGTTTGTGACTTCTTCAAGGGTTTGGGAAAAATTATTAATTTGTCCAAATATACTGCCTTAAGGATATCCAGTAATACTTAAACACATCATTGCCAAAGTGTTGAAAAGCAGCAACAGCTTTGCAGAGGCCAAATGGTATCACCAGGCATACACAGTATTTGGTATTGAATGTGGTTTCACACTTATCCCCCTTTTTAATATAGACCAAATTGAAGGATCGTCTAAGAACTTTTTGAAAAAGACTATGGGCATTTTCAGATGGTCCAGCAATAAAGAAATGAGGGGAGAGGATGTTTATTTAAGATGGTAAATGTATTCAATTCTCAATGACCAGTACATCGTCTGTTCTCACCATTTAGTTTGAAGAAGACTAGTGCCCCTGCCGGGGACACAGAGGATGAATAAACCCTTTAGCTAAGTTCTCCTCAGTTGTTTGTCTTCCTTAAGGGTTAAAGGATAGATTCTCCAGCGAAGGATTAGGGATCCTGCCTGAAGGACTACGGCACAGTCATATTTCCAATACAATGGCAAAGTATTAGCTCCCATCTTCCTAAATACACCTTTTGATTCTCACAAGGCAAATCAGGACAACTGCTATTTAATCTGTCTTGCAGGTCTTAGCCAACATCTTTGTTTACAATAGTCAGAACTCAACATAATATACTTGCCTTGCCTATTGATTTTGGGGTTATCCTATCTTAACCATAATAATTCCTAACACATGTGAAAGAGAGGAGTTAAGATTACATCTGAGGTTAAAAATTTGAAGTGCCTGTTTTCCATGCCCCTGAACAAGAATCAATTTTTCCCTTGTACATCCCCTGAAGACAAAGGAGTGCCATCAATTCCCTGTGCTGCTTCTGCTAATATTTTCAGAATGAAAGGATATTGATGTTTTTCACAGATGTTTTTATAAATGGCTGGTATATTCACAGTCAATCAATGATGCCACCTGTACTGGTTTTTGTGGTGTTGTAAGCCTGAATCAAAGATGGAAAAGAGTTCTTTTGAAAGCAAACTCTTCTTGGGGTGGAAGGCTTGTCTAGAGATTGATCTTCATAGAAAAGCCTGTTAGTTACCCTTAGTTTCGTATGAAATGCCCCCACTGACCTTAAATCTCTGCCTCGCTTTACTCTGTGTTGAGAAGGCATTCTATGGGTGGAGTGTGGGTGTTCCCATGCATCTACTCATGGATTTTGATGCAAACTCATATTTGCAAAGGTCAGTAAAACTGGGATTGCGTCATAATGGTACTCTTTCTCAAGTGAGGTGTAATGAGGATAAATATCTTTATTTCTCCTCATTATTTCCTCTTTCCACGTGTGCTGCATAACAGGAAAATGCCTCTAAAGATTCTTTTTGTGCAGGAAGGTATCTCTTCTTGCACAAAAACAATCCTGCCTGTAATGCAGACATCCGTGCACCATGGTGCAATGGTGCCTGCTTTGAAGCTAGGCAGCACACAGTGATCCAGAACAGGGAGAGAGCAGAAATGTGTCATATCTTAGTAGATATGGAGCATTTCTGCTCTATTCATGTGACACAATGCAGTGCAACATGTTCTCTTGCTGCGTTGTGTGACTTCTCAGTAAATCTTCCCCTAAGTGTCTGACACTAGCTGACTGTGATCTGAGACACCAGCCACGGAGCACACATTGAATATGGATTGGAAATTCCTGCCAGTTATTAGGTAACATAACATAAAGTAGAGCATTTAAGTGCAATAATAACACATTTTTAAGTCTGGTTGACAGCACAACTGTCTGCCACAACCTTTGCCTATAGTATTCTAAAAAATATGCAAACAGAAAGTAAATCTCAAAACACCACTTTGCGCTGGGTTTGCTTCACTTTGGTGTAAATTTCCTCTAGCATTTCTGCAAGCCTATCTTGCATGACTGTCTTTGGGTGTATCGTCGCATTTAAGCTATTGGATTTGACAATGCTTGTACCTCATGTAGTTAGAAGTAAGTTTGAGTACTTTTGACAACATTTCCAGCAATTGTAATCCTTTCCTTAAAACCAGTCGTGGCCGCCACAATAAAAAGGTGCTGGGGTGGGTGGAGGGGATGCTGGGGAGCACAGGATGGGGAGCGCCCTGGGGTTACAATAAAAAATACATTTAATATAAACACTTACCTGGAGCTGCCTCCCGCGTCGCACTTGGCACAGTACTTCCTGCTCCCAGCAAGCACTGGGGCCCGTCACGGATTCCCTGCAATCCCTGTGCTGCTCTCACGTGACAGCAGCACAGGAATTGGTCTGAGAGGGCAGGAAAGACGCCCTGCTCAGACTAGGGAGGCTGTGGGGTTTCTAACCTAAGTGCGCATGTGCGCATGTGTGCTTTGGACGGCCTGAGACGACCAGCCAAAACACATATGCGCCCTTAGGGAGTGGAGTGCACATTGCACTCCTCCTCCCAATGCCCCACACCTCCCTTCGCAAGCTGGCTCAGAGAAAAAAAACAAAAAAAAACGATGATATCGTTTTATGTTTCATTTACTGGCTCTGAGCCAGGCAGTGGGGCGACTCTCCTCCGCCATTGCAGAGGAGCCGCCACTGCTAAAAACAGTGAAACTAGCTGTTTTAAAGGAGCAGTCTAATCTGGATTGATCTATTATATCATGACAACTAGTCAATGAGAAAAGATTAAATGAATGGATCAAGAGAACGTGTTTAACACATATTAGAGAAATATTTTTAAAATAATTATTTGCATTCATTACCTGGGCTCTTCATTTTTTTATGCTTTGGGGGGAATAGATTTGCGTAAAAGAGTCTCACACGTTAATATATTAACATCAACTGAAAAAAGCGCAAATCTGCCAAAGAAGTTGACAGGGGAGTAAAATGTGATCCTTAGAAATAAAAATGGAAATTAATTAAACGCTAACGATCTCCTCTAGCTTTATATCAAGGGAGTAAGAACTGAAGTTGTTTGCAAATGAGTATTTTTCACTTGAATTTATTTAATCTATTTAAACTATTAGAACTCAATGTGATTAATATTTCAGCTTCGTAGGTTATGCTAATTGAACAGATTATTCAGTCTCTCATGGGAATCGAAAGGCAAGCCGATTTCTGTAAAGCAACTTCTTAGTTTACTAACTTGTAATGATGGTTTTGGGATGTATTATGTTACTTTAAAGGACTTTTATGTAGATTCAGTATGCAAAGCAAAACACATTTTAAATTATCAAAAAAATTACGTTTATAATTAATGAGCATCTTGAATCAGAGGGATGGTAACAGGGTGGATGTACCAAAGGACACGTCTTGCAACTATGTGCAAAAGTACATGAGTGATAGAATTGCACCTTTAATTACAAAACAGGAGCAGGTAAAGCGATTACTTCGGAACTCTGTTCTGTGAGCTAGAATTAGAACTATGCCCTCCATTACCAAACATCATGCATGATAAGTAAACTTCAGATAAGTGCCCTGCATATTTGCGCAGAGATCATAATTAGAGATGCAGGGTGTACCACACCTAGTAATTAACATGTGCAATATAAGTCTGCTCCCCCAGTTTTCATTTCAGTAAGTCAAACCTGCCGACATTTAATGGGGCAAAGAGCCATGACATGTGGATTTTGAAGAGCACCAAATCCACGTTATTCCCCATTTCAAATGGGAAACCTGTAATTAGAGATAATTATAACCCCTAGAAAATGCGGATCCCTGGGATTTCTGAATTTATTGAGTGCAATAATTATCATATAAGTTTTTTCAGCACTCATAATGCTGACCTTAGTAACTTATGATTCAATTCACTACAATTTATGTGATGGTAGTGCAAGTTTTGACAGGAAAACTTTAGAATAGTGGATGTTTAGGAAGTGTGCTTAATTAAATATTAGGCTTGGGCAGAGTTCTGCTAAGCAGAACTCTGCGAAGTGACCAAAAAACTCTGCCGTGCGGAGTTCCGCAAGCGGCGGAGTGCGTTAGGTCACGCTGTTTGTGCTGATTTGTAACACCGGGGGGTTTTCCCACGCTCGAAAATCAGTGCGAACAGCATTATGCGCAGCGCAAAAGGGTGCTGCTTCTGACTGCCGCTCGAGTGGATGTTCTAACCAAGCAGCAGCTTCTCAACGCGATCAGAAGGTTTCTCAACGCGAGTTGTAGTGGCCATCCGTGACTGCCCGCATTGAGAAATCTTGCCAGAAGGTGGACTGGAGTAAGATTCCCCTCGCTCGCCATTTTAACATTGGCGAGCGTGAGCGAGGAAAAAACTCTGCTCCTTGGCTGCACATTACGGGTGGGAATAACTCCGCAAACTCCGCGAGTGGAGCGGAATTTCACACCCAGGCCTATTTCTTTATTTAGAAAGTGACAACTACAAAAGCTCATTTGCTTCTCGGTCATAGAGAAATGTTGAGGCTTTACATGGTTACATAGTAGTTTGTTAATGCAAATAAACATATATATATATATATATATATATATATATATACCACAGGACGATGCAGGAATTCCAACAAAGACCAAGCGGCACACCAGAGGACTATACACAAATTTATTGTGCACACAAACAACGCGTTTCGACGATGCCTTTATCAAGTTAGTATGTTACGTTCCAATTCCCATAGAAATACTCAGACAAGTTCATAGACATGAAAAACATACTGCAAACACAATCAATCGTAATTTTAATGTATAAATCAAAATAATTCAAAATAAATAGACAATTGTGCTGGTTAAATACATATCACCATTACCTTGCTGGGCTTGCAAATTGTAATCATTGCGATGTTGATCATAAACATAGAAGAAATATATATATAGACATCCTGCCATGTGCTAAATTTGCCACAGAAAAAAGCATTGCCTGGTTGTTTGAGGAGATACTATGGTCACATATATCTCACCTTACAATTAATCTAAGGCGATGTTCCTAATCCCGGTACCCAAATTAGGAACTATAGCAGCTCGAAATCAAGAATAAGCCTTACACCACATATTAATGGAGATCATATTCATGCTAATTGGCACAATGGCATAGAGTTGATTCACCAATCCAGGGTAATGTACCCCATTTAATAAAATCTCGAGGCCAAACAAGGAACACCAGCACTACCGTGTAATGTACCCCTTAAAGGAAGTTGCAGTATTGTATATTTCAAATGAAAAAATCATCTGGGCGAAACGTTATACTATGCATGTGTGCAGAGACGACCAGTGACAAGTGCAGAAAGTGCAGTGAATTATATACAGTGAAATGGCATAGGGGTGGCGAGTACGGCAATGTCCAGAATCTATCAAAGCCGGAGGGTTAAATTGAATTGAAATTCAATTGACAATTACAGGGATGTAAATGCATGCATTATCCGCTAGGACAAGTTACAGCCTAGCAGTTGAAGGATCTTCATGGTACTGCTATCCATATGTATGCTATCCCTACCCTACCAACCTCATAAACCCCTACTTAAAAGTGAAAATGTATAACTGCACAACCATAGCTGTGCTCATGGTGACATTACACACAGGTTGCAGTCAGAAGAACAGCCCCAATATTACAGATAGTCAGCAAGGGGATACAGTGATCAAGGGCTTAGATATAGTACAGATTATTTAACACCAATGTGGGTGGCTAGCTCCTCCCCACTGTTGAGCCCTCCTGGCATCTTAGTATTGAGCTCAATGATGTACTTAGATTCAGCCACCCGTAATTGTTTCTCTCGGTC
The DNA here is from genome assembly GCA_963921515.1 of Calotriton arnoldi. NCBI lineage: Eukaryota > Metazoa > Chordata > Amphibia > Caudata > Salamandridae > Calotriton > Calotriton arnoldi. The sequence goes on from CAWUFW010011979.1 coordinate 477,560, forward strand.
CCCTCCCCTCGGGTGTAGCATAATTCGATCAATTCCCCAAAATTCCAAGAGAGAACTATTACTATGATGTTTTTCAGAGAAATGTCTGGCCACAGGGTAGTTGAAGTCGCAATTGGTCACTGCTCTCATATGCTGCAGAATTCTGGTTTTTAACTGTAACTTGGTGCTCCCAATATACCTGAGACCACAAGGACATTGTAAGATGTGTATAACAAAATCACTAGTGCAGGTAATTAATTTAGTGATCTTTTTGATATTCGAACCCCTACTGGTAAAGTGGTCCCTGCTCCTGCTATTTTTACAAGCTTTGCAGGAGCCACACCTGACAAACCCCTTCTGGGACCTAAGCCAACTTTCATTTTTAGTTTCCCTTGGAAAACTCTGGACCAGCCGGTCCTTGAGGGATCCTGATTTTTTGTATGTTATCAGGGGAGCTTTACCAATACATTTGCCTATCACTGGATCAGTTTCTAATAGACTCCAATGTTTTTTCATGATTCGCCTGATGTCACCTTACCTAGTGTTAAAGGTGGTAATCATACGGGGAATCAATCTCTTAGTTGTTGTTTGAACATCTGATTTGCCCTGAAACAAGGCCTCGTTTCGGGTTAGTTTCTCTACTTTTTTAGCTGCGTCGGACAGAACTTTGGTGTTATAACTGCATTGAGCAAACCTTTGTTCCATTGTTTTGCGTTCCTTGTTATAACCCGCCTCTGAACTACAGTTACGGCGGGCTCGGAGGTATTCCCCATAGGGGATGCTGTTGATGAGGGGAGTGGGATGATTGCTGGGATGATTGCTGGCAGCATGGAGAAGTGTATTTCCCGCGGTCTCTTTCCTAAAAAGGCTAGGGACCATTTGATTTTCAATGATATTAATCGCGACAAAGTAGAGAAACTAACCCGAAACGAGGCCTTGTTTCAGGGCAAATCAGATGTTCAAACAACAACTAAGAAATTGATCGTTCCAGACCAGCACTCTGCCACTAAGATTCACTTAATTGTATCAAGCAGCAGGAGAGCCATCATTTAGACTCCTCGCCCTTTTGATCTTCCACCGATAGACCGAGTATCCAGTTTTTTAATAATTAAAAAAAGAATATCGGTTTTTAGGGGAACGTGAAACTGACACATACTCTTGACCATCTACCTCGACGGCGGGTGTATTGAGTCACAGTAACGGAGCACAACATTAGGAATTAGATGGAATTAGACACAGCCATCGATCAGCGCTATACTTGAAGAAGTACAACATCTGAGCTCCAGTGTATCATCTTTGGAGTGGGAATATAGCCCTTTCTTCTCTCAATAAGACATAGCGTCCAGACTTAGCTGTTGAAGACACAGCATCCATCAAATTTACATGTTCCTGCCGGAACATATTGTGGACCGTATAAAACTTTAAGCAAATTCTGAGACGGTATCCTGACGAAGGCAAAAGTCGAAACGCGCGTAGTGCAAGATTATACCGCCAGTATTGATAGTTCTTGTTTGTGCAAGATTATATAGCCAGCATTTATGCTCCATCTGATCATGCTGTGCACTATACCATCAACCATTAAGTGATTAACTATTCAAAGATATAGATGCCGTTGCATTTTTACCACACTGATAGATTGATGCAATTTCATGATGCTGAATGATTGTTTTTAGAAAGCATGTAATATACAGCTATTTTGTTAGTATTTGAATTTTGTAATTAAATTATGAAAATAGATTTGGAAAAAATATTAAAATCTTTTTTGAATAAAAAACACACATATATTTTCTATGGTGTTAATTGGTTGAAAATAGAAATTTTGATGCCCATACGTATGTAATTCGCCTGGCCCAGGCGTCTATTTACCTGTTCTTCAACAATAAATATGTTGCCATAAATATCTTCTTTCTACTAATAATTGTGTGTTTTAGCAAAAGAGATCATAAGAATAAAATTCCAGTTTTTGTTGCATTGTTTAAATTGCAGCTCAAATTATGTTCTGTGACCTGCCTTTTACTCTGACTGCGTGCTCTGGCAGAAGACATTATGACGTAAGAAGTCAACTGTAATAAATTATTACAGTTGACCAGCTACATCATTTCTTTACTACAGGTGACCAGAGATGTCAGACGTTGCCTGTAATAAGGACATTAGAGACAAGCTTTTAATAAGGGATGACAGGGTCTCATGTATTATATAGTCTAACCATTACACTATATACAGTGATTATAGGTCAGATATCCAAATATGGATGCTGACCGACCATAACAGTTGATGTTACAGTAAGAGCATCTTGAGTGCTGGTATTTATTAAGAGTAGGGGTTTTAGTAATACCTGTGGGCAACACAAATGCCTAAGCTCTGACCTTAAAGAATAGAGCAGTCACAGAGATTGTATAAACAATACAAATATATACTGTAGACAGCAGCGCAATCTCTCCAGGTCCATGCTATAGAGGTATATCTCTAGCTGCAAATATTTGACAAGCTCTTTTAAAAATAGCTTGTGTTACAGAGATCTTACAGGCTCTGGCGTTGGAGCTGCCCCTTGTGTTACTGAGACTGAATAGACAGTCAGTATAACATTGGATAGAAGAGCTGGTCAATGTTACACTGATCTCTCAAGCTCATGCTTCAGACAACAAAAACTTAGCAAGTTACAGCTTTTGAGGCCATGAGTATCACTGTTATCAACACATCAGTCTGTGGGTATGTAAAGATAAGTTTTACTTTGCTCTCATAGGCTGTAAGATTTTAGACAGTTTTGCTCTCAGTAATGCCTAATCGTATAACATTTTTTTTTTATTCTTCCCGTTTGTGGGCAAGGTCATTAAGAAGGCAGAATAAATATAAGTAGTGGGTTATTTTCAGGGCACATTTGGAAAACACTAAAGTGTTCAATGCTTACTGAATACCAGTATTTCTATACTCTTAGAAATTCCTTCCATAGGGAGCACGAGAAGGCATGCTTTATAATTTTCTAAATTAGGTAAATCGTTTTACATTGTGATTGTCCTTCACGAGGGACCCACAACTGCCTCGTGTAACTGAGGTTGGCAAATCTGGTTTTACGTTTGATAATTTGTATTTTGGCAGATAAATTAGATCATTTCCATAGTTAACTTGGATCGTGAACATGCCTCTGCCAATGTGCATAGCTTCCTTGTGGTGATCTATATTTTTAGTTTGCAAACCATTACAGTTGGAATTTGTTTTCTTTTCCTGAAATTTTAGTGTAGAGGTCTATGGAGAGATCTGTAATGAGAATAAACTTTGGAGATTAAGCTTGGGTAATTTACTTGGAGGCGATTTCATCTTCTTCTGTGGTCATTGTCCAGTTATCAGTGTTAAATCGCGTGGTGGTTAGTAGTTGTGTACTTTTTAGTGATTTGGCTTCAGATTGTCCTGTAATATGTTTGACTCCATTTCAATGATGTATCTTTTAACGGTGCCATTTTTTGTTCTCGTGACACGCGAGTACTGTGAAGCTTAGGCTCAATGTAAATGCTGAAAAGCCTGAGAGACAAATACAGAATTTCTTTAGGGCACTCCATTGAGTATCGAGAAAGGGGTAGTTTTAGAGTGGAGTTTTTATCTAGCTGAGAGCAGCATTACAGGAAAGATGAGAACCAATCAAGGATTCTGCTATTGCCTGTGTCAGCCTTTCTGGTCATACTTATTTGTATTCATTGTCTCACATGCTGCAGAGATTTTGAGCAGTATTAATAACAGCACCATCCACTATATTTGAGGAATGTGTCATCAAAAATGTGAAGACTAGCTGTGTAAGTGCTGCACCTCTGACAGAACACTCATAACCTGTATAGGTAGTTATTGAAGGTTTGATATTGCGCCATAGATGCTTGATTTATAGGGGTGTAGTGATTTTTGAGGATTGGAGCTACATGGGGGGCTTTACTCTGGAAGGTCCTTAAACGAGCAAAGCATCCAACACAATAGTCAAAAATTAGGCAATGAGGTTTAAGGTGGTTCAAATGTTTCAAAACAATAGATATTTGGTTTATAAAGTCGAGCACTACAGTTGTGGCAGGTTTTTGCAAGTTCAGGGCATTTTTTCTGCTATTAGTTAAGCAAAATAATATGCTTTAGTTGGTTTAATTATTTTTAGAGCATTGAGACTTTCTATATTGTGATCACTGATTTCTATTTTATTAATCACACAAATGCCCTAATGTACCCTGGGTATTAGTCAAAAGCAGGAAAACAATAAATTCAGAGTGTAAACAGATGAGTTTTGAGCAGCTTAAGAAACTCGAGCAAATGGGGTTCTGAACGAATCAAAAGAGGAAGGTTTTTCCAAGTTTGAGAAAGACTGTAGAGAGAGCACAGCCACCCTTACAAGATATTTTAAAACGAGGAATTGTTACTCGAAAAAGAATTAGAAGAGCGTAAGGGATGGACAGGCTCATACCATGAGAAAAAGGCTCAACATTGAGGGGCTGATTCACAAAGGTAACCTACATAATTGAGTAAATTTCCACTTTTAATATAGCTTAATACGTTTCAGTAACGTAATAGTAACTCACCGTAGTATTAACTTACTCTTTTGTAATAAACTTGCACTTTTGTAGTAAGTCTAGCATTACCATTGGCAAAACACTGGCACTGAAGCACCCTTCCATAGAAAATCATGGCGGTAGGGACTACAAAAGTGCATATTACACTGGAGTAAGAAACATGCCAAAGCAGTTGTGCTAGAACTATTTTCGGAGCAGGGGTACTGCCATCAGTCTTCCGTCACTGAAGTTATAGGCTTTGTGGAAAATTCAAGTGTCACACTAAGAGCAAGTATAGAAAATGAGCTACATCCATTCCATAGATGAGTGGTAAGGGTGAGTATATAGCTGGTGCAGCACTTTGGAGCATAGTCACACTTATACCAATACATCTTGGTGTTGTAACGCACAGTCATATATGGACAACACTTTTCCCATTGAAATGGCCACTACATTTACACCGACATGTAGTTATACTAAGAAAGTTAGAGTTCACACAAATGATAATATGCAGAATCATGTACACATCACCAAGTAAAGTGCCTTCGATTTGTTTTGATTGTATTAAAATCCATGTTTCCATCAAACAGCAGTATTACATAAAAGGGCTTCATTTGTGCTTTCTTAACTGCTTATATATTTTGAATAATTTGAACTGTTCCTATACAAGTATTTACATTTTGTTGTGTGTTAACAAAAAGACTACAGCCTTTCCTTTCACACTTCCTGTATCCCAGCAAGATTGTCTCATAGTTCGCTTTACAAAATGCTCTCACTTTTTCTTCAGAAAAAGAAAACACCAATCTCCAATAAGCAATAATTTGACAGAAGCTATACCCAGACATTTGACCTCTGTCATTGAACACATAGCAGATGTGACAAGATGAAAACAAAGTTTAAAGGCTTCCTTATTACTCATTCACCTTCTGAACTCCAGCATGATTATTTTGGGGTGCCGCAGCACCCCCACACTAGTACTTGGAGCGACTATGTGCCAAAGTGGCTAGACCACCAACAAAAAGACCAGAAGACACTATTTCCAAACTCAGACCATCAGTTTTGTCAGTGTTAAGGCATAAGGAGTTGCCATTCATCCAGGTGGCAAGCTAATTAAGGCAATTTTGACACTGTGTCTGAGGTATATGTAAACTTTGACTATCAAAATAGTCTCTGTGTCATCAGAATGAGCATAGAAAGTAAGGCCAAATGATGGAATGAGAATGGTTAGGTAAGTCACATAGAGATTAAAAAGGGTGGGACTCAGACAGAACCCTTGGTGAACTCCAAATAATATGGGTTTAGAAGTGAAGCAAAAACTAACAGAAAGACTTCTTGTTATGTGAATTTGTAGAGCACAGGTAATTCCCGTGAGGGTATCCAGATGCTGAGTAGGGCAGGTCTGAAGGGGGAGGAGGAGATCATGCCTGTTTTGTCTGGAAAAGCAATGTCTTGAGGTTTTTTGGAAGTCTTTGAGGGAGGGAGAGGTGTTGAGGTGTTTCAGGAAGTGGTTCCAGGTCTTGACTGCAAGGTATGAGAAGGAGTGTCCACCGCTTCTGGTCTTCTTGATGCGAGGGAGGTGTGCTCTTGTCTGGGATGCAGATCGAAGGTGTCTGGTGTGTTGGTGGAAGTTGAGGCGGTGGTTGATGTGAGCTGGACTAGTGTGGAGAGCTTTGCAGGCATGGGTGAGTAGCTTGAACTTACATCTTTCCTGGACTGGAAGCCAGTGAAGTTTGTTGAGGTGTAGAGAAATGTAGTTATTTCACAGAATATTCAGGATGAGTCTGGGAGTGGCATTCTGGGTTGTGTGGAGTTGGCGTAAGACATGGGCAGGAATTCCTATGTAGAGGGTGTTTCTGTAATCAAGTCTACTTGTGATAAGAGCATGGGTGACCGTTCATCCGGTGTTCAGTAGGATCCACTTGAAAATCTTGTGCAGCATTTGCAGGATGTGGAAGCATGATGAGGAGACATCATTGATCTGTCTGCTCATGGAGAGGTTGGTGTCCAGGATGATCCTGAGGTTTTCAGCATAGTCCGCAGCATTGGGTGGGGTCCAGGTTCAGAGGGCACCAAAAAGCATCTCAGGGAGAGTGGCTGTTGCCCAAGATAGGGACTTCGGTTTTGTCTTTGTGGAGCTGAAGGCAGTTGTTTTTCAGCCAAGCAGCAATGTTGCTCATGCAGTTGGCAAAGTTTGCTGGTTGAGTCAGTAGGGTAGAGAATGAGCAGTGTGTCATTAGCGTAGGATACTATGTTGATGCTGTGGGCTCTGACGATGTCTGTGAGGGGAGTCATATAGATGTTCAAGAGTGTTGGGATGAGCGACAATACTGGAGGGACTTTGCAGATGAGTTTCTTGGGTTCTGAGGTGTAGGGGGATATCTAACTCATTGAGTTCTGTCCGTGAGGCAGGAGGATATCCACCGGAGGGCCGGTCAACAGGTACCCAAATGTTGAAGCTTTCTGATGAGTGATTTGTGGGAGACTGTATCGAAAGCTGCGGAGAGGTCGAGGAGAATGAGTGCGGCCATTTCTCAATGGTTGAGGAAGCTTCTGATGTCAATGGTGGCTGCAATGCGTGCTGTTTCTGTTCTGTGGTTGGTGCGAAAGACTGATTGAGAACTTTTGTAGGAGTTGATGGAATTCTATGTGGTCTGTGAGTTGGGTATTGATGGCTTTCTCCATGAATTTAGCTTCAGAAGGCAGGAGTGGGATGGGTCTGGAGCAGCAGAGGGTGTTGGGACCCACTGTTGGCTTCTTCAATAGGGTGTTGACTTTAGCATTTTTCCAGCAAGACGGGAAGGTGGCAGTGGTCATGGAGGTGTTGATGATAGTGGTAAGTGCGAGGAAGATGGTGGCTCTTCCAAGGCTGTATCTGAAGTGGAAGCATGGGTAGTGGTTTCTTTGTAAGATAGGGGCTTCCAGTTGCGTAGCTGCTATTTGGTGATGAAGGAGGTGTCGTACTGGTCGGGGGAGTTCGTATCGGTATCAGGCCTGATAAAATCCTAAAAGTGTTACTAGTCCTGCAGGTCTAGTGACTTAAATAATCTACTCGACCGAATTATGATGCTCTTGTCCCATAAACTGGTTTCAAATGATGTAATCCTGGGCAAGTATTTTAATTCACTGAGACGCCATTTTCGTCTTTATCACATATGAGAGCACCTTCAGCTAAGCGAGTTCAGCATGTCTGCTGTTCAGAAAACTCTTGTGTTTGATTTAATAGACTAAACTTTTGCTCCATATGTAATACAAATCTAGCCACATATAGGATACACATAACTGCTGACTTGCCTCAGTTCATTAACTGCATTATAATCAGCGTGGGAGCACGAATGTTTCTCATATCATGTTTAAAAACTGTCACTTTTAATGAATACAAAGCTAAAGCATAAAGTAGCAGCACACTGTCATTTGCAATCAGCAGAATTTACATTGAAATGGCCACAGAGGTTCCTACTGACTGGTGGATTTAAAACGATATAGTGTACAATGTCTGGAAATCGAATTTCTGCAAATATAAGTGTTCTAATTTGTTTTGCTCCTATGTAAATCTTTGTTTGCATCACACTTGTGAATTACACCAAAAAATGTTTGTTTCTAATTCCTGACATATTTTGAAATACTCCTACTATTCATTTACAAGCTGTTTAAATGTTGTGTTAGAAAACCCCCCTGATATTTTACAGACTTTTGTTTCCCAATTATTGTCAGATAACTCACTTGAAATAATAAGAGAAAGAAAATTAAACACCATTTCCAGGAACAGATAAGCAACAATTAGTAAAGACAAACTGACATTTGACCTCTGTCCTTGAACAGACAGCAAATGTGTCAAGACAAAAACAAGATTTAAAGGGGGCTGTTTTGCTCATTTACTTTCTGAATGAACAGAACACCTGTTCCTTTCAGCTTAAGTTAACTCACCAGCACAGACAAGTAAATGCTAAAAATAGCTCGACCTGATAAAATCTCACTCGCTATTGCTAGTGGGGGAGTGGATTTTTCGAGGCCTGAGTATGCTGTGGGTCGAATATGTTGTAGATCTTGGCAATCTTACTTTCGAAGAGGTTTTATAGCTTGTTTCAAAGTTCTTTGGATGGGATGATGCCGTTGTTGGCATCGTCATTGGGACTGGCCTTGTCAAGGAAAGCTCCTTGACAATGGTGAAGAGCTCTTTGCAGTTGGCTTCATGTCTGAGAGTTAGGGACTTTTTTTCTGCGTCTCGTGGTTCTTGGTGGTAGAGGGCGACTTTGTATGTGGATCATGTGGTGATGTTTTTGTTGAGTCTCCATTTTCTATCAAGTTGTTTGCAGTGGCACTTGGACTCCCTGAGGTCATTTGTTTACAAAGCTGGGTCATTTGTTGTTTTTGTAGGTCTTGTTTCTGGTGGGAGCAGTGTGGTTGACACAGTCGGTGAGCCAATTATTGAAGAGCTTAGTGTCGACATTGAGGTTCCCTGTGGGTTTGGGTCGGCATTCCTGTAGGGTCTTGGCCCAGTTTTCTTTGGATATTTTGCCCCAGTGTCTTAATGGTGCTTTGGGTTTTTCTGGTGGTGTGGCTTGGCGGGCGGGTATCTTGAAATGTATGAGGTACTGATCAGACCATGTGAGCAGGGTCATGTGGGTGGTGGTCATCTTGTTGTTGAAGGAGAAAATAGGGTTAAGTTGGGTGTGTGGCCTGCTGTGTGGGTTGGTCTTTGGATGAGCTGTGCGAGTCCGAGGTTGCTGAGGCTGTCGAGGAGGGTTGTGGAGCTGGGGGCTGTGATATCTTCCAGGTATAAATTGAGGTCCCCGATGAGGATGTAGTTGGCTGACCTGATGAAGAGGGGAGAAATGAAGTCTACGATGTGGTTGCAGAATTCTGCTTGGGTGCGGTAGGTGAGGGTTTCCTTAAGGGTGGCATTGTAGTCCGTTCGTATTTTGAAGTGGAGGTGTTCCATGAGGTTGGTGTCCAAGTCCATGGAGGTGGTTCAGTCAATCGTGTTTTTGTAGATGATCATAGAACAATGCAAGAAAAAAAGTGTCAAGTGCAGGAATCACACACAACCACGAGAATCACACACAGACTAGAAAATTATACTTAATAACTCAAGTTAATCTATAACTAGAAAGTTATAGTTGCCCTTAAATGTATTCATATCAGCAATAAAATCGATAAAATATGGCTAGAAGCAAATAAGGCATGAAGTAGTGTTACCTTCTTTCCCATTTTTTTTTGTTTGTTTGTGACTTACCAGCAGCATCCTTATTGTTTTGTTTCTCTGGTCCAAATTCTGTAACAACTGGAGTAACGAAATATCTCAAGCACTTTAATATAGAGGAGGGTATAGAAATTGCTTCACAGGTCAATTTGGATTCAAGTTTGGCAGTGTCATATTTGTTATTTTATTGAAAGTAAATGCGCGAACCTTGCAAACATGAATAATGAAGGGTCAGTACATGCTTTTGAGATGGATATTAAAGAATTATCAGTTGATACCTTGACAGAAATTGGAATCACAAAAAGACACTAATTGCCCATTGTGATGAGATCTGTCTGGAACAACACCTGATACCTGTATGAATATGAGTCACAAATGTTGGTATGTGAAGTATGCAGAGACTATGGTCTGGATTGAGAGTTTTATCGTTGGTATTCCATCTGTCAGAGTGGCAGAGGACATTGCCTATGCCATCCTGACAGACTGCCATTTGTCAAATCTAGTGATAAGCAGGCCCCAGCAGGCATCTCTGTACATTGAAAGGATTTGCAGCCACAGCGTTTCCTTTCAATATACAAAAGGTCTGGTGGACATCCACCTTCGCTTTTGACTGCAGGGACCCACCAAGGAACACAGAGAAACCACCTTGAGAAGTCAAAATAAAATCAAAAGTGTTGCGGATACCTCCTGGGGGGTGTCAGGATCTCACCTGGTATGCGTTTCCACAGGAGTGAAACGGTCGGTCACTATTAATACTCCCAACCCCCAGGCCAAGCTGAAAATTCCCTACTGGTAGACCGACTAGTTCCTACCCTGCAGTCAGTAATTCTTCAAATTAGCCCCTTTTATTTGGAACTTGCAGGTAAGTACATATGTTCTCAAGATTTGCAAACAAGTAACCATTTATTCATGCCTTATACACTAAATAGTTCTCATACAAACAATATAAAGATAAGTGTAACATAAGTGAATACAGCCTTGGTAAATGATGTACTTAAAAATCACTCATTATTCCAAATGAAAAAAAATTATATTTTTTGTTTCTCTGATAGGTCGTTGGATAACCAAATAACTCTTGTTCCAGAAAACAAAGAATACAATCAGGTAAGTTATTTCCTTCAAAATAATGAAAGCGCTTTCAGCGCAGTACCCAAAAGTGTGTTATATTATCTCCTTGTCGTTTTGTTCCTCTCTTGGTCTTGACAGCAGTGCAGTAACAACATGAAGCGGAACAAAACGAGAGCTGATCAAGGAAATCAAGCGCATCAAGCCTCTCCACCCGATGCCGGGACAGCAGGAACTGGAGCAATGACAAAGCCCAGAAAACCGAAGACGCCAGGAAAATGGTGCCGACCGGAGCACCTCCAGGCAGGTTGTAGACTGCAAGCAGGAAGGGAAGGACGCCGACCGGAGCACCATCAGGTAGGTTACAAAACACAAGCAGGAAATCAAGCTGACGAAGAGCGACTTCCTCTAAGGGAGTGCGCAGTGTTAAAGGCTACACGCTCCTCCCCTTAAGGGAGCTGCAATTTTCTGGACCTGCATTTGGGCAACCTCCTGTGAGGTACCACAGTACATACACAGGAGCTCTGCCCAACCTTTCACCCCCTGGTACCGCAGTACTGTGCAAGCTTCCAAAGAGAAGCTTCCACGGTGCCATGGCGCCATGGGTTGAAGCTTGGACAGCAGTTCTTACAGGAATCCCATGTTACCCAAAAATACATTTTTAAAAGAAGAAATAGGGATTGGGCACCCCTGAGGAGGTTGGGAGCAGGGCTGAAGGCCATGCTCTGCTGGACTTTGGACGACTGCAGCATGGTTAGCAAGTGGGCCAGGTCAGAAACCAGACAGTGTGGCTAACCTCCTTCTGTACCAAAAGCCGTACGCAGAGTGGGGTTGGATTGTCATGAGGTTACCTTAGTGAACACACTTAGGGGCCGATTCCGATTCGGGCCGGAAATCTCTCCGACCGAGCCGGACTCGGAGAGATTTCCGACCGAATCGGACCCTGGCAGCCCGACCGAACGAGTACGATGCGCACGTATGCCATCGGACTCGATTCGGTCGGACTCCCATTGAAGTCAATGGGAGCCAGTCGTACGACGCGTACACGGGCTCCCATTGACTCAATGGGCACGACGCGAACAAGGGCGCCCCTACAGCGTGTTCGTGTCGATGCGGGTCGCGCCGTACATGCACGTGTAGGGGGACCCATGGCTCCCCCTGTGTGCGACTCACGTGCCTACGCTTCCAGGGGGTCCGACACGGACCCCCAAAGTGCGGCTCCGACAGCTCCTTGGAGCCGGACTGCGCGAGTCGGTCGGAGCGGTCGAGGTGCGCATCGTACTTACCCGGCCGGGGAACGTCTCCATTGCGCGGTGCGAGTCGTCCCCGTGCGTGTCGGTCGGAGCGGTCGGGTCCTGCGAACGAGTCGGTCGGAGATTTCGCGAGCGCACGCATCGTACTCGCTCGCCCGGACGCACGTACGATTCGGTCGGGAAATAGGGCTCCGAATCGGATCCGGTAAAGCCGAATCCGATTCGGAGCCCTACCGGCCGAGAACGGAATTGGCCCCTAAGTCTCCATTTTAGTTTCACTTTTTAGCTTGGCTGCTTTTTAATAAGTGATTTTTTACATGATTTACATTTGCAGGATAATGTACTGAGACGTAGTTGCACATAAAGTTCATTTCTTAGTAGGTTTTATTATCATGTTATTCGTACACTCTGTCCAAGGCTAGACAAATAGTACATGTTGCCCTTGCATATGTATTGTGCAGTTGGAGACAGCTCTAGGCTTACAGATAAATCATTGCATCAGCTCTGCACTTTTTACACTGTGTGATTGGATCAATGCTTTTATTATATAAAACAGCCTCCGAGCCCCATTCGGCAGTGGAGCACTTTGGCTAGGATTATCCTGGAACAAGACGCACTTTGACTGAGAAGCAGCCCTGCTGACTTTGACCTCTATCCTGCAAAGGACGGTTGCCAGCTCTACACCAGATCGGCTTCCCGCTACATCATACCCAGGTATAGGGGGGAGGGGTAGGCTATCACAATGGATCTGGCAGATAGTACTCCCGACATGCTCTAAAATGGTGTACATAGTGTAGGTAGGAGTATAATCACACAATAATGCTATCATGGTTGAACTGTTTCTCTTTTTCATCATTTGCATAATGCTGGTTACACTGCTTTGTTTTATCTGCCTACTGATTGCAGTACATGCTTTCTATGCAAGGTTATGATTGTTTCAATAAATCTTTGAAAATCTAATTTGTATCTTTCTTGTGTTTATTAAGGGCATGTAAAAATAGACAATTAAAGGGTAGATCTATTTCCACGATTTCCCTGGGGAATAAGAGTGTTCGTGTTTGAGGTTGCCAAGACCATCTGGTACCCTGGATAGGTTAAGGGTTCAGATGGGGCACTGTGAGTTAACTAAGAATTAGGCAAACATTTTCTGATGATGTGACTCGGGTCCCCATATTTTGACGTTTATGTTCTCCAGATACACAATCCTACTTAATTTGTAGAAACTGTATAACATGACTCCACCAACATTCTAGGTCAGGTACTTATTTAATGGGTCTCCTGAGCAATTTTTGCATGTGCCCAATGTGAGGAAAAATATATATCTATATGTTTGCATCAGCCAAATAAGTGAATCAATCTCAAATTCTCCTCCTCACTATCTCAGACCCACTGAGCTAACGAGGTCTGTCTCTGACCAAACTGCTTGCTCTGTGCTCCTAAAATTACCCCTCCTTTACAAATCTATTCAAGCCTGACCCCAGGACCTTTATTGCCCTCTTTGACACGTCCTGGGTTAACAGCTGTGAAAAGCCTCTGAAATCTTGCAGGTTTTGCTTAAACTTGCTTTCTGTCCCTTGTGTCCTTATATTGCTCTATGTCTTGAGCTTGCATGACAATTCTATTTGTATATGTACAACCATATTTGGCCTTGTCCACATCTAAGGATTTTACTGATGACAGCACTTTCTGCCCTATATATGCTCCCCTGAATATCTATGTGGGTCAGAAAAAGCTTGTTCCAAGACGTGACACTGCGTCTGCCTTCTGCCTTGGCATGCCAATAAACGGACAAAGGTGCAAGAACATTTCCTGTGTTTTGTGGCAGCTGGGGTCTGTTTGCTTTGCGTCGCTCTGAGGAGGGTTGGAAGATTTATTACCCAACAAAATGGTGTCAGAAGTGGGATGCATTGAAGGACTGTAATGTCACCAGTTGGTAAGTAGGCTGTAAAGCTAAAATAACTTGCTGGAGTGACCTTTCAGTGTTTCAAATGCTCAGTTAGAACATAGTAGTTTTTTTTTTTAAAAGAGAGAGGGGGTAGTAACTGGCATCTAATCTAACTAGGGGACTGTAGAGAAACATTCATTTAATTTTTTTTTCATCATTGATTGAAATTTTTTTCATCATTGAAATCTTTCTCTGTATCAATACCTTTGAGTTGATATGTGGCAGGGGTCTACGGGACCCCATACACAACAGGAGAGCCTAGGCAGGACAATAATTTATGACCCAAAAGTACAGGGACGAAGAAATAAAAACAACCCTCCCGGAGTGTAGCGTGGAAGGCATTCACTATTGGCTGGCGGCAAGACACAAGGAAATGATTTTCAAATTTGCACTGTTCTGTCATTGATCAATGACTGTATTTAATTATGTTTATGTGTTGATCTTTAAAAGTATTGTCCCGCTATGTTTCTTTGAAATGCTTCTTTGAGTGATATCAAAACAAATTGCATCACAGAAGTCAAATTGTTTTATGTGGTGTCTGAGTGGTCCACAACTGTTGATTTTTTTTCTCTCTCAAGTCTCTCTATCCAAATCTTAACAAATTTTTCCTTCCAGGAGACAAATCTGTTTATCTTTCAGGGTTTAAAATTGTGAGTGAAGGGCACAATGGGCACCGGCAATTCTAAAGGAACTATGGAGGTGGTAAGGCCTCGCATGGTGAAAAAGACAAAACAATTGTTTAAACAACTGTCATTAGAGAAGGATTTTAAATTACCAGCAGATAGCCCTGCAGCTCAGGTTGTAAAAGATACAAATTGTTTAGAATATGTAACTCCTTTTGCGCGCTAGTATGGACGTGGAAAGGGAATGAAGGGCTGTGGCCTAGATTTGGTTCTCTTGAGATAGATGATATTGAACGCTTGACAGAAAGTATACACTTAAAGGGTGACCCATCATGGGATTCACACTATGTAAAAGATTGTTTACAGCAGTGGCTTTCAATTGCAAAAAATAAAGCTCTCCTTTCAAAAAAGAAAGGCCAGGGGAATGCCTCCACTGAATACAGAGACTGTTCTGCAATAGCAATGGTGAATAGTGAGTGCAAGAAGCCTACTAAAAAAGAGCTAGAATTAGCAAAAGATTGGCCCACATCTTATAGCCAGTGTTTATTGGAATTAAGTAACTATGTGCAAACAGAACAGCATTTGTTGTCACTATGGCAAAAGTGTGGGTTTTCAACAATTGAAGCAGACCGGGTTAAAGAAATACCAAATGCCACTACTTCTAGAAGGGCTGCTGCTCTGCTATGTATTTGGACGCACCGCCAAGTAAATATTGACATAAATAAGTAAAGAAACTGTTTATCGCCTCCAAGCCCCAAGGCCTTTTTGTCAAACTGGGGGAAGGAACAGACAATGAGCAAATAACTAGTAGCACATTGACTGAGGAGGAGATTTTGTTGCTTAGTGAGGAAGAAAGGAAAAGACAGAGAGTAGATGCAAATAGTGAATTTAATTCCTGGGTCTCAGATAGAGCCAGCAATGAGAATAGCCACCAAATATTGGGACAAAACATCCAGTCTGCAGGACCTGTTTCTCCTGCACCTCAATTCTCATCCCCTCCTCCAGCAACTTCAATTTACCCATCACTTTCAGGCCCCTACATACAGTGTGAAAGACATAACACACCTGAGCAAGCACTGGCTTCACAACCAAGCTTATCACGTGTACCTTATTTCCACATATCCCTGGAAGGTGATTTAACTAGAGTATCTGACATACCAACTAGCCCCAGAGAGGGCAGTTTTAGAACACCAGTCCTGAATGGGGACTTATCCTTAGGAGGGGACATGCTACATGCTTTTGAATCCCCAGCCCAAACTTCCACTTTTGGTCTGAGGGAAGATTTAGGTCTGAGTGCAAAAGAGAGAAATGATGAGGAGGAACACGAGCACTTGACACACCTGAGGAAAGAGGCAGATGAGTTCCAAGAAGAAGTGAACACTGATAGGGAGGAAATACAACGCTCCATTAATAAACTACAGGATAAGCTAGAGAGGAGGGAACGGCTGATACATATACGGTCACGAACACGGACCCTAAAGGGAAAGGGTGAGAACTCATATACTGATGACATACTATTGAACACTAAACTAACTGCACCAAAAATAGTGTTGGGGGGACAGCCATGCTAAAGCCATGGACCCCCTTGGAGGCAACCCAAATGACTAAGGACGCGCCTGACCCACTCACTGCCAGTGTGAAATATTATGAGTGGCTTTATAAAATATGTATTGCCTATACCCCCCTCCCTCGAGATGTAGAAATGCTATTAAAAATAGGATATGGGAGCAGATGGTCTTTAGTAAAAAATGCGTTCCAAATTCTACAGGAAAGAGATTGGACCACACTGACTAATAATATGGATGTCACAGAAAATAGATTGATTAACTGGTTAGAGTCTATCAGGGACACAATTAATGGCCTAGCAGTTAAACATGGTGATTTTTCTCAAGTCACTGCCACGTTGAAGAAGCCAGGTGAGTCAGTGGCTGATTACATCTTAAGGTACAATGAAGCATGGGATAACAGTGCAGGGGTACCGCGCACCACAGAGGCCTATAAGGTATTGGCTACGCAAACCCTTATGAATGGATTGCTAGCTTCTGTGGCCCACAGTTGTAAACTGCGCCACCCTGATTGGTCCACTAAAGGATATCATGAGTTGTGCACGCTTCTCATAACTATGGAAAGAGATGGTATTTTTAAGGTAAGGAAGGACATCGCTAAAATTGACAAAGGAATGATGTTGCAGCAAGTACAAAGAGAGGAGGAGCCAGAGGGAATGTACTATCAGGGGGCACAGCAAAGACAGGATAATGGAAAAGGATACCAGAGGAGAGACAAGAGTAGGGATCGGTGCTATATTTGCCAGAGGTATGGGCACTGGGGACGCAATTGTAGAAATAATAGAGGTAGAAGGGACTGGAATGAGAGAAGTGACCAGTATAATAGAAATGATAGAAACAACAGAAATGAAAGGTTTGGCAGAAATGAGATCCAGCCATCAGCACCACCCATGCCCAGAGACCTGAAGCAGACCCAGCACTCCCTGAGGAATCCTTTCCAGGAGCAACATGGATCAGCATAGGACCACGCGGAGAGAGAGATCGGACAAACTGCAGCAACCAGAGCCCAGTGCTTTATGATGAAGGTATCAGACACACCTGAGGAGAATCCCATGTTTCAAATTAAGGTAGGAGATAAAGAGATCGATTTCCTAATAGACAGTGGTGCAACCCTATCAGCAGTAAGAAACAAGTTGGGTACTAGTAGTGGTGAAACAGTCACTACTATAGCAGTAAATGGAATGATGATGCATGAAGAATTGTCAGAACCCCTACCAGTTTCTGTTGATGACTTCACAATGACCCATCAGTTTCTCCTATCACCAGATGCACCCATCAATTTGCTGGGGAGAGTCCTCCTCTGTAAATTGCATGCAACATTATATTTTTCACAAAATGGGATTTACCTACAAGTACCTGAGGACAGGTTAGAATTGGCTAATAGAACACTTACTGCTTGCAAATTAAGTGAGGACTCTGTGTTATGTGCACCCCCGTCTTGTCTCTCTCTCCAACACGTTACCAATGGACTCCATTACATGGAGATTTTTATGAAAACATGTTTCAAGAACTGTTTAAATACAGCCCTGACATTGAGAGTGAATTGGTCACTCATTTAGTGCAGTTAACATTAGCACCTGGGCCCATACACTGTACTGCAGCATTTTTCACAGGAGCAGTGCCTGAATGGTACGCCTACAGGGCAGACAAACATTTGCACTGGACAATGGAGTTGCTTGAGCACACATTATATGTAGGAAAAGAAGGGTGTGCAGTGAGCATTGAACTAGGACCACAGGAAATTTGGTTATTTCAAGTGCCAGATTCTGAACCACATGTATCCATAGCTGTAGCACCAGGTTACTACCCTAAGGATTTGGGCCCCATGGTCAAACACCTTCAGGACTTACCTAGAACTAAGGATTTTACATTTCCTTTAGGAATGGTGTCTGTGTTAGGAGATGGAGAAGGGTGATGTTGGACGTTATGTATAAACAGAAAGGACAGGACTGCAGTTTTTGAAAAGCTTGAAGGGAATATGGCTTTACAGCTGACTAAAAACAAGGTCCTAGAGCAAGTGAACTCAGAGGTTTGGGCAAAACACAAAAATGAGGCAGGATTATTAAAAACATGCCCTCCCCATAAAGTGACACTTAAAGAGAATGCTGAATTACCTTATGTCCATCAGTACAGGCTGTCACCTCAGGCAGAGGAGGGAATAAAACCTGTGATTGAATCTCTCTTACAACAAGGTATCATTAAAAAGACCTCCAGCCCCTGTAATAGTCCTATCATTCCATTGCCCAAGGGCAATACTGGGCAGTATAGGTTCATACAGGACTTACGACAGATAAACAACATTGTGGTTCCCTTACACCTGTTGTGCCTCACACCAATACTATATTATCTTCTATACCTGTAGAGGCAGAGTACTTTTCAGTCATTGATCTCTCCTCTGCGTTTTTCAGTATTAGAGTCCATCCAGAGAGCGAATACCTTTTTGCTTTCACAGTGAAAGATACCCAATTTACTTTCAGAAGACTAGCTCAAGGCTATACTGAGAGTCCCACGTTCTATGCGCAGGCAGTAAAGAGAGACCTGGATAGCCTACACCTGGAAGGAGGTAGCATCATCTTGCAGTACGCTGATGATCTACTCGTGGCATCTCCATCACTTGAGGCCTGTGAAAAAGACACTGTAGCGCTGCTGAATCACCTCCAGGAGAGAGGACACAAAGCTTCATTGTCAAAATTCCAGTGCTGCCAAAAAGAGGTGACTTACCTGGGTTATGTGGTATCCAAAGGTACACGCCGCATATCACCTGACAGGATAAAAATGATTCAGGGCATGCTGCCTCCGTCCACCAAGAAAGGAATGCTGTCATTCCTGGGGATGATGAACTACTGCCGCCAGTGGATCCCTGAGTACAGATCCTATGATGCCATCCTGCGACAATGTACACTACAAGATGCTCCCAAGAACATTGTATGGACTAATGAACTTGCAGACTGTTTAAAGAAACTGAAAGAGACTTTGCCCTGGGGCTGCCTGATTACAAACTGCCCTTCCATCTCTATGTGTCAGAGCAAAATGGCATTGCAAATGGTGTGCTGACACAGCAGCATGGCTCAGGAAAAAGACCTGTGGCATACTACTCCGTGACTTTGCCTGCAGCAGTAACTGGGCATCCAGCTTGTTTGAGAGCAGTGGCATCAGCAGCTGTGATAGTAGAGAGGACGGCTCCCATTGTGTTGGACTACCCTTGTATTGTTTATGTGCCACATTCGGTACAGTTGTTGTTGTCATCTGCAGCAACACAACATTTTTCGGCGGCCAGGCAAACAGGTTATGAGGTCACTCTGTTGTCTAACACCAATATCACCATTAAAAGATGCCCATCTGTTAATTTGGCAACATTATTACCTCCACTAGGTGATTCAGATGAGACCCCTGACCATGACTGTGTTGAAGTTGTAGAGACATGCACCACACCCAGACCAGATTTGCAGCAAACACCATTAGAAAAAAACTGACTATGAGTGGTACACTGATGGTTCCTCCAGCAGACTAACAGACACTGATTACAGAGCAGGGTATGCTATAACAACAATAGACACCATAGTTGAAAGTGCAGCCCTCCCCGTGGCACATCTGCCCAGCAAGCCGAGCTGTATGCTGTAACAAGAGCATGCATCCTAGCTGAGGGGAAAAATGTTAACATTTACACTGATTCACGTTATGCCTTTGGCGTTGTTCACGATTTTGGCCAGCTGTGGCAGTATCGTGGTTTCATAACAGCAGCAGGGCGCCCCATTCAAAATGGCCCCTTAGTAAAGAATTTGCTACAGGCAATACTACTACCCAACAGAATAGCAGTAATAAAATGTGAGGCACATACAGGAGCTAATACTAAGATAGCCAGAGGTAACGCCATGGCTGACACAGCAGCAAAAGAGAGCATGTTACAGCCAGTACAGATGGTGCCTTCAATGGCAAAAAGTATTCCAAAAATACAGCTGATTCAGAGACAATTGTTGCTAGCTGATGTGAAAGAAGCACAATGGTCTGCACCACCAGAGGAAGAAAGAGCGTGGATTGATGCTGGATAAGAGCCGAATGATGAGGGATTGTGGGTCCACCAGGATGGGAGGCCTGTGGCCCCATGCAGTATGTTCCTGCCCCTTACAAGGCTTGCCCATGGACCCACTCACATGGCTCAAGGAGGGATGAATGCTTTGATTAGACAAGAATGGTTTGCACCAGGGATAACAGCTTTCACTGCACAATTCTGCTCCCAATGTCTTGTCTGTGCCCAACATGCTAAAGGTCGGTCCCCCGCTACCCATGATCACTTGCCAGTACCAGAGGGTCCCTTTACAAACATTCAAATAGACTTCGCCTATATGCCCCCAGTGAATGGATTCAAATATTTGCTGGTATGTGTGGATCAATTTTCAAAATGGGTGGAGGCGTTTGCCACTAGGAAGAATGATGCAGCAACTGTTGTGCGATGCTTGATGAAAGATTTAATACCTCGGTTTGGGGTCCCCCAGAGCATAAACAGTGACAGAGGGGGTGAATTTGTTGCTGCCATTGTGGAAAAGATGTGTGACTGTTTGGGAATAGAGTGGAAACTGCATGCCCCTTACCACCCACAAAGTTCAGGCCAGGTGGAGAGAATGAATGCCACAATAAAACATAAATTAGCCAAAACAACTGATGCAACAGGCCTGAAATGGCCAGATGCGCTGCCTTTAGTGCTGCATGCCATAAGAGCAACACCATCTAGAACAACTCTCTTGTCCCCCCATGAGGTATTGATGGGGAGGCCCATGTCAGTGGGGTTGAGGTTGCCTCTCACAGCATCCAAGCAGCACTGCTGTGGACGGATGAGCAGATTTCTGACTATGCTGTACAATTGTCGGTGGTCTTGAGGCATCACCATCTCCAGGTGAAGGAAGCTTTTCCACATCCTTCCTTAGAACAAACACACCCTTTTAAACCTGGAGACATGGTCATGGTGAGAAAAATAAAAAATGTTTCTCTTACTTCTAGGTGGACTGGACCCCACGTTGTGCTCCTGGTTACCAGAACATCACTAAAGGTGCAGGGACGTCCCGAGTGGCTGCACGGAACACGATGCAGGGCTGTACCAACAACGCCTGAGGCAGAGGCACCTTTAACAGATGAGCACCGGCCACAAGTGGAGCAGCGCGAAACACAGGACAAGGGGGAGACAGACCAGACCTTTCCTAACAACAACGCTGAGGGTCCATCATCAAGTGTCCCAGGAATGGTGACACCAACTGATGCTGTTGAGTGAAGCACGCAACGCAGTCTAGAAAAAGGTGATGGTCTACACCTGCCAAAAATAGGCTGAAGAGGACAACGCAGGGCAGGTCCGTGAAACCGCCCCTGAACAAGACTACTACGGACCAGGAGGAGAAGCAGATGACAGCGCACCACAAGAACTTTCATTATTGACACTTACAGAAAGTACCCTGGCACTGAGACAGAAAGACACTGCCTAACAATATTTTAAATTCGGAAAGTGATATTTACCACTGTCAAGAAAAATGCATTGCATTATGCTAACAATATTTTTTAGTACCTTAATTATGTGGGTGCTACCTGTATTGCAACAACCTGCTGACCATCCCCTCATTGCAGTACATGAGAAAGTTGCCCAGGCTTTAGGTCTTCAAAATTGCTGGATTTGTAGAGAATTATCCAGACACCCCAGTGACCCAATTGGCCTATATGAAACACCTGTGCCGATACAAAATTATGCGCAAAGAATAGGATGCCTCATATCCAATGTAACCTGGGATTGTGGAGAAGGAAGGATTGGATGGTACCCACATTGTACCATACTGCCAAATATTCAAGCCCAATACCAAGTGTCTCCTACAGTAGAATACAAAGACAAGGAAAAAGCATTTCCTGTATGTTTAAAGCATCATGTTTCAGGATGTAACCCAGCTTCCCGATACTTAGGACATTTAAAAAGTAGCCAGTGTCCTAACATATTAGAATTTGATAATATCACAGGGAATTGGAACATAAAAGACAGACAGTTAGTAAGTAGGAACTGGACAGCTAAGGTACGAGGAAAACAAGTAAACTACACTTTGCATTACTGGAACATCACTGTAGATGGAGAGACACTATTAATAACACCTGATGGTCTTCTATACGATCCATTTATTGAGCAAAAGAATAAGCATGCTAGGGCACCAAATGTGATTTCTAAAATATTAGAATACCCCTTATGGTCAGCTCGCTGCTCATACATGGCACCATGGGCAAATGTCACGCTTATAAATTCTTCATGGACTGATTACAAATGGTGTGATCAATTCCAAAACACTTTTCCTGAAGGGGTAGGCCTTCCTCTCAGTAAATATCACACATTGGACACACAGTTACAGGGCGGAATGTATTTTATTTGTGGCACTAAAGCATACAAGGTGCTTCCCCGACACTGGGAAGGCATGTGTGCTATTTCTTATCTTACACCAAACATTTCAGTCGTGCCACACATTGCAGCCCATGAGCCACTAAATTTGGGGAGTTTTGCTCATAGATATAAAAGAGATATACATGCACCTATTCTGGAAACTAGACAAGGTCTATTCTTTGAACTAATGCGTATATTTATTCCTGGATATGGGGTATATGATTTAGAATTGGCCCTAGTTAATATGTCTGCTGAGCTAGCTGTAGCATTCAATGCAACAAGAGATGCACTTCAACAGTTGCAGATGGAAATTAATTCAGTAGCTGCCATGACTATTCAACACCGAATTGCACTTGACCTCCTGACACTACAACAAGGAGGACTGTGCGTTTTATAAAATTCCTCTTGCTGTTATTTTTTAAACAAAAGTGCAAACATAGCAAGGGATGTGGCACAAATTAAGAATGCAGTTCAAATATTCCGTGGAGCAGGGAAAATTACAGATTCTGATGACTGGTCCTGGCTACCAACAGGATGGTTAAAGCACTTACTTTTAGCACTACTGGGTATCTTTTTAACAATAGTGATATTTTTGTGTTGTCTTCAGTGTTGCTGCTCCATGGGACAGCAATTGTGTAGTAAAAGCATCCATTCAATTTCTGCAGTTAAAATTCTACCTCCTACAGAGCAGGAGCTAGCCTGCAGATATCTCCAAATACAACAGGATATAGAGAAAGCACACAAAGAGACATTTGAATTAATGGCTATAGATATATAAAATAAATGCATTAAGTACTAGTATATATTTTTATCTTTGTTGAAAAATGAATACCTCTTAGATGTGTCTACGCCAATATATGCATGTTATTTAAAAACTGTGTAATGCCATTCAAGGATATGTACTTTATCGATACTTTATATTTCTACCATATATATATATATATATATATATATTCAGATTTTTCTTACAATGGTATTTGATATTGCTATCAAAAAGGAGGGATATTGTGAGGAAAAATATATATCTATATGTTTGCATCAGCCAAATAAGTGAATCAATCTCAAATTCTCCTCCTCACTATCTCAGACCCACTGAGCTAACTAGGTCTGTCTCTGACCAAACTGCTTGCTCTGTGCTCCTAAAATCACCCCTCCTTTACAAATCTATTCAAGCCTGACCCCAGGACCTTTATTGCCCTCTTTGACACGTCCTGGGTTAACAGCTGTGAAAAGCCTCTGAAATCTTGCAGGTTTTGCTTAAACTTGCTTTCTGTCCCTTGTGTCCTTATATTGCTCTATGTCTTGAGCTTGCATGACAATTCTATTTGTATATGTACAACCATATTTGGCCTTGTCCACATCTAAGGATTTTACTGATGACAGCACTTTCTGCCCTATATATGCTCCCCTGAATATCTATGTGGGGCAGAAGAAGCTTGTTCCAAGACGTGACACTGCGTCTGCCTTCTGCCTTGGCATGCCAATAAACGGACAAAGGTGCAAGAACATTTCCTGTGTTTTGTGGCAGCTGGGGTCTGTTTGCTTTGCGTCGCTCTGAGGAGGTTTGGAAGATTTATTACCCAACACCCAAGGTCTCCTTTTCACCTTATACAGAGACATCCTTGGTGTTAGGGATTAATCCTCCTCAGCTAAATGGAAAACCCCTATTTTAGTCTGAAGGTTGTTTACGGTTCAACCTTTAAAAGAGCTACCCCACTATAGTGTCTTTCTTTCTTTCTTTAAAATCCATTCATTAAAAATGGCTCTAGCAGTTAAAATTCCTGTTAATTGTAGACATGCTGTTACAGCACAGTTACTGGCACAAGGGCTCCATGTTGGGGGGAGGGGAGATATCACCTTTGTGGTTGAGGCCCACAAAGCATATAAAACCAAAGTATTTTATTCTTGGGCTCATTTTCCTGCAGCAGATGGCACTTCACAAGCATTCCACACATACACTCCAGCTGCTTTACCAGCTAATTATAGACCTTATGAAGATTTAGAAACACCATTAACTTATCAAAAACATCAGAATTGGTTCCAAGACGCCCTCCCACATCCACTACACAATGTACGACTGGGTCCTCTCAGTAATAAGGGGCGAGTCTTAGCAGGCTATACACCATACCCAAATTTAGCACCATTAAATGTTGCAGAATTTTGTGCCCTACACAGGTCTAGTTAGACTACATAGGTGCTCATGCAGTTTATTATGCATACAATAACAACTGCTCCAGCAAGAGCTGTTCAATCTGTGCAGCCACAGTTAGCAGTGCCTGCAATTAGTCCAGTTACTATCAACACAATTATGTGTAAAGTTCCCACAAGACGGGAGGAAATTCTGTTTTGGATTGCACAAAAAACAAACCAGCTTGAAGCAATGTTTCCCCATACAGGACCCCAAGACAAAGATAGAATTCTCACAATGTGTCTCACACTCGGAATGGTTCCCCCAGTAGAGGGCTGTGCAACTGGGGCACAGCCTTCACTTGTCTATATGCCATAACACATGGTACACCATCAGTCACTGTTTTGCCTGAGGTGCTAAAACAGATTAAAAATTAATACACGGCTGCCCCTGCCATGGATTTGGGGATTACATTGATAACTTTGCCACAGTTTCCTCAATTATTCTAATTAATATTAAAGGGGAGACAGCAGCACTGGCAATTCACCAATGCCTTGCACAGGTTCTTGTTGCAGACCTAGAGCACAAACTACCAAACATTATTGATGAAACCTATGCTCTCGATAGTGTAGGTAGTGTAGGTAGAAGTATAATCACACAATCATGCTATCATGATTGAATTGTTTCTCTTTTTCACCATTGCATAATCCTCATTGCAATGCTTTGTTTCATTTGCCTAATAATTGCAGTACATGCTTTCTATACAAGATTACGATTGTTTCAATAAATATTTGAAAATCCAATTTGTATCTTTCTTGTGTTTACCTTGGGCATTTAAAAGTAGACAACAAAAGGCTATATCTGTTTCCACGATTTCCTCGTGGAATAAGAATGGTCGTGTTCGAGGTTGCCAAGACCATCTGGTACCCTGGTTAGGTTAGGGGTTCAGATGGGACACAGTGAGCTAGCTAGGAATTAGGTCAACATTTTCTGATGATATGTGTGACCCGAGTCCCCATATTTTGACGTTTATGTTGTCCAGATAAACAGTCCTGCCTAATTCGTAGGAACCGTTTAACAGAATAACCATGGCGCAGTAGGGTGCAGGACCTTGCAACAGACCTTGTGCAGAGAGGGTTAGATGCCTGCGGCTCGGTGGGGCACATGGCGTGGCCAGAGGCCGGGCCCTGTTCCCTAACCCCTGCTGCATATGTCTGAAATCTGTGAGCAGTAGGTAGATGACTGGCCATCAGAGGTTTGGGCATAGGGCCAAGCCAAAACTTGAGCACAGGATGACATTGGCAGTAGGTTGCCTGAGGTTGTTGGGTGTATGCTCAAGTTTGAATATGTTCGAAAAAATTGTAGAAATTCAATGAAAAAACTAAGTTTAAAGTGATGTTATAGTGTAGTATAGTAATAAGGTTTTAGCATATGTTAAAAAGCATAAATCCACGGAAAAAAACAAAGTTTAACGCTAGGTGCTGAAATGAGACAAAAACTAATGTTTATAAACAAAAAAAACATGAAATTTGCCCCTTATTTGACTGACCTAACTGTAGATTCACTCCCACCATGCACACGCTCATGACCTCACATATAACATTACTCATGATATGTCAAATGACATCATTAATGACATTACTGATGGCATCTCAAATGATTTAATTGATATACTCTATCAATTATAAGATTCTATGTTATACCTACATGTACTTACATGGACGGTAATGTGCTAGAACACCTTTGTGCTTTGACTTGTATAAGAAAGTGATCCCTGGCTTGGCTCCAGCTTCTCCCTTCCTATGAATACTCTTTCCACCTCTAGAATCCACACAATAGCAGCAATACACTGGCAAGCCTCAGCTCTACTACAAACTACACAAAAAGGCAACTCCAAACAGAAATATCGAAAAGACGTCGTGCTGACTCTGACTGCAAAGTGAGTTCAGTTCCGAGGTGCTTTGATGACTTTTGATTGGAAGTTAAGATTGTGCTATTGCGCGTGCACATTTCTTCCAAGAGTTATAATTTTTTGCGTGTCGTTTATTAAAGGTGGTAAAGGCAGGGCTTTAAGTGGGGGGAAAAAACTGGGGGTGCTCTAAAAGGGGCGGGGCAAACCTCAAAGGGGTGTGACCTATCTAAGTAGGGGCGTGGTCTAAATAAAGATAACTAGTGTAGCAGTACCCCCTGCTCTGACAAGCCGTCAGCTCTAGGACTCCTCAGAGTGTCATCAGATTTGGAATTCCCCGCTCAGGCTCGCTCTCTCCCCTCCTTATTACAGCAAGGCTATGTATGGATAACGCCATACACCCTCCCCAGTACCCCAAGACCGGTGTAGTCATCCCGGGAAATGCCCAGGCAGACACCTCCCATATAGGGTGGCTTCACGTGAGGCTGAGTGTACTAGAAGCACTGCTCCCAGAAGGCAACGCGGCTTCACAGGGGTGAGTTTTAACGAAGCCACCACCCCGTCAAAACATGCCACAGAGTCCTCCTACAACGCGGCTCACCTGGCATGACGTCATGCCTTGACCTCCACTACTCAGTAGTGAGCAAAATGAGCATGCGCACATCGATGTGAATGCTCTCACTGCACTCCAAGAAAAAAAAAGAAAACGGACTACCTCTGCGAGGCCCGAAAATAGAGCCCGATAGAGACCCGTTTCGAGGCCCCCTGAAAATAACTGCCGGTGCTCAGACCCGGACAGACCCGTTCCCACTTAAAGCCTTGCCACCGCCAGTTACTGCCCCCACCTCAAGCGTTACTATCAACGGGTATTTGTCGCCTCCACCCTAGAGTCATACTAACCCTGTTACTGAGTCCTCCTGAAACACTGCTTCAGGCACTGATGGCTCTCCATAGGTACTCACCCACTTCTTCCCCGAACCTTTACTGCCCTCATGTACTTAGCCCCCCCCCAACAACCGCTATCGCCCCCACGAGCATCTACCACCTGGTCCCTTTCTAGAATATCGCCTTTAACGCATTCTTCATCTGCCATTATCCCACTCGATCCCCAGTTACTGTGGGTTTTCCCACCTCTTCGTTTAACTTCGAGCATTTATCAAACCCTTGGACCTTTCTTGATGCTCAGTTACTTTTTGCCATAATGGATGTTGAATCCTTGCAGGGAGCGACCTTCTAAAGTAAACGACGAGTTAATTTATCATGGTGGCGGTAACGCCCCCTGGCTCCAGTTTGGGGCGGTCAGTGCCTGATACAGTGTGTTGGCAATAAGAATTGCAGCAGAGAAATGATTGAATGTACAGTACTGAGATCCAATGGAGAATGCCAGACGCAAACTTGGGCTCTTTGATAGAGTATCCCTTTACACCGGCAGATAACTGGGCCGAGTATGTTTTTGTCACCTCGACGTATGTCATGGCTTGTTTATTAAAGCCAGCGGGTGGTGTGGACCCGTTGCGCTGTTTTTACCCTTAGCACAGCGTCTATATTTAGTATGACTCGGTAGAGTAAGGAATCTTGTAGATCCTGGAGCGGGGAGCCTCAAGCGTTGTACTGTTTTCAGCTCCTCGTTTGGCCTTCAGGCGCTTTCGAACATGTCTTCTCACATATATTTTCTCTAACACATTTTATCTGCGGCCTATTGCTGCCGTTGGCTGAGGTTCTGGGTGAGCTCACCAGGGGCAGTGCAATCGAGCGCTGTACCCCAAACTGAAGTACCTGTGATGCAGGGCTGTATTTTAATCGGTATGAACCTTTTTGCTTGCTGGTTTGTCTGTTCTTTGTTACACCTTGGTGCATTGGCGTGGTGCTTTTCACACAAAGGAGTCATTCAGTATAGATTGCATGGCACCTGGTGGCCCCTTGAGTACACAGTATTGTGGTGGACACATTGCTATTCTAAATGAGATGTAAAGAATCTTTATTAATTGT
Organism: Calotriton arnoldi; assembly: GCA_963921515.1. Taxonomy (NCBI): domain Eukaryota; kingdom Metazoa; phylum Chordata; class Amphibia; order Caudata; family Salamandridae; genus Calotriton; species Calotriton arnoldi. Next base: position 506,133 of record CAWUFW010011979.1, read on the forward strand.
GTTTAACAACAAGAAGCAAAGGGTTGTTGTCCAGCTGGTCTCGCTCTTGTCGTCTGAAAGCCACAATTATTCCTTAGCGTCGCGTAAAATTGCCTGAAAGGGCTCCATATTCCGCTTGTAACTTGCCCGGATTATCCGTGTTCACCGTTACCTAGTACCGGCTGAGCTGCCATACTCGCTTGGACGGTTTGAATAATTCATGGCATTAAGTCAGCGGGGCTCTGAGAAGTCATGAGACAGACAATCGCAATGGCAGCTTGTACACATGACTACCAGTATTAATTTCGGGCCACTTCTTCTGTGTGTATACTTCCAAAGCCGAGCCTTTTCGCTTTTTAGTGTAATTTCTTCTAGTAATCCTGTGGTTAAGTATTACAAAAATCAAGACATAAAGTGTTGAACAATACCTCATTGGGTGCCATAAAGTGAGCAAAATGAGCATGCGCACATCGATGTGTATGCTCTCACTGCACTCCAAGAAAAAAAGAAAGAAAACGGACTACCTCTGCGAGGCCCGAAAATAGAGCCCGATAGAGACCCGTTTCGAGGCCCCCTGAAAATAGCTGCCAGGGCTCAGACCCGGACAGACCCGGCCCACTTAAAGCCCTGGGTAAAGGGTAGTAGGCATAAAATGGGCCTCAGGTCTTGCCGTAGGATTCTATCTAAGAAAGATGCTTTGATTTACATTAGCAATTTTTCTAAATATTCTTTTGAACTTCTGCATTAATCACAACTACTTTTCAAAGCAGATAACATTTACACTGGTGCAAAAATGGAACAAATGAATTTTACATTGTTTTGGGGCTGGAATTGGAGAGGGTACAAACGAATTTTGCACTATTTCGCCGTTCAGATATAGAGTGTACATGCAGTGCGCTGGCATTCTAATTTTATACCACCTAAAAACAATACAACAATAGTAGCTGCAAAATTAATTGGCTCATAAAGTGGCACACCAGTTGTAAAAAAGTCTCATGGCGCCATCTTGTGGTTTTACTGGATAATGACAACCTCATGAAACAGAAAAACTCTGGACGGTTCAGGTACAGTTTAATTTACACATTTTACTTCTTTACATTTGAAGTAAGAAATCTAAATCACAGGGAGAGAAGAAACACACGAAGGCTGCAGAAAGCAGGCCGCTTTGTTTTCAGAAATGCGATCCTGAACTGAAACATTCTTAGCACTGCATGATAATGAGAAGCAGATAAACCAAGCAGGCACCTGAAATGTGGCACACACAAACCATTGTGCGTTGAACACATGCGGTGGGAAACAAACTAGAATATCCGCTGACACGAGCAACAGTGTATATCTTCCTAACTACCTTGAAGGAAGTCTTGATGAGGAGGAAAAGAAAATCCTTTCTGCTTCCTCATATTAATAAAAAGCAACACAACTGATTTTCAGTTAATTCATTAGAAGAAAATGTAACCAGTGGTAACACAGCTGAAACAATCTATCATCTGTCAGCTTAGAGCATATAATGAACCTTCACTGCGGGTAGCAATAGCAAATCCCATTTTCGCCTTAAGGAAATGTATTCAAATATGCAATCCAATAATGAAACACCAACACCAACAAACTCAGAAGGATAATTAAGTATATTAGCCCCGAATGTTGTTGGCAGTCTTTGCAAACACGTCTCACTTATATTTGGCCCTGACTCTGCAATAGAAGAAATGAAATGCATACATGGGTGAAAGAAGGCAATCATCACAAACACACAACAGAGATAAATTATGTGCATGCCTGCCTTTAGTCAAATTAAGACTTTTCTCCATCTTTATTTTACGGCGATAATTGAGGCCAATATAAAGATTGCTCAAAGCACATGCAGGAAGTTCACGAACCAACAGTTAACAATGTTGTAATCACATTACCTACAAAATACCAGGGGGCAGATTTACAAGCCCCTTGCAACACTTTTACGCCACCGTTGCGTCACTTTTGTGACGCAGCGGCGTCGTAAACAATGCGCCATGTTGCAGCACATTTACAACATGACGCATCTAGGGAGATGTGTCACGTTCTAAAGCCCTGCTTCACATTATACCTGCATCAGGTATAATGTATGCAGGGGGGGCGTTCCGATGCAAGAAAGCCTCGTAAAAGTGACGCAGTGAAATCTACAAGATTTCACTGCGTCACTTTTACGAGGCTTTCTTGCAAGTGAAATCTACAAGATTTCACTGTGTCACTTCTACGACGCCACTGCTTCAAAACCTTACGCCTGCTTGAAGCTGGCGTAAGGAGTGACGCAGCACAATAGGAATAGGCATTCCGGAGCATTGCTGGAGTTGTGTTGCGCTTGCGACACAACTCCAGCAATGCGTTACCTTTACGCCAACAGATGCGTGACGCATCTGTCAATCCTTGCGCCACAGTGCAACGCATTGTAAATGCAACGCATCATTGGGGGGGCAAGGTTTTTTTTGCATGACACAATTGAACTGACGCATCTCTGCTAAAATGCAGAGATGGGTCAGTTCTTGTAAATCTGCCCCCAAGCCTACAAAATGACCACATGTGGAAGTGTCAATTGAATCACAGTCTCTGCGTCTCCTAACCACTTTATTGTGCAAGCTACAACTCACAATTTGACGAATGTCGTGAAATATAACACATGGCCATAATGAAGGTTAATTCGAAATAAATATATTAAAAAAAGTGCAGTTATCAGACGCTTTTGTAGGAGCCCGCCACGGACGCCACAGTTGCTGAAATGAATGCTTCCTAGTCTTGATTTTGCCTCATGTCTCTTCCTTTCACCAATCTTCTATTTCTGTCTCTTTATGTTACTCTTGCTGGTCCAGTTTCACCCCTGTTTTCCTCATTGTTACTGTATTCCTATGCTTCTGTATCTCTTTATTTCTTCCTTTTCTGCCCTTTGTCTCTTGATTTGGGTAAAAGTCTTACTTAGGTAAAGGGACAGATCATGGAAACAAAACACTGCACTACACTGCATCAAACAAAAGAATCCTGGCATAACAGTTGCCTAACCTGTAAATCCTTTGCACACTCAGGGGCTCATTTACAATATTTTGATGCATGACAGTGCAGCAAGCCTTCCTGCTGAGCTGTCATGCGTCAAAATAAAGGGCAGGAATGCGCTGTATCTACAAGATACGGCCCATTCCTGACCTTTTCTCCTGCTCTGGCGCACAATGGGTTGCCATGCTCGAACGCTGGCACCCTTGCGCCATGGTGCAAGGATGTCTGTGTTGTAGGGCTGATTGTTTTTGTACAGGAAGGGACACCTTCCTACACAAAAACAATCACGAGAGGTGACAGGTATTTCTTTTCGTTGCGCCTACCTTTCTCCTCCCCTGGGGAGGTGTAGGAATCTGACGCATTCCAAAGTTTATGAAACCTTGTAAATCTGGGAATGCGTCGGGTTCCATGGATGTTGCATGGGAAGACCCACAGCAACACCCATGGAATGCCCCTTTCACGGGGAATGCATGAAAGGGGGGCATATTTACAAGGCCATGAAAAGCCATGCAGGGTAGCTTTCCGTGGCCTTGTAAATATGGGCAGACACATTGCGCCGCCGGTGGGTCAAAAAAAGTGATGCACCAGCGTTGCAATGGGCTTTCAAATGAGCCCCTCAATATACTTAGCTTAAAGGGTCACAAATTCAATAATGACTAGCCTGCTGGGCCCAGGAGCGACATAAGACCAACAAAAAGATGCTGATCCAACAGCAATGAATCAGGATATCTTAATCAACCATTGCCTATAAATATTATCAGCTAACAAAGGATAGTGAAAGGATGAAAAAAAGGTTCTGCGGTTCAGTCCTGTCAGAACAGCCAAATGAACTTACAGGTGCCCACAAACCACAGTGCCACTTATTCATCAAGCTTTTTAGCGGGCCCAAATCTTATCTCAAAAAAGGGGTGGCCACACCTTTCTCGAAGCAGAAACACCCGTACAGGACACTGTGGAAGATTCCACTGACTGAAAAAGGCTTCAGAGAATCGAACAACATGAGAGAGACGTCTTAAAAAAGAAATAAGATTTATAAGTGGTGATGAAAATGTTTTCAAGCGCAGACCAATTGCAACTTAGGCCATTTTAACAAGTTGTTACCGACCAATGACCTTTGTCATGGAGCTACAAATTAGAAAGGTGAAACTGGAGTGAAGATTCCAAAATTAACATTTTTAACATATTTGGGAATATAAGGAAGACACAAGGGGACAATAGCCTAGGCATTGAGGGTAACCAGTGAAAACCTTTTGCATATCTTCCACCTTCCACGGACTCACTTGGCTGTACTTTACAATATTCAGAACAAAAATTAACAACATGCACTAATGTTGACTCCACCATATTGACCACTGACTACCACTACATCACCAACATAGGTATATATAGCGAAGTGTAGATTTACTGTTCTTCAATACAGTACCTTGAAGATACTAACAATGTTGAAACAGACAGTTATTACTGAAAAACCCTATTAGGGAACCCAAAACCTGCCCATCTACTGACCAGTCACACACAAACAATTCATGGTTACATCATCAAAAGACAATCACCACTGTACTCCTGGAACAATATATAACACATACCTCCTCCAGGATTACCAGTCTAGAGTCAAACCCCGAAGCATCACCAACACAGTCACTATCTGATTAGATCATGACACTTTCCATATCACTACCAACACCAGCGCTTCAGCAGTCCCAAACAACACGTGGGGGATCAGGCAATGGGAAACACCAGGTCTTAGGTAGTCCACAACAATACGCTAATTTGCTTTAGCAATCATGCACAGCCAATCTTTGTCAGGCTGCTGGACTCACAAGCTGCAGAGTGCCACGACAGGCGTAGGTTGCTAAACAAATTCTTTTAGGTCCCTGAGACTTCCTGAACTGGTGGGGGGCAAGCCAGCAAGCCCTTAGGGTCATTCTGGGTTCCAGGGAGATAAGTTCAGTTCCTGTCCTCAGCAGGGCAGAGATCCGCTGGCAGCAGGGCATCTCAGCAAAGCAGAGAAGCAGTTCCTCAGAACAGTCAGTCACAGCAAAGTGGCAATCCTTTCAGCACAGCAGTCTTTACTCCAGTAGGGTTCTTCCCAGGTCCAGTAGTGGGCTATTTTGGTAGGGCCAGAGCCCTAGTACTTATACCCAAAAGTGTCTTTGATGTAGGGGGTGACTTCAAAGGAACTCTCTGAAGTGCACAAGGATCTCTTTCAGCCCAGCCCTGGCTCCAGACTACCAGTAGGGGGTAAATAAGCCCTTTGTGTGAGGGCAAGACACAACCCATTAGGATGTGAGTGTGAGCCACCTCTCCCCCTTCCTGCCCAGGAAGGTGATCAGTATGCAGATAAATGCAGATGAATCTCCTGTCACACCCAGCCCTTCATTTGTTGTGGCTGTCCAGAGGGAATGCACAGAGCGTAGCAGTCACCCAGCCCAGAAGTGTATTGGAGACAGGCTGTCAGGCACAAAAAGTCAGAAGCACAGAGAAATGTCCACTTTCTAAAAGTGGTATTCTAAAATAGTAATGTGAAATCCAACTTCACCAGTAAGGAGGATTTATCATTACCATTCTAAACATACCAAACATGACAAAGCTAACCTTTCTGACAAGGAATTACCACTTAAAAGTATATAAAGGAATCCCCAATGCCACCCTAGGAGAGGAGTAGGCCTCACAGTAGTGAAAAATGAAATAGGATGTTTGTCACTACCAGGACATGTCAAACTTAAATGCACATGTCATACCACCCTGCCCATGGGGCCTACCTTAGGGGTGACCTATGTGTAATAAAAGGGGAGTTTAAGGCTTGACAAGTAGTTCTAAATGCCATGTTGAAGTGGCAGTAAACTGCACGCCTAGGCCCTGCAGTAGCAGGCCCGAGACACAGTTAACGAGCTACTTATGTGGGTGGCACAAGCAGTGCTGCAGGCCTAGTAGTAGCATTTAATTCACAGGCCGGAGTACATGTAGTGCATTTACCTAGAGACGTGTAAGTAAATTAAATATGCCAATTGGGTAGGAGCCAATGCTACCATGTTTTAGGGAGAGAGCATATGAACTTTAACACTGGTTAGCAGTGATAAAGTGCCCAGAGTCCCAAAGCCAACAAAAACAAGGCCAGAAAACATAGAAGGAGGAAGGCAAAAGGTTTGGGGTAACCCTGCAAAAAGGGCCATTTCCAACACAACCCCCTCCCAGGCTAAAGCCAGGGTAGCCTAATCAATACTTTGCTGGACTTCCCTAGTTAGGATACTAGAACCTGGACAATGGCCCACTACTCAAGGGGTACTTGCCAGTTCTACGCCTCTCTGAACCCAGTTGCATCACTCTGTCTATGCTCTCAGGGGCCACTGAGCTCACCCATGGGGACTCCTCCTCCTCACCTGTGGACCCCATCTGTGAAGCACCTAACTTTAATTTGCTAACGGATGCATCCCAGTAGGCAGACAGTACCACCATGGCCAACAAAGTGATGTGGCCCATTCCACTGTTTGGGTCTGACTTCTGTCCACAGTCCAAGGAAAACTCTGTCCACAAGGACAGCAACCAACAGAGGCCAATGACAGATGTCAGTGTCATGAGCCAGGCCCCAGGCCAACTAGGGGTCTCTGACCTCCGTGGTTTCTCAGAGTGGGGGGCTGTATCCCCAGGTGCCTTACATCCTTTCTTCACTCCACCTCCCACCAGTTCAGGGGTGGTATCCTGCAACTGGTCCTTCAGCCCAGGGTCTGTACCCTTGGGCTAGACAGGAGACAGGGGTGGGCCCTTCTTACCCCTTCCCCTCCATCTGGGGTTCCTTACCCTCCTTTTGGGAGTAGTACCCCCAGAAACTTGAACTGTCAGGGTGCTTGTGGAAGCCGCTCTGCCAAGTTCTCTCACCATTTCAATGGCGATATCCAGCAACTGGTCTTCCAACCCTGGGTCTGTACCCTTAGATTGAACTGGAGTTAGGGTTGAGTCCCTCCTCCCCCCACCCCTCCATCTGGGCTTCTGCACTCTCCTCTGTGGAGTGGTACTGCCAGAAACCAGAACTGTTGGATGCTTGTGTCAGCCCTCCCACTAAGTTCTCCTGACACTGTAGGGTCTCCCTCAGTGGATAGTCTCCCGGTATAGACTAGACTCCCCTGCTATTGCTCCCTCTGGGAACTATCCAAGCTCTGAGGCTGGGCATAGGGCACCCTGGCACTCTGCCCACCCCACCTCTCCTTCTACTCTAAGGGACATGGGATCCTTTGCCCCCTCACTAGACTGGGACTTGTCTGGGTTACTGTGAACCTCCCCCACCCTTGGTTGGGGGGAACTTGAGCCACTCCCTTAAGGATCACTCCCAAAAGCCTTTCCAGACACTCTGATACTCACCCAGATGTCTGCCTCCTTTGCAATTTCCCTGGGGTCTTACACTCAACCAGGTGTTGGCGTAGCCCTGGAAAATAATGACTGAACGTGTGCTCTCTGGCAATCAAATTTTACAGCCCTTCAAAAGTGCTTACCATGCTACCCTTCACCGAATCATGCAGTGTTCTCCCCCCAGGACTGGTGAGACAATTTCTGACTGCCCCTTAATTTCAACCTACACTCTTCCGAGATGAATCTATACTTCTTAACCAGGACCTCCTTCATGGGGGTATACCTCAACTTGTTTGCCTCTTCTATGACCAGTAGGGTGTCCCTCCCACCAGTAATATGACTCCATATGCCAGTTCACAAATCCTCCTTAGAGATCATGTGCACCTCATATGCCTGAAGCCACTGGTGTATGTCATCCCCCTCCTTTAAGCTAGGCACCAAGTCAATGGGTATGTGGGCTGTGTCTTCAGCACTGGCCAAAGTAGTTTTGCTGCCACCACTGGACTATACTTGCTCTGCTCTTAAGTTCAGTTCTTTCAAACTAAGCTCATGGGCCAATTTCTTCTCCTCAAGAGCAAGTATTTCTCTGGCTAAGGCCCTTTCAGCATCAGCCATTCTCTTCTTAGCCAGGGCTTTGTCCGCCTTAGCTCTTCTCTCCTCTGCAGCTAGTTGGGCCAGCTGCAGCTGCAGGTCCCTCTTAGCCTGTCTGTCCTTGAGCTCCTCAGGGGGCAGGGTTTGGGAGCAGACACTGCTTCCTGCATAGGATCCAGTAGGAGACTCCATCGCTATGGGCTCCCCTCTCTCTTCTGGAGCCTTTGTCCAGCCATCTTTCTGCTCCTCTTTCTCAGGGCCGCCGCCCTCTTGGGGTTCTGGTTTTGCATCCTCCATGAGGTTTCAAGGCCTTGCATCCTTTTAAAATCCAAAGGGGTTCTCTCCCTCAGAGTCCTCATTGATGCCTTGATCCTCCTCAGAGTCTCTTGATGTTGTCCACTCCCTGCGTTTGAACTCGAATGCATGGAGGGCCAGCTTTAGGTCCTGGTTAGTGGAACATCTCTACACTGGCAGCCCCCTCTCCCTGCAGAACCTTCTCAACTCCCTCATACTACAAGATGGCAGGCATCTAAGATCCAATTTCATTCTGACAAGGTATGTGACACAACAAAAACAGAGTCCCAAGTAAATGAAGATACGCAGGAGTTAATGTCTTATGTATAGAGTTGTAGTGAACAATTAGTTACCATGGTATTGCACAAACACAAGTCCTAGCCTCACCGCCTATCGCCAATGTTAGAAATGGGATTCCGGGTGAAGCGTTTTTCAAAGCGGGAGCAAGACCAAGCCACGATTTGGGTCTGTGCGTAGCTGATATACCATGCCGGAACACCAATAGATGTAGCAGGCTCACATGTGCCACGTGGAGCACATAGTATACTGGAAGGTTCTCAATGACCCCTGAAGGAAACACATGTTAGTAAAATGGTTTGACCTTTAATGAAGGACAGGTGCAACCAGAAGGATGTAACCAATTAGCCAGGAAAATAATGTATCTCTTTTCTCTTTCACCTAAATTTGTACTATTGCAAAGTCATCCTATACCCTGGAAAGTCATCCTGTGCCCTGGGCAACCCCATTTTTCTTTTGCTGACTGGTATTAATGGTAACTGACTCTGACTGTCCCTGGGCTCTGCCTAACCAGGCCCAGGGCCAGTGCTATGGAGAAAACACAGGAAAACACAGTGAAAACACAGACACACACATTAGGGTACACTATGGGTTAGGGTACCCCCATGATTGGCATGACCTTCCCTATAAGTCCCTAGTACATGATAGGGCAGGGGGATTAAAACTACCTTTAAGTCTCTAGTATATATTAGGGCATGGCAGTTTAGATGCCAGGAGCCCTTTCTGCACTGCTGAGAGCCTAAGGTCATTTTGAAGCAGCCCTTTGTTGCAGAACTGCTTTTAAATGTAAATTGTGCCCAAACTCAACTTTGGTGATAGGGGCACTTAATACTTGATAAATTACAATATTTTGGCATATTAGGTACCCCCAGGGTCTCCCCTAGGCGCCCCGGGTGGGGGGGTCGGGTACTTATAAGGAAGGCCCTCATAAAAGAGGTTTTATAGGCCCTGGGGATAGAGAAATTGCATATTTAATTTCCCTCATTGTAGTAAAGTGCTTCCCAACATCGACTATTGTGCTAGGAGAACTGTAGAGTGAGGATCTACACTATTTTTACATATTCAGGACCCCTAATGTCTCCCCTATTTGTCCCAGAGGTGGAAAGTCATGCAGCTATAAGCAGGACCCTTATAAAAGATATTTATTTTATATGCCCTGGTGTTGGAAAAATTGCACATTTCAATTTCCCCATTGTAGATCCCAGGCCAGATAGGCTAACATTGCAATCGTTTATGAACTCATAACTATCGCTAGGGATAACCAAAAATATAATTCAAGGACTAAGGAGAATGGTATTAATGAATCCACCAATATGATATTCTTGAATTTATCCTTAAATATACAGAAAATAAGTTATAAGACTTTCTTGTTTGTAAGCCAACGTTCAGCCTTCTAGTGGTCTGCCCTGATTGGTCAGAATTAACAGGATTAGCTAGGCTGCTTTGACGAAGTGATAAGTGTCTCACCCCAGAGAGGCTAATCTGTTGGAAAGAGCTCTGCTACAGAGGATTGCCAGAGCAGGGGGTAAGGGTCGTAAACCATGGGGCTTCAAAGAAAAGATAGGATAGGCAGGAACAGCAAAGTCCATCTACCCCATCCCCTATGACCCAGCCAGATGGCAGGCTTAAGGAAGGAATTTTCAGATGTCAGGGGGAGGAGGGCTATGGAAATGAGCCAATCTGGAGGATGGTTTAACTAGCTCTTGCTGTTCTGCTGAGACTTCAGCTATATGGAATTTTGGAGGAATAGTGCTTTATGGTATACCATTCTGCCATACTTTGGAGGAAGTGGTCATGCTCTGGGGTGTTGCCCTGCACCTAATTGGACAGGAGTGCCCTCCTGCTTGACCCCAGAGAACACTAAATAAGTATCTGAGAGGGCATAGCCTCTCAGACCTGCTGCTTGAAACTAAGAGAAGAAGAAGAAGGGACCATCTTGGAGATTGCAGACCCTTGGATTGTGTTTTGGACACTTTGGGACCCCCAGAGGACCTTCATGAAGAAGTTCCAGAAGTTTGAAGAGCTTTGGAGCAACTTTGGAAAAAAGCTCCATAAGTGGACCGACTCAATCTGGAGAGCCAAGCCAGCGACCCTCACCCCCGAGCCGGCCTGCCTTCTTGGTTCATGCCACTGAAAAGCTTTGGAGGTCCTACTTCCCGAGTTGGACCATGTGCTCGTCGAAAGTCAAGCTGGCGAACTCTAACTAAACCAAGCCTGGTGAAGAGCATCGAGGGACCCTGGCAGAAAAAGCTCCAGAAAAGTTTTTAAGTCTGAAGGTAAAATCTTGACCGGCTTCACCACGAGAGTCAAGCTGCCCATTTTCTACCGTGAGCTGTCCTGGATCCCTGGTTCGTCCCGCTGAAGAGCTTTGGAGGTCCGACTTCCATAGGTTGACCGGGAGCTCATCCAAAGTCAAGCCGGTAAACCCTCAGCCAACCCGGACTGGTGGATAGCATTGCGGAACCCCGGCAGAAAAAGCTCCAGGAAAGCTTCTAAGTCAGAAGGTAAAAACTTTGACTGAGGCCTATCGCAAGGGGTAGCCGCGCAGGGCTCCATCGCGGTCGGCTTGAAACTTTGACTTTGTACCGGTCTAGCGCGACCTGCTAGCCTAATAGGCGCTATAGGTTTCTACGTGCTATAGAGTGCTAAATCTTTACAAATTCATATCTCTGGTTCCCTACATTGGAGGTTTTTTGTTTTGGTGTCATTTTAAAGATAAATATATTTCCTATTTTTATAAATTGGTGTTGGATTTTTATTATGTGTTGTGTCTTAATTATTTACTGAATTGGTATTTTTAAATGCTTTACATACCAGTCTCTGAAGTTAAGCCTGCCTGCTCGCAGTCAAGCTACCAAGGGTTGAGCATGGGAATAATTTTCTGAGACCTATTCTAAGCCCTAGACTGTGTTAGTGGCCTTATTGCCAGTGGTAGATGCACATTTACCACTAATAATAGCTCACTTTCCAACATGTACAATGGAAAACAACACCAAGGCCCTTGTAATAGAGGCTGTGAGGTACTCTATGGTTCATGTGCTCTAGTGAAATGCTTGCCAGAGACTCAAGTGCAATGGAACCTAGTGCTCTGGGGAATATCAGTCATGGTATCATAGCAAGCCATTAAATGTCACAGGGGTAATGCCCACTAGACTCACTACACAGAGGGCACAGAAAGGGGTCGTGACAAATTCCCCCAGAAGGAACAACCTACGGGGCATGGTTTGTCTGGGTGACTAGCATGAAAGGAACGAACCAGGCGAGGGGATGAACATTACTGGCTGGTTCCCAAGACTGCTCTTCCGGACCATACCCATTCCAATAAATCAAGTAAAACAAGTGCCCTTTTTCACATTTTGAGTCAAGAATTCTCTGAACCTCAAATTCCAAATTACCATCCAATGTTTAGATGAGGGAAGGGGAGCAGGACGAGTCTGGGCACAATATGGCTTCAATAGGGACACATGAAATACTGGGTGAATGGGTAAATCTTCGGGCAACAGCAATTTCACAGCTACCCGTCTAATGATTCATTCAATTGAAAAGGGACCCACATATCTGGGATGTGATTTACATGCCCCTTGTAATCGCAGGTGTTTAGTGGACAGCTAAACCTATTCTCCAACCTTGTAGTCCGGCTGTGGTTGTTAATGTCTGCTAACATACTTTCCCATACTCAACTTAGCCTGCTGTAAGTGTGATGACACGTGTTGTTGTGAATCTGCCAGATGTCGTACAAAGGCTTATATGACAGGTTCATTTTCAGAGTGCATTAAATCATTTCCAGGTAACATACATGGATGTGTATCAGTTAAACAATAGAAGGGGGAAACCCCAGTGGCTGAATGATATGTGTTATTGTTGGCAAATTCAGCAAAACGTAACAAGGATTCTCACCCTTAGGAGTAGATGTCAAAAGACATTGCGGCGTTTGTTCCAAAATCTGATTTTCCCACTCCTTCTGCCCATCAGTTTGTGGGTGATAGGCAGGCGAGAGTCAAGCATCATTGCCTAATGATGTGCAAGGACTGCACCAGAATCGTGAAATGAATTGCGGGCACCTATCGGAAATGATGACAAAAGGGAATCTGTGTAACTGCATGATTTGTTGAATAAACAGCATGGCGAGGATCTCGACGGTGGGTATTTCCTTAAGGGCAATAAAATGCGCCATCTTGGAAAAAAGATCTACTGCTACCTAAATTGTTCTAGAGCCTTTAGAGTTTTGAAGGTCAGTAATAAAGTTCATGCTGATCGTATGCCAAGGATGTGGGGGGAATGGCAAAGTTCGTAAATAGATAAGCTATTAGTATGGTTCACGCACTTCGTTTTATGCTGAGTTTATATCCGTGGTAATATTGTTGACTAGATTCTTAGGGTGCAGTAGGGAATCGCTTTCTGATCAAAAGTGTGTCTGAAATGATAGGCGTAGCGCTCCCCCCTAGGGAAGCGTCCCCTAGATGCACAGGGAACCCAGCTGTGCATCTAGGGGACGCTTCCCTAAAGGTTTGTAAATAGCCTGATGGGGCCGAATGGGATGCCTTGTTTTGAGAACATATTGGGCAGGTCTAAACATACACTTCCTTGGACAATGTGGGCCACCAAAACCATCGCTGACAGTTTGCTAAAGTCTCTTGGATTCCTGGATGTCCTGCTAATGGAGTGTCATGGCCCCAGGTTAAGGCGTCCGGTCTTAGTACTTTCGTGGGGACATACAAGGTGGTACCATGGTAAGTGGGCTCATAGTGTACATGATTATCCTTTCCTGTCACCCAAGAGTTTATTTCTTCTTGAATCATACTCTGCTTGACTCTGTTCAAGAAAGATACCAGGTCAGAGACCTACAATATGTTCTAAGTCTACAATGTTCTGTGGTGTCTGTTCCTAAGAGCCCTGGCTGATGTAGCCCATCTAGATAGAAGCTCGACCTTGATCTGTTGTGTGCCTGGCTGATTGGTGATAAAGACATCAAATTCACTGGAAAATAGTAAACACCTTACTTGTCTAGGGGTCAAGGTTTTAAGAACCTGAGGAATTGAAGAGTCTTGTGATTAGTGTACATTGTGACGACATGTTGGCCCCCTAATAGGTAGTGTTGTCATTCTTAAAAGCATAATTTAACTGCGAATAACTCTTGATAAACAATTGTGTCATTCTGCTTCGCTGGCAATAGTTTCTTGGGAAATAAAGGCAACTGGGTGCATGTGTCCTCTTCTACTGTTGCGTTGTGACAGAATACCTCCCACAGCCACTTGGAGGCATCCACTTTCACAAAGTAGCGCTGCGTGGGGTATGGATGTCTGAGTACTGGGACCATGGTGAATCTCTCGGTAAGTAAGTTGAAAGCATCATTGGCCTCCTGGGACCACTCAAATGGTACCTTCTTGCACAAGAGTCTAGTGATTGGGCTCACAATGTCAGAAAGATATGTGATAAATCGTCGGTAAAAGTTTGAGAAACTCAGGAAGCTCTGCACCTCCTTTACGGTTGTGGGTGCTAGCCAGTCTAAGATTGCCTGGACCTTTTTCCTATCCATGGTCAAACCCTCTGGGGACAAGATATATCTCAGGAATTCAACAGAATGGATATGAAACATGCATTTATCCAATTTGGCAAAAAAACATGTTCCTTCGAGTTGTTGCAAAACTGTCCTGACATGGCCTATGTGTTCAGTCGTGTTTTGTGAAGAGATTAGATGTTGTCAATATATACGACAATGCAAATGTCCTGTGAATCTCGCAAACTTTTGTTGATGAAGTACTGGAAGGCTGCTGGGGAGTTACACAACCCAAATGGCATAACTGTGTAGTCAAAGAGTTGGAACTTAGTTGGGAAAGTAGTCTTCCATTTGTCACCCTATTTTACGTGAATGAGGTGATATGCACACGCAAATCCAGTTTGGTGTACACAGTGGATTTCTGAACCTGATCTAACAAGTCTGGGATCAAGGAAAATGGATATATGTTCTTTACAGTCACCTTGTTTAATGCTCTATAGTCCATGCACACCAGCAAATCAACAGTTGTCTTAGAAATGAAGAATAGTGCAGATGATGCAGGGGAGGTGGAGTGTCGGATAAACCCTAAGGCTAGCATGCTACCTAGGTATTTTTTTTAATGTTCTGTCTCAGGCTCTGAGAGGGCGTAAACATGACTATAAGGAAGTGCTGTGCCCGGAACTAAGTCTAGGCGACAATCAAATTCCTGATGGGTAGGTAGTTGTGTTGCTTTTGTTCATCAAAGAAGTCTCGACATGGTATTTGGCTGAAAGCTGGATCAAGGATTCTTGTCTTAGGGCTGCACAAGTCAAGGGAATTGGAGTTTCCTGTGCATTAATATAGCAATGAGTTTGACAGTAGGAGTAATTCGGCCGATTAATGTAAGCGGGAGGAGGGTCCATCTAGCCAGTAAATTTCTAATCTTGTTAAGCATTAACCCAAAATTCAATTTAAAAAGGTCCTCATACCGATTGGTTACATAAATCCCCAAATATCAAATTGGGCCAAGGAAGCACGCTTGCCTTTGAAGACTGTATGGAAGAAATTGCACCCAGAATTGAATAGCAAAATTTCAGTTTTATCACAATTGATTTTATAGCCCCCAATTGACTCAAACTGTGCAAACTCTGCCAACATGGTCTCAATATTCTGCTCTTCAGGACTAAGATAGAGAATGATATCATCTGCAAACAGTTTTAATTTAGGCATACCCTCTATTGGTGTTTTTATCTCGTGGTTATTTCTGATCCTAATCGCAAGGGGTTCTATAAAAAAAGTAAATAAGACTGGAGAAAGAGGGCAGCCCTGAAGGGTGCCTCGATTTATGTCAACCATCTCTACTGGGCAGGAATTTATAAGAACCTGGGCCTGGGCCCCTTGATATAAGTTTGAGAACACATCAATTATTCCCCTTGGAAACCCCATCATTTTAAGAGTATAAAAAAGTGCATCCCAATTTACAAGATCAAATGCATTTTCAGCATCAACCGCCATAATTAATGCAGGGGTTTGGTTTGTGTTAAAAAAATCAAGTGCCTGGACCAAAAACCCAGTATTCGATGACTTTGATCTGCCCACCAGAAATCCTGTTTGGTCATTATGAATCAATTTCTGTGCTATTGAAGAGAACCGATTTGCCCAGATTTTCATCAATATTTTATAATAAACATTCAACAAGCTAATAGGCCTGTATGCATTAATATCTTTGGGATCCTTACCCTTCTTAACAAAACTGACTATGATTGATTCTTTAAAAGTAGATGGAACTACCCCTCCCGCTTGTATGAAATTGAGAAGCTCAGTTAGAAATGGAATTAATTAATCAGAGAATGTTTTATAAAACTCAGGGGCAGATTTACAAGCCCGTTGCGCCATTTTTGCGTCACTTTTAACATGGGAAAAGTGACGCAAAAGTGGCGCAAGGGGCTTGTAAATCTGCCCCTCAGTAGGGAGGCCATCATTGCCACAGGCCTTCCCGCCAGCCATTGAGGTAAGGACATGCTTGATTTCTTCAGCTGTTATTTCTGCTGTTATTTTCTTGACCTGCATATTTGTTAGCTGAGGGACCTTGGTCCTATAGAAGTATTGGCTGATCGCCTCATTTGGTACCATATATTTTGTTGCGTACAGCTTATGGTAGTGATCTAAAAAGATTTTAGCAATCTTTTCCTTTTCGACAACCAAAAGCCTGGTCCCTGGTTCCTCGAGTTCTGATATTACTGCAGCCTCCTGTTTAATTCTGCTTGACCAGGCCAGTAGTTTACCCACCATTTGACTTTCCTCGTAAGCCCACTGCTGAAACGTTCTTGAACTACTTATCGCCTAGAGGATAAAAAATTCCCTTAGATTCTGCTTAGCTTTGGTTAAGTGCTGTTCAGCGACAGAATGTTGCCCATGGCTACTATTTCTCAGTGTTAAAGCTGAATCCACTATCTGTTGCAATTCTGTTATGCAGGCTTTTCTAATTTTAGACTGTGCGGCTGAAAAAGCCAGCATCTGCACCCTAATTGCAGCCTTAAAGGCTCCCCAAACCGGAAACAGTGCTGCTGTACCCTTGTTCTCCTGAAAAAATACTTTTATCCATTTCTTTATATTCTCAACACATTGAATATTTGAGAGGAGGAGGCGGTCCATCTGCCACCTGGACTTTTCCCTCCTCTTTGCCTCTATTTCTATTTCAAATTTGATTAGTGAATGATCTGAAAAAGAATTAGCCCCAATTTCTGCATTTAAACAATTAATATAGCGAGAAATGAGAAAAAAATCAATACACGAGGCTGACTGGAATCGACAAGAGTGGCAGGTGAATTGTAAAACTTCTGAGTGGGCCCTACGCCATGGATCGATTAATTGAAAATCCTGTTTCATGGAATTCAATACTCTTTTAGTCTTAGGTTTCAATTGTTTTTTTGTATTATTAGAAGTATCCCTTTTCAAATTTTGAATAAAATTAAAGTCCCCTCCTGAAAATTATGAGGCCTACTGCCCCTCTAGCCATCTCATTAATCTTCATAATGGCTTTGGGATCGTCTTCTATTGGGGCCTAGTAATTCAGAAAGTTATAAAGCATCCCATTGACCCGGCAACCACCCAAATCCACCTACCCTGAGGGTCTCTCAGAACTTGCGAGATCTCCCAGTAGCTCCCTTGCCCAAAATAAATAACCATCCCTCTTATCGCCAGCCCTGCTGAGGCAAAACACGCCTGAGAAAAATATTTGGGGATAAAACGTTTTGGTGTATTTGTTTTTAAATGAGTTTTCCTGAAAAAAATAAAATTTGAGGAGAAAAAGAAATTAACCATCTAATCATTGCGCCGTATTTTTGTTTGTTAGAAACTCCATTAACATTTACCAAGACTATACGCACTTTAAGGGCCATTGTATCTTACAGGTAAATCCACATTTAGAAATTTAAAGCCTCTATATAATAACTCAATATACATTTTATTTTGCTTTTCATATTCCATTCTTCTTACTCGCAGTAATTCTGCTCTTTTTTGACTATTGCTCCTAAACCTACCCTCCAACCCCAACTCCCCTTGCTCGCCCCAACCCTTCCCCCCACCCTTGGTAAATGGGGAATTACCCATCAAACCCCAAGCCAACCTCCCCTGATTAGAACTAGGTCTAGGCCTTGGTGCCACGGTGTTGCACCCTGAGTGAACTACTTCTCCCCCCTCATCCCTTATATTCTGAGTCCCCTTAGAGGGTAAGGAAAAAGAAACTGCCCCCAATTATCTTTCCTTAACTACTTTTCAGTAGTAATTTCCTGTACGAGCTTCTGAGCATCATCAAGATCCGCAAACACATGGAACTTCCCTTGAACTAAAACTTGTAGTTTGGATTGCTGGGCAATGGCAGCTTGAGCACCCTGTGCTTTGAACAAATACAAGAGTTTAACAAATTCCTTGCACCGAAGTGCCGCTGCTGCTGACATGTCCGAGAAAATACGGCAACTAGGAACTTCACTGGTTAAAAATGACTCTTTTGAATGGCCCTTGTGAGTATTTGTTCTTTCACTCGGAAATCTGCAAAGTTTACTAAAATTGTTCGAGGCAGCTTTGAATTAGGAAACGGCTGCGCGGGTACCCTGTGTGCTCTTGTGATTGTAAGGTCACCTGTAAATTCTGGCAAGACGTTGTTCTTAATGAATGTCTCAACCCATTTAAGGACTTGGGAGCCTTCACACCCTTCTGGAACTCCCACTAAGCGCAGGTTGGAACGTCACAAATGATTTTCCAGTTCCTCGAGTTTGTTTTCAAGAACAAATTTCTGTTTTTTATCTAGTGTAGCCTGTTGCTGCATCGCACTCATTTGGTCTTCAAGCTGAGAGATCCGGGATTCGGCCTCTTGCATTCTAGCCAGATACCTACTGACTGCCTCTTCAATTTTTAACAAGCGCCGATGTAGGGATGCAATCTCACTTGCCTGTGTTGCCTTGAGGTCGTGTATCTCATCGAGAATGAGATTTAACATCGTTGTTATATCATATGGGCAGTATGCTCTGTTTCTTGGACAGTTTCTGGCGCCTTATTTTCTGAGGAGATGTCTGATGCTCGTCGTGCTTGGTGTTGCTGATCCTCCTCTGGGAAATTACCTATAATAGAGGTCGTGGGTCATGGCTGGCAAACCGTAGAGACGGAATTCTGAGGCTCAAAAAGTCGAGGAGAAGTCCCTTTCTCTTTTTCCAAGCTACTTTGTGGTAGCGCGAAAGATTGATCCGTTAGAGTCAATTCTGATTGTAAATTAATAGTGGATCCTCGTTCTTGTATTTGCGCATCAGCAGCTGACATTATGACAATTTTAGGCTTCGAAAAAAGAGGTTATTCCTTAGATTTTCCTTGATTGGGACTCTCCTCTATATTTTCTGATATACGGCCGTCTTTATTGGAAATTACCCCTTTACCAGCTTGGTCATTTTGGGCCTGAGGTTGCCCCACAGAGCCTCCTTCTTCTGCCTGCCTTTCCTGCTGAAAAGTATCCAAAATTCTATTGTCCTCTTTCGCGTCCACTCCGTGCTCCCCCATATCTTCTTTTGAGCTCAGGGGGCTAGGTATTGGGACTGACCCTCGACGGGATTTTTGAGAGCGATCAACTCTCGCTGCCGCTGAAACGAACTTCAGCTGGGCTGCTCGAGATTTGGATTTAGGGCCCGCATTGGAGTCAACATTGGTCAACACGTTAGCGACCTTTAAATGCTTTCCCATCATGGCACAGGGCAATGTAAATGGTCCTATTGGCAAAGACCCGAACCATAGTAAGCTCTCCTCATAAGGAGAATGACTGACCCAATAGAATCAAAACAGGGAGGGTTATAACTAAATACTGCGCTCTCTTAACAGGCCTTCAGAATACTTGGCGCTTGCCACCGTGCTAAGGGTAGGAGTTCAATAGGCAGATTTAATTGAAAGAATTGAAGAAAAAGGGAACAGAAAATGTCAGAAATCGATCCAATTGTCTGGCAAATTAGCTTCTGACCACCATTGAGCGCCGGAGCGCCTGTACCTGAGATTACCGCCACTTCTAACATGACAGCAGCAGCTACTGAAAGTGCTCTCTGCAATTCTCAGCGATTCTCCTCCTCATTGAGTGGTGCGAGCACTCAACACCGGCATCTGTATTCTCCAAGAGCCGGCAAGTCCCTGAAAGCGGTTCACTTTTTCCCGCAGCCGTTGCTTCTTCGGCGTCTCACTTCTGGGCAGCCGTGCGGATACGGAAGCGGCCTTGCGGCATTGCGTAGAACGAAGGGAGGGCGGAGAGGTCCACTAGCAGCGGCGCATACTGGGTTCACACCTACGCTTACATTAACCTGCCGAATTGCTCTTATAAAAATTTCAATTTTACCATTATTGATTTTTTTTTTTCAAATGTCCCGATCGAAATCAATATGTCGTACTTTAAAGAATTAGAGGCAATCTTTCGCCAGTTTATTTGGAGCAAGAAGGCTTCAAGGGTAAAACTCCAGGTGCTTCAATTAGATATCAGCCAAGGGGGGGTTGGCACTCCCCCAAGTTCATATTTATTATGAAGCTTCTTTTTTGGACATAATGGCTCGTTTGATGGATAACAAGGGTTCTCTCAATAGTTTTTTTAGGGGAAAAATGGTGCAGGAAGCAGGTTCACAGATTCCACTTTTTATAAAAATGGCTAAACTCCCAAAGAATACCAGATACACGACAGTGCAGGAATATGGGCTTAGACTTCGGTCATTTTACTCCAGGGAAAGCTGCAATGCTGGATATGAATATTTGAAGCTTTCAGAATGCAAATGTCTGGACTTATGTTTACAGAATAGTCAGATAAAGTTCTGGGAAAGTAAGGGTTTTAAAGAACTCGGCCATTTTATAGTAGGGGGGAGGTTTTTAAATTGGCATGAGCTACAAGCGAGGTGTGGAATGCGATGTAAGCTTTTTTTTTTAGGCTATCTTCAAATTATTCAACTGATAAAAAACTACTGCCTTTCAGCTAGTCGCCCCACAGTATTCGCTGCCCTTTTTAGAACCAAGCTAAGGGGGGAGGGAAATTGGTATAGGCTCTAACGGAGCCAAAAGGGCTGCACCATAATATTAACTTTTCTAGATAAAATTACTCAAGAAACATAGTGCACTTTCTCAGAGGCAGAGTGGCACGTAATCTCGCATTATGGTAACAAGGCATTAAGAGCAGCCAATTTAAAAAGAATGTCATTTTTATCACGTTGGATGGCCTACTATACTCCTGGGGTCCTGCACAAAATGAACCCAGGAATAGAGGATAGATGCTTCCGATGCCAGCAACTGGACCAAGGGGACTGGCGTCATATTGTTTTTAATTGTCCAGCATTGACTCAGTTCTGGGAGAAAGTTTTTTCTGCCCTAAGTGAAGGCCTTCATAGGAAACTTCACCCAGAGGCGGAAATTGAACTTTTTGGGTTAGAAAGACATAGACAAAACTCCCCAATCCTAAAAGGTGAGGAAGCATTTATAGCAATATCCTCCCTTATGGCACGGTCCCTGATTCTACAGAATTGGAGGACAACTAAAGTCCCAGACTATTTAAAACTGGTATAACAAAATGATTCGGACCAAAACTTTTGAAGAGGCCTATGCAAAAGGGTAAGAGCCATAAAAAGATTTACAGTTGTCTGGAAATATATGGATAAAGTAGGAAGTCAGTAGCTGGTTAAGGTTAGATTGTATAAATATGATAACTATTGAATTGTTAAAGCATTGTATCGCACTTTACTGAACATTCACCACACTTTAGCTAGAAGAGTGATATTGTATTTTGCTTTCTAAGAAGACTATGAATTTGGGGCTAAATATTAAGTTTAACGTTTACTGGGGATATCTGATCCCAAATTCTCTGAGATGGGTAAGGGGATTTAGTATTGTAGAAGATCGGAATGCACTGCACTAATAGCACTTTATCTATTATGAAGTTCGCTAATTATTATGTTTATTAAGGATGAAAATATAAAATACCGGATGTACCTTGTTAAAAACAAAAAGTATTTTTATCATACGAGCTTTAAGTAACTATATTTAATGTGAAACTAACTGCTTCGCTGATGTAAGGTTGTTTTTTTCATAATAATTCTGCTCAATAAAAAAAAAAAGAGTTTGACAGTAATGGGAACCCAAGGTGACCAGATGGAGGGACCAGTCACTGACAGGATTGTGCGGTTGCAGCCAAGGGATTCCTAATATAGCACAAAAGATAGGTGTGATAGGTGTGTCAATGAGATCAAAGACCAAGGTCTCAGTATGTCCATTCTCGCATACTAACCATAGTGGAATAGTTTGGCACACAATCATCGCAGAAGAGAGCACGGAGCCATTCACAGGTCTAACATGCTCTGGTTCACGTTTCCTAACCCATGGGATATGAAGAAAACTAGCTAAAGCTAAATCTAAGAAGCTTCCTGTAGCTCCAGAATCTACGAGCATAGGTAGGACCTGCCACTAATGGTAAAATTATAAGGGTAACTGATATCATGAGATGTTGTGGAACCTTATGTGAGGTATTATCCAGATAATGGGGGGTGGGCAGTTTAAGAACCACACCTGACTGCTTGACCCCTACGTCAGTCGGGCTCTCTAGTTTTCCTGCTCTGGATCTGATGTCAAGGCGCTAGCCTTCCAAATTTCCTTTGGTTTGGCAGAACATTCTTGTGCAAAATGCCCTGCTTTACTGCAATACAAATACACATTTAACTTCTTTCAACGTTCCTTTTCCTCAGTGGTCAAAGGCCTGCACAAACCCCCAATCTGCAGGGGCTCTGTATTATCCTGATTTTTAGACTCTGCCTCTATTTGCTCAGACTGCACAACCAGCAGTCTGGGTTGCCCCTCAGGGGCATTCTCCCTTACGCTTCGTTAACCTATGTTCAAGCCTGACAACTAAGTCAATGAACTCAGAACATTCTGATGGTAAATCTACAATGTGCGCCAAGGAATCCTTCAAGTCATGTCTTAACACTCCATAAAAGAGGGAAGTCCTTTTTTCCGCTGGCCACTGGGTTTCCATTAGCCAGATTATAAAAAGCAGTAATTTAGGTAAGGAGATCCTTATTGCCCTGACATAGGTTTAAGAACTCATTATCACTGACCTGGGCAAAAGTGTGCTTAGCGAAGAGATTGTGCATCGTCTCTTTAAGACTTCCAAAATCATGTAGAACCAGCTCATTGTTTTCAATGAGGTGAATAGCCCAATTTGCTGTTGTACCCCTGAGATAGGATATGATAAAGGCAATCCTAACTGTATCTGAAGGACAGGCTCCTGGTTTACAAAGAAAGTGCATCTGGCACTGACTCCAGAATGCATCAAATTTGTGACTATCACCCAAAAACGTTTGAGTGGGGCCAAAGGCACTTGAGCTGGACTGGTAATGGTGACATTAACTGGATTCGCGTTTCCGGCACCGGAGGTGCTTGTCTGATTTCCAAAATTGCCAAAGTGTGAAGGTTGCAGAACGGGACGTGTACCCTTGGGAACGACCCCAGCTCCTGCCTCAGATAACCATTGTGAGTGGCGAGGGCGGTATCGAACCAGTTTATTCCTGAGCAACTGATTGTCCTTTCGCAAAGATTGAACTTTGTGCTGTACATCCCCTAAAGCCTTTGCTAGATCTAAAGCACTTGGGGTATCCTCAGACAGGGCCTGGGCCTGGTCCTTAATGTATATCTTGTCTTCTATATCGTCCGAGCAGTGGAAGCATGCAAGGCTTGGCCTTCTGTCATGCACTCACCTGGTCCCAACTGCGGAGACAATACTGGAGCCAATGCTGGACCTCATATCCCTCTCGTAATAAGTTATTGCAGTCGAGTTCTGACGACACAATGCCTGCTGCCAGAGCCAGTAGCCAAGGTGAAAGGCAGATCAGGTCACAGAGCAGCAGTTTAAAGCAACTAAAATGAAAAGTTGCTTTTCCATCTTCTACACTATTTTTCTTGCTTACAGGGACAAGCAGAAAAAAACATGATTATTTTTTGCGTTCTTTAGATAATTATAGAAAAGTTAGAATCTTTCTGCATGTTTCTACACATTCTGAGCTACTGATGCTATTTTTTTTTTAACTGACATGTATTGAACTGTTTTTAATACCTTTGTGCAACAAATATTGAACAGGTTTTGATGTGTTTAATTTTGCACTAGAGGTTCTTTTTTTATTCTTCGTGTTTGCAAATATGCTCTCTCTGTCGTATGAAAGAATTATGCGCCAAGGTTTTAAGTGGTCTGTGGGAAAGATGATGGTGTGATCATGTATTATTTAGGCTAAAGTACCCCCTGCCGTACATGATAAGGATATTGCAAGTCACCTCAGAGTTTCGTAACCTTATGAAGGAACTTGGCCTATGGCCTAATTCCTTTAAATGGTTATGGAAATCCTCGGTGACTTGCAAAATCCTTATGTATGGCAGGGGTACTTTATCCCTTATATATACAGGACCGCAGGCTCCAGAACATAAAGAAAAACCCCAGACTGAAGTAACTACTCATTCATGGGCCTGGGAGACTTGAGAGCTCTGGTACTGTCAGCAGGCGCGGTCGGTGGTAGGAGTGCCGGTCGGGCGGTGACGTGGGCGGGGGAGGGGTAGGGTGGGGGTTAGTAAACTACGGATTAAGGCCGAATACAGGTAAGTAAACATTTAAATAAATAAAACGAATTTCGTTGCACGCACTGCATCGCATTTGGCGATGCAGTGCACACAACGAAATTCGTTTTATTTATTTAAATGTTTACTTACCTGTATTCGGCCTTAATCCGTAGTTTACTACCCCCCACCCTGCCCCTCCCCCGCCCCACGTCACCGCCCGACCGGCACTCCTACCACCGACCGCGCCTGACTGTCAGTCGCAAATTGTCCGGCATCCGTAGTTCTGTCCTAGAAGCTTAAGAGTGCAGGCCTGTCAGCTCTTGGTAAATGTTGCTTATTGTAAAACATTCTCTCCTTTTTCAGGTAAATCACCTCCCCCTCCAGTGAAGGGTTTATTCAATGAGTCATGTAGACAGCTATAAAATACAAGATACATCTACCAATAATTTGGGGGCTCCGATTCAAAGAGACTAATAGCAGGTAACACGTAGCAGCAACATACATACTGAAATTATGAAAAACAAATGAATAGGACCTTTGTAGTCTTATTACCTTGCAGACAGGAATGTAATAAAACAGAGAGACTATAAAGGAGAAATAAATATATTGAACCCAAAATTGATTTAGACTTTTAATTGACTGCACACATTGATGATTTTAATGCAACCTAACATTTGGCGGTACCCTATGTTAAAATGTAGATTTCATCAAAGAGTGAGTGTAATAGCGAATACCATTAGTTATATTACTGGTCTGGCTTAGAACTCACAGGGTTGATGAACTATGCTGGTCATAGCACTCTCACCTTACCCACTACTCTCTATTCACATTATTGGGAACATATTGTAATCCATGACCATGATTCTCAAAGAACCCTAAAATTTATATTGGTGGTTTTCCATCTACGCTTGGATGACAATCACAGCTTTCCAGGAGTACTCCTGTTAAACGTTTTTGAATTTGCAATTCATGGACATCGTATATAATTGCACAAATAAAAATGGCTTTGCAATAGGGCATTTCCAAGAGAAACCACTCCACCGGTGTGCACCACCAGTTTTGGGGAGGTGCCTAATACATTTCTACCCTGGAAAGGCGTTCACTTCTACCCCTGAGAGAAGTAAATCTCTGATCTTTTTCAGGGCAGAACAGTAGATTGTGAAGTCCCACAAATTCAAAAGTTCGTGGGGGTGTATAAACTTCCTATGATGACCCTGCCCGGGATCTTCCACTCGCCGCCCAAGGAGAAGATTTACTACCACTAAGTACTATGCTATGCTGGGGTAATATTACATGTTGGTAATTTTTGGGGGAGTCAAACATCATTTTGTGGATAGCCAAAATGTCTTTATACTTGTAAAATAAACTATTTGCGTGTGAAGCTTACAGCAATTAACTTTGTGAATTAGACCCTGTGTATGCACTGGAACAATGAGTCGGTAAAATTCTAGTAGAGTTCAGGTCCTAACGAAGTTTCCCTGCATAAAGTATTGTCCCAAATGGTTGCAAATAGTGAAACAATGCACAGAATTTGCACAGATTTTACTCATGACACACCCCATGTTTTAAAGTGAGACCTGCAAGGCTGGATTGGGAAACCAAAAGCAGCCATGGCACAAACTCTCAGAGCAGTCCGCTAACATCCTCTCCTCAGGCAACCTCTATTTTCATCCATCCATTCTCTCTCTCTTACTCCTTATCGGCTCTCTGATCGCTTTCTCTTTATATTCCTCTCTCTCTCTCTCTCTCTCTCTCTCTCTTTCTCTCTCTCTTGAAGCCTCCCCTCCCTGCTGCAATTAACCTTGGAGCTGGAGGAAGAGGCAGGGGCATCAGGAGCAGCCCTGGTCTTTCAAAACCTGCCTCCAAGGGCTCCAGCCCGGGGAAATGCCCAGTGGACCAAAAGGCCTCTCAGGCCCTTCATGATGGCAAGCTAACAACGCGTTGTACCAGCATTACATCTCATCTGTTCTTGTACACGATGTACTCGCCGAATCTCCGAAAAGATGCCATGATGAAGCTTTGCTTTATCAGTTTGTAAAATCAATGCAAACATTTTGTTCCCCGACGCTGCAGGCAGGAATTCACTGTGAGCAGAATTATTGCTACCCATAAGAGCCACCAGGGAATCTGTGACGGCGAACGATCGATGACTGCATTTTTTAAAATGTTCACATTACACTAGCTTATTTGCTAACCTTTGCTGGCTATGTTTAAGGCTCTCTCTCGTGCATGAGGCAAGAGAAGCCACTACCGTGCGCTCAAATAAATTAGATTCGATTTCAAGGCAGTACCCTGCTCTATACAAAATCAAGCTTTGAGACTTTCTAGCCTTTCAACAGAGGAAAATACGACCTGGCCTCTTGTGCGCAATGGTATTGTTAAATCAAAGCCTGAAAAGACATGTGATTAGAATACTAGCAGTAAGCCTGAGGAATTCACCCGTTTTGCCACGTTCTGTCCTTACCTTAAGTCACGACTGTCAGTTCACAGTGAACTGTCAGAAATCTGACGTTTGTTGGACCGAACAGATGTGAAACATCCATGGAAACTCTGAGGCAGTACCAGGCACTGGTGAGATTTTAAAACAGGTCAGAGCTGACAAGCAGCACTGAGGCACTTCATTATAGGCCGAGGTGTTAACACTTCAGACTAAGGGGTTTACACTTGTTTAAGCCTACCCTGGCCATGAAATAAGTCAACTATGATGTGTGCCTTTGAGCTTGCAAGGACCAAACTCATCATATTTAGAAGTAACAGACACAGCTTTTGCTCTCTTACCTTGTTTTGCAATAGCAGAGACCAAAATAAATGTATATTTCTATCTGTAGATAGGAACTACTATTGTCATTCTTGAAACTGTTACTAAATAGGAGCAATCTAAATCACTGATAAACTTACATGCTTAAAGCAAATGTGGCAAAATTGATTTCTAGGTGGTTTGGTGATTTCTGCCTCATGAGCTCGGGTTACTAAACCAGCTAAAGCAGCCCAGGAACCTCCTGCAGTGAGTGTCATTAGATTTTCACCATGAAGTTAGTGAACAGTGGTCGTTTTGGTACAGGAGCTCCTGAAATGCGCCAACTATCAAGGACAAGGATTTATGATTACAGGAGTAGCAGGGATTTCTCATGCAAACAGGATAAGTTTGGTGCAGCTGTCCCAGACAAAGGCAGGCCGGGGTCCCAGCTTTGTCTGTCCTCATATCATTTTACAGGTGAAAGATCTTTTTAGTATTCAATTCAGTGCCACATTATGTAGGTATTGTGGATGAGATCATTGTGATATAGGGGAAATCAGGCCATAATTCTCTAGGGCCCTAAGTAGTCTACCAATTTGTTGTATTAAAGTTTCCACAATCCTAAATATGTCCCGTGCCACTCGGAAAGTGATGAATTTTGAGTTAAAAATAAGTCACCTATTATTTTATTGTTCCCCTGTACCATTGAAAAAAGTCTATATCTCCTGATGTCTTCCTGCTCAGTCGACCCCAAATGCAGGCAGTTGTCGCCTTTATGTTTTAAACAGATAGGCGTATATTCACAAGGAAATGGCACAGCAGCAAATTTTGCAGTGCCGCCCCAGTTAAAAAACGCAGAGATGCGCCATATTCACAAGAATACGGCGCACCCCTGTGTTTTCCCTTGAGCTAAAAATAGCTGCCTAGTGCCAACACAGACACCATTGCGTCATGGTGCAATGGTGCCTGCATTGCAGGGATGATTTTTTGCAACACAGGCACCCTTGTTGTATAGTGCAAGGGTGTCTTTCTTGCAGGGAATGATTGTTTATGTGCAGGAAGGAACACCTTCCCACACATAAACAACCGTTAAAGGCGTTTTGCTCCTCTTTCTATGTGTGCTGCAGAAAGCAGCCACATAGAAAGAGCAAAAATGAGGAGAAATAAAAGTATTTCTCCTCGTTGCACCAATCTAATGCCGGCTTTTGAATGGCATTAGTTTTTGGCACTGCCTCAGACTCACACATCCATGTAAATTTGGGGCAGCGTCAAAAAGCAATGGGTGTTGCTGTGCCTGCGTGAAAGGGTACCATCTCTTCAGTCATCTGTGCAGTGGTACCTTGCCAGACACCTTGTAGAGATCTGTCCTTACCAGAGTAAGATCATATGATATTACATTGATGTGTGACTCCAAAGAGCCACTAGAGTTTTCTGATTTATGCAAGCACATCGCGAAGCAATAGGTATGCCGCCGGAGGGTCCTAGGGAGGTATCTGTCAACACATAGGGGGACATCCAGCCAGTTTTGCTGTCCTTCTCTAACCATGATGGCACACCCCAGCAGGAGCTGCTATAACACAGCTGTTTTTGCAGCAATTGCAATGCGTATAATGGTTTTATGCCTGCATAAGGAGGCAATTAAACAATCACTTGTAGTCCAGTGCCAAAGATCAACATACCAGACAATGCTGTTTGCACAGAAACAACTTCACAGCAGTCTGCATCAACAAACCCAACACAGGACCTGGTCTGCATGTTAAATCTACTTTCCCCAAATTCAATGGATTTCCAACTGCATATTACATTAGCAGTGCTGTGCTTTAGCCATTTTATTGATAAGCATCAGTATAAACTTATGGTCTATTATAATTATCATGTTTTTTTCCTCTTTTAAAAATCCTCCTTTTTAGTTTACACCTGTTAATCATTTATCTATAAATGACAAATATCGAATGCATGTTTGTTTAATGTCACTTTTCCTTGCAATGTGATAATTAAGTCTGTTTGAATAGATTCATTTTTTTAACATGTTTTTATTGAATTTTTACATGTACAAAAAGAGAAATATGTGCCAACAAGTAACAGACATATTTGTCATAATTTGGTTTGCAGACATTCCGTTATCCTGAAATACGTTGTTTTGGAACAATACAGTAAGCTTATATACAGCAGAGGGTAGTTGTCCTGGAGTTAGTCGTGCACATTTGTAAAGTATAGAGTGGCAGCGGGGAGAGTATACAGCACGACCTGAGGTGGAGCGCATGGGATGGCTAGTGATGGAGATAATGGCTGTCCTATGGTTTATCTGGGGTGGTCTAAGGTTTGGAGGTAGTCATGCAGCGGTTGCCATATGTCAATAGGCCGCGTTGCCAGAGGTTGAAGAGAGGCATTGTCCGTGCTTAATTGATCGCAGTTGGACATCTGCCTAAGCCAGGCTGCTGATGAGGGATGTATGGTGTCGCCCCAATGCACCGCAATCTCACGTTTGGCTAGCAGGAGAGATATGGAGGCGAGCCTGCACCAAGATTTGTTCAAGTCCGCAGTGTGCCCGAGCAGTGGGAGGCCCAGCATCTCCGCTATGTGTGCGTATACTGTGCTCCAGTACAAGGAGATGATTGAACATGTCCAGGTGAGGTGTATGAAATTCAACTCTGGGGCCCGGCACTTAGGGCAGTGGTCGGATCTGGGGGCGTCTTACTTTGCGATATTGAGTGGTGTGACGTAGAACCTGTGTAAAAATTTAAAGTGTAATAGTTTATGTTTATGGTTAGGGGATATCTTCTGGGTTTGGGTGCAACAGTAGGACTACAGCTTATCAGTTATTGATATATCTAGATCTCTCTCCCATAGATGTCTGACCCTCACGGTGGTGTCTGGCTTCAGTGCTAGGCTCGCGCAGTATAGTTTGGATGTCAAATGGGCTCCATCAGAACTAGTTATTACCAATGTTAGGGGATGGAAGTCTACCGGGACAATTGGATAGTCCCGAATGTTTGAGCTTAATGTCGCATAGAGGTGCTGGAATACGAAACTATGCATAGGCGTCATGTTTTGAAATCTAGGATCTTCTGAGATCTGCAAAACATGGACGTTTGAGAATGGATCGCCTATAGTATGGAGGTAGTAGTGTCATAGAGTGCATTGCACTAATTGTTCACGCGTTAATGGGAGCCATGGGTTGTTCTTGAGGGGTAGCTTCGGGGAGTAAAAGGGGCCACTCCCAAGTTTACAGTGTAGCTTGCGCCATGCCCAGCACGTGGTGGCTAATGCCAAAATGTCGGTGACGTTGAGTTGGATGCTTTTGGGAAGAAGCTCTGAATGCCTGAAGTCTTGTAGTTGGTCCAATTCCGGTTTCAGGTAGGGGATACGTGAGTCCAGGTGATACCAGCTGTGCGTGTATTGGCATTGAGCTGCCAAGTAATATATCTGTAGGTCTGGAACTCCTAACCCCCGTTCGTATGGTAAGGTAAGAGTGTCCCAGCTTATTCGCAGACGGCGGCCCACTCATACAAGTCTAATGAGATGACTCCTTAGGGTATAGAAAAAGGAGTTCAGTAGTGGTTTTGAAAAGTTAAGAAAAATGTACAGGAATCAGGGGAGAACGATCATCTTCATGATCACTACCCTGCCAGCTATGGATAATGGCAATTTGATCCACTTTTCAACCTGCGACTCCAGGTGGTCCATAGCGGGGCCGTAATTCAGTTGTAGAAGTTGGTGTTTGTCTCTGTGCAATTGGATACCGAGATATCTGGTATGGTAATCTCTCCATTTAAGGGGGTGATCAGTGTGGACGGGTTGTGTAGCTTCCGTAAGGGGGAAGTGTTCAGATTTAGCCCAGTTTATCTGCAGACCCGAATACTGTCCAAAGCGTACTATCTATTCTACCAGGAGGGAGAGATTGTCGGCAGGGTGTCTGATGAAGAGGAGGATGTTATTGGCACAAAATGAGAGCAGCAGCTGCCCTCGTTTCAGTTGGAGGCCGCGGTGGAAATGGCTTGCTTGCATATGGCGGACTAAGGGATCCATGGCTGTAATGAAAAAGAGGGGAGAGAGAGGGCAGCCCTATCTTGTACCTCTGGAGATGGTAAAAGTTTTTGAAAGTGAACCGTTAACACGCACAAATGTCTATGGTGCAGAGCCTAGAGGCTGAATCAGGGATACAAAGGAAGGGGGAATCCCAATTTTTCGCAGGACTGCCATTAGAAAGGGCCTTTGAGAGAGTAAAATGCTTTCTCAGCGTCTAGGAGGGCTATTGCTGCCAGAACTGTTGGGGGTATCTTGTGTAATACCACAAATATTGTACAGAGGTTAAATGATGTTGATCTATGGGGAACAAACCCTGATTGTGTTGGGGATATCAATTGTTCCATAAGTAAAGCAAGTCAGGTCGCCAAGGCTTTTACTTGTATTTTATTGTCTAGGTTGAGAAGGGAAAGTGGCCGATACAAGGCACAGACAGTGGGGTCTTTGCCCGGTTTCAATAGCAGAGTGAGTACTGCTTCCCGCAAGGAGGGCGGTAGTCTACAAGTGACCAGAGCCTCATTGTACATTGCTAAGAGGTGTGGAGCCATTTGTTTCTTGAAAGATTTATAGAAGGCTCCAGTCAGGCCGTCTAGGCCAGGGGCCTTCGAGCCATCTAATGTCTCTATAGCTTCTTTGATTTTGTCGAGAGTGAGGCGCTCATTGAGGAACTGCTGTTGGTTATCAATTAGCCTCACCATTGCTATCTGATCCAGATATTCTCGGAGCCCCGAGTATTAGGACTTATAGTAAGTTCGAAATGCAGTTTTTACCCCTTCTGTGCCAAGTATCTG
Organism: Calotriton arnoldi; assembly: GCA_963921515.1. Lineage (NCBI taxonomy): Eukaryota > Metazoa > Chordata > Amphibia > Caudata > Salamandridae > Calotriton > Calotriton arnoldi. The sequence goes on from CAWUFW010011979.1 coordinate 537,784, forward strand.
TGTGCCGGCAATTGTCTATATCTCGGTTATATATTCCGTTGCTCGATTGGGTCTAGGTAACCTGGCTAATGTTCGACCTGGCCTCTCGCCTTCCCCATATCTGCGCGCCTCAGCATATTTCCCAAGATAGGCTGTTTCTCGGCCGGCAAGTGCATTGAATTCTGTCATCAGAAGGGATCTGTTATGAAGTCTGGGGTTGCCATCTAAGGTCCCAGCTGAATCTAAAGCTTGCAGTTCAGATTCAACACGTCTCAATTGATGTTGTATATCACGTAAGATACCGGATTGATTGATATACTTATCCCTCAAATATATGCCTTGAAGGCCTCCCAAAGTGTGGCTTGTGTACTTACGGACCCACTGTTTATTGCGCAGTATTCCTCTACTGCTTTATGAATCACTCCCCTTAATACTTAGTCAAGTAGAGCATCACCAGGACTGTGCCAGGGTCTCTCAGTCTCGTATCCACTGGGGATGGTTAAACATAGTGTATAGTCGGATAGGGTGCGGGGGAGTGTACGGACCTCCGTCGTCCAATGCAATATGTGTGCCAATATTAGCCAGTAGTCTATTCATGTCCAGATGGCATGGGGCGATGAATAAAAGGTGAACCCTTAGTCTGTGGGATGCAAAAACCGCCAGGCGTCCCGCAGGGCATGGGATTCCATGACCTGGCAGAGTAGGGCCCTGACTCTTAGTTTGTCAGATGGGCACGTACTGGTGGAGTCCAGTTGCGGACATTGTGTCAAATTAAAGTCACCCCCAATAATTATTTGATCAGTGTCTATTTGGCTAATAGAGGTATAGATGTCACATAGGAAAGTGGTGTCATCTGTTGAGGGTCCATATACGTTTACCATTATTACCTGTTTGTCAGCGAGCAAGCCATGTAGGATAATATATCTGCCCTCGGGGTCTGTCCATGATGTGTTAAGATGGAAGAGGATGCTTTTATGTATGAGTATTGATACTCCATGGGAATATGTGCTGTAGGATGAGAAATAGCGATGTGTGCCCCATGATTTAGCAAACGTCGAGTTATGGCCGGGGGGGATATGTGTTTCCTGCAGGAAAATAATTTTTCACCCCTTGCCTATTTAAATACGCCAGGACTTGCTTACCCTTACGCGGGTTGTTTATGCCACGTATGTTCCAGGATAAAAATGGTATCCTATTGGTATTAGTCATATCACGCATTGATAAGTGTCAATGGTGAGACATGTTGAGCTTGTCTGAGTGTCAAAATGGTCGCGAATGTTAGGAATACTAAGCGTTGGCTGCAGCTGGGTGCAATATATAATCAAATACAACAGCAAGAAAGAAAATTAAATGACATCTCCTTCAAAAAACAGGGATGTCCCCTTCCCCCCACCCACACTGGATTCCAGAACTTTCAGTGCAACCCAATAGACTGTAACAAACAACAGAAAAAACCGCAACTTTGGGTCGTACACCATAGGGGCGTGGGGGCGACCCAGTGGCTGTGGTCCATCTAAATAATAGTTACATAGGTGATAGTGGTAAGATCAGCATCGTCCAGCACAACGGGAGATTAGCTGCAACATCTACGAGGGGAGGAGCCACATGCAAGCAGGAGCATCAGAGTGGATTGGGACACATTTAATGTCACATAATCATCAATGGATAACCTCAGTCAGGATATGCGAATTGATCTTCATTCATCTGGATCCGGGGACCCTTGGGGGAATGAGTCTGCGCCAGCCTGCAATGTCTTACAAAATTTGATCGCCTCTGCTGGAGCATAAAAAATCTTGGGTCTCCCATTATGGTCAATCTTGAGACGAGCAGGGTATAACATGGCATATTTGATGTTGAGTTTGCGGAGTGTAGCTTTTGCATTGCTGAACTTTCGCCTGGCTTCCTGTACTTTGGGGGTAAAGGCAGGGTAAATAGAGATGGATGCTCCCTGATACCGTAATTCACCACGTTCGCGGGAAAGGCGGAGCAAAGTGTCCCTATCTTTGTAATTCAGGAGCCGTGTGATAAGCAATCGAGGTGGAGTGCCAACCGGGGGCCTCGGGTCAAGAGTGTGGTGCTCCCTCTCCACCAAAAAGGCTGAGGAAAAGCTGGCACGGTCAAAAAGGTCCACTAGTAGCTGTTCAATAAAGCAGTCTGGCCGGCCCATATTGGTGGATTCCGCGATACCAGAAATGCGGATACTATTGTGCCTCGACCGGGCCTTCAAGTCCTCGTTCTTTATGGAGACCTGCTTAAGGACCCGTTTCACCTTCTCTAGGTGTTTTTGGACTGGGGTTGAGGTGTCCTCCAGTGCCGATATTCTCCCCTCCGCTTCATCTAGTCGCGTTCCGTGGCGGTCCAGGCTCTCCCCCAGTCTGTCCAAGCGGTTCGCTATTGCGTTGAATCTGGCGTCCATGGCTCAAAAGCCAGCCCTGAGACCCAGCATAATGGCCACAGTGTTGGCCGTTGGAGCTAATTCAGCTGCCCCCGAGTTCTCACCAGGGTCAGAACTTGCTCCACTGCTTTTGGGTGGAGCAGTCTGGTCGAACTGGAGTTTGCACTGTTTTGGATCGGTACGACCCATCTTGGCCGCCAAGGGGGGCGCCTGTAGGGCAGCTGCCATGTTACTGCCGTCTATTTGGTCTGCCAGTTCTCACTCAGGGCCAGGGTATAGTGTGGGTCTGCACACAGTCGAGGAGAGTAGCCCCAGAATATCGGTGAGGCTGTGGGGGACCAACCGCAGCACACCGAGCCTTAGCAGTGGGCTGGGGGAGGGGCCGTCTATCACTTGGGGATGGTAGCTTCACTCACCAGTGGCACTCTTTCCCTACATCTCCATGGACCTCAGTTGATGTAGGCCGTCCCTTGGGGGAGTCCGCGGCTGCTCCCGCCGATCCCAATGAGGCAGGCATCTGGTGCATACAGGCCCTCCAACCAGGAAGGCGCAGCTGTCGTGTTCAGGTAGGCAGTGGAGGCCGCCCCGCTCTGCAGATCCCCTGGTGCAGGACTATTGGGCCCCCTTCCAGCTGTACAATGATGAGCCGGCGCCGAGGCGGGACCAGCGGGGCCGGACGGCGCCTACTTTAGGCTCGCCTGCAGCCCCTGTCACCACGGGGCCTCTGAGATGGGCTGGGCCGCGCACGGCTCCGGTGTCTGGCATGGCCCACAGCAGTTAGTGGGGCCTTGGAATCCCCGGCGGGGGGGCCACATGCCGTGCACGGTACTGCTGGATGTTAATCAGCCCCTGCCGACATGCTGTAACTGGCGATGGTATCCCGTGTGGGACCGCTGCCTCCGGAGCTTCAACAAATTGAGGCCATCTTGGAAGCCGCGGTGGCCATGCCGCCCTTGAATATATTCATAGTATTTAACCTGAGCTGCACCATATGTTCCAAAATAATTATTGTCCTGTTGTGAACAAAGCTCAATGGAAGCTGATAATTCAATTTCTCGTTTTTTTTAATTTAAAATTTTTTATTGGGAGAGTTTACATAGATAGAAAAAATAGGAAGGTTCATCTTATAGCATAGCAGCAAATTCCTAAAAAACATTCCTATTTCCAAGCATTGCACAGAATAATTTAAAACATCACGCCAAGCACATTCCTCATTGACCTCAGGTGAGCTTAAAGTTATATGCAGAGCCCACAAAATTCCCAAAAAAACAAACCATGCCTTGGTTTACACAGCTAGAAGTACTATGAGTTCTGGAATTATATATCTTCATTGGGCTCAAACCGCAAAACACACTTTCGATACAGCCTCGACTCCTCTCAAGCACTTACAATATTACTATGAATAATGATGGGTAGCCATGAGGCCCGCTAGCTGACTACAAATTCCATCTGCTAGCACAACTTCTAAATGGTCTGCCGCCTACTCTAAACCTCTTCACAGCTTCGAAAATGTTCTATATGAATCAATGCATAGAGCTTTTACAGTCCCTTTATTCTTAAAATTTTGGATCGCCAGTGTTTGAATGTGGATTCTAGCTCAGTTTTCCAGTTTTGCAAAATTAAGGACAATGAGAGTATTAAAAAAAAAAAAAATTCTATTATTGAAATTTAACTTCACGTTGGGTGAGTATCCCAATAATACTAGCAGCGCATCATTAGAAAAGTCAATTTTTACCATTAGCCTGCAGTTTGCCTGCATAAAGGTCCGAAATTCTGTTATCTTTGGGCACTGCTAAATAATGATGAGTTCATTTCCCAGTAGCTTCCACCAAACACCTAAAACAATTTATCGGTACCTGAGGATTGATATTATGTAATAAGGCCGTCGTTCTATAGAGCAGCCACTTAGGGGTCGATTCCGATTCGGGCCAGAAAAAGCACCGACCGACTCGGATCCAGAAATAATACCGACCGACACGTACCTGTGGCGCCCGACACGACAAGTACGATGCAAGGCGTGAAAAATCCGACCGACACGTACCGAAACCAAGTCGACCGACCGAGCCGCACGGAAAACAGCAATCCGGCCGGAAAAACAAGCGAATCCGACCGACACGCACCCGGAACAAATCCGACCGAAACGTACACGCGAACTCCAAACCGCAAAGTACGATGCAAGGCGCGAAAACCACGAGCGAGTCGGACGGAGGCCAAGCCGCACGACCGACACGCATACAAAACCGAGCCGAAGCAACACAAAACACCGCGACCGACGCGTACGCAGCATAGAAAACTGCACAAACACAGCGTGAACGAAACGGAGAACACCGTACGAGACAAATGCAGGGTCCGACTCGGTCACAAGAACGTTTCCAACATACACAGACAGTACAAAGGAAAAATCACCCAAAAAAAGGCCAAACAAGCAATTACCAAGCCAATAAATACTGGGGGGTGGGGACAGAGAACAAAGACACACCCACAACTCCACCTATATAAAGGACACAAATCACAACCATGAGCCTTTGCAAATGCCATTCCACTGCCAGCACCCAAGAGAAAGCAACCACACACCCACAGCTCATCCCTCACACAAGCCACACACCATCAGCACACCAACAAATACCTACCTCACATACACCCAGCAAAACACACACTCACACACCCTCACCTGCACACCAACACACACATCACTCACCATCACCACCCATCACCATGCCCCCCAAGAAGAATCCCAAGTTCCTAGATTGTGAATTGGAAGTCATGGTAGACGAGATCTTCAGAGTAGAGCCACAGCTGTTTGGCACACTGGTCCAACAGACCCCCATCTCCCAGAAAACCAAGATGTGGGAGAGGATCATCAACAGGGTGAACGCACAATCACCATGTCGGCGCACAAAGAGCGACATCCAGAACAGGTGGTATGACGTGCGCAGGAGGGTACGGGACCTGCTGAAGAAAGACTACATCAACAGCCAATACACCGGCAGTGGCCCTCCTGCCAAGCCAATATACCTCAGGCCCTGGGAGGAGAAGGTGCGGGCCATCCTTCCGCCAGTGAGCGTATATGGACTAGAGGACATCCCAGAGCCTGGTGAGTACACAACAAATGTACACAATATACTGCCACAAAACACACACATCACTGTCAAGGGGAGAGTCAAACCATGCACTCATAGCAATTACACAGCAACCAGAACAGAATCATCCCAAAATGTGTATGTCACTCAGATAAACACAACACATGCCATCAAAAAAGTCACATCCAACTGTGCCAACACATGTACAAACACAACTACAACTACAGCTAGGCAGTGGCACAAATAGAACTAACAAACACATCCAGACATGTAGCCACCACAACAACAGCAACACACAGTGAAGACCACTCAAAGGAAGGAATTCTGTGTATGCTGGCCAAGTCAGTGTAGCCAATAGCATCATGGGAGTCGCAGTCACACATATTGCCCCCCCCACAACTGTCCCATCAACACCACCATGAACCATGCTCACATCACAGGGAGTGGAGAAGGACTCACAAGATGGCTGACACTGGCTACTGCTGTGGGGAGCACAAGGCCCTGCTGGGAACTGTGCACCAACAAACAGCAGGACACCACTGACTGACATCCTGAGAGACAACTTCCACTCCCTGCAATGCAAACACGTTCCATGGTGGGATATCTGGCTAGCTGGGTGGGAAGGAGGACTTGCAGCACTGACCATAGTCACAAGCACCTCCCCTCACACACACCCCAACACAAACTCCACAGAACCCACCTGGTAGAATGCAATGCCCCCCATCCTAACACAAGATCCCACAAAGAACCACCACCCTGGGTTATGTTGTGTGAAGCACAGGGACACTCTTGGGACTTCCAGCCAAACAACTGCCAGGACAACACTCCCAGCCATCCTGTCAGCACAGCCAGCCCACCCCACAGGGAAGCAGAGTCAAAAGGAAGGAAGCATGGGCATGCTGGGAAGGGGGGAGGAGGCAATAGCATGATGGGAGTCGTAGTCACAGCTCTACAACCCCCACCACATGGCCCAGCAAGCTCACACTGATGCATGCACATCCCACAGAGAGTGGAAAGGCCCATCAAAGATGTCTGACACTGTTGCTGTGTCGTGGGGAGCACAAGGGCATGCTGGGTACTGCACACCAACCAACAGCAGGACACCACTGTCAGCCATCTTGCCATTGCTCTCACACCCACACACACTGAACTCCCCACAAAAGCAAGTAAGTATGGGAATGCTGGGAAGTGGGGTGGAGGCAATAGCATGATGGGAGTCGTAGTCACAGACATAGCTCACCCCCACAACTGTCCCATCAACACCACCCTGAACCATGCTCACATCACAGGGAGTGGAGAAGGACTCACAAGATGGCTGACACTGGCTACTGCTGTGGGGAGCACAAGGCCCTGCTGCCAACTGTGCACCAACAAACAGCAGGACACCACTGACTGACATCCTGAGAGACAACTTCCACTCCCTGCAATGCAAGCACGTTCCATGGTGGGATATCTGGCTAGCTGGGTGGGAAGGAGGACTTGCAGCACTGACCATAGTCACAAGCACCTCCCCTCACACACACCCCAACACAAACTCCACAGAACCCACCTGGTAGAATGCAATGCCCCCCATCCTAACACAAGATCCCACAAAGAACAACCACCCTGGGTTATGTTGTGTGAAGCACAGGGCCACTCTTGGGACTTCCAGCCAAACAACTGCCAGGACAACACTCCCAGCCATCCTGTCAGCACAGCCAGCCCACCCCACAGGGAAGCAGAGTCAAAAGGAAGGAAGCATGGGCATGCTGGGAAGGGGGAGGAGGCAATAGCATGATGGGAGTCGTAGCCACAGCTCTACATCCCCCACCACATGGCCCAGCAAGCTCACACTCATGCATGCACATCCCACAGAGAGTGGAAAGGCCCATCAAAGATGTCTGACACTGTTGCTGTGTCGTGGGGAGCACAAGGGCATGCTGGGTACTGCACACCAACCAACAGCAGGACACTACTGTCAGCCATCTTGCCATTGCTCTCACACCCACACACACTGAACTCCCCACAAAAGCAAGTAAGTATGGGAATGCTGGGAAGTGGGGTGGAGGCAATAGCATGATGGGAGTCGTAGACACAGACAAAGCTCACCCCCACAACTGTCCCATCAACACCACCCTGAACCATGCTCACATCACAGGGAGTGGAGAAGGACTCACAAGATGGCTGACACTGGCTACTGCTGTGGGGAGCACAAGGCCCTGCTGCCAACTGTGCACCAACAAACAGCAGGACACCACTGACTGACATCCTGAGAGACAACTTCCACTCCCTGCAATGCAAGCACGTTCCATGGTGGGATATCTGGCTAGCTGGGTGGGAAGGAGGACTTGCAGCACTGACCATAGTCACAAGCACCTCCCCTCACACACACCCCAACACAAACTCCACAGAACCCACCTGGTAGAATGCAATGCCCCTCAACCTAACACAAGATCCCACAAAGAACCACCACCCTGGGTTATGTTGTGTGAAGCACAGGGCCACTCTTGGGACTTTTAGCCAAACAACTGCCAGGACAACACTCCCAGCCATCCTGTTAGCACAGCCAGCCCACCCCACAGGGAAGCAGAGTCAAAAGGAAGGAAGCATGGGCATGCTGGGAAGGGGGGTGGAGGCAATAGCATGATGGGAGTCGTAGCCACTGATATTGGTCACCCCCACAACTGTCCCATCAACACCACCCTGAACCATGCTCACATCACAGGGAGTGGAGAAGGACTCACAAGATGGCTGACACTGGCTACTGCTGTGGGGAGCACAAGGCCCTGCTGCCAACTGTGCACCAACAAACAGCAGGACACCACTGACTGACATCCTGAGAGACAACTTCCACTCCCTGCAACGCAAGCACGTTCCATGGTGGGATAACTGACTGGCTGGGTGGGTGGGAAGGAGGGCCAGCTGTCAACCAAACACAACCAATGCAGACCATGTTCACACCCCAAAAAATACATAGAAATGCCCAAATAATGCAGGACAATGTGCCACACCAATATCAACCCCTGACTGTGACGACTTAGGACTATGCAATGTACAGGCCCGCACCCAGAGGCACAGTCACAACTGTCATGTGTGTCAACCATTGATGCCTGCAGAAACATAACATACATTGTTTGTGTCTCCCAAAAACAGGTGATGATGGGGACACAGCAGCAGACGCTGAGGAGTCCCAGTCCCAGGCTCAAGAGGATGCGGAGCTCACTGGCGTCGTACAGCCTCTGTCCTCCTCGGACGATGAAGACCAACCTGGCACATCCGGTGCAAGTCAACATGCAGCACCAGCAGGACCACCAGCTGCAGCACCATCAGGACCACCAGCTGCACCCCCTGCACCCACCCCTCCAATGACTGTCACCACAAATACCATCCCTGCCGACATGGACAGAACAAGGAGCAACACCAGCACAGGGACCCTGGACCAACCTGGGGCCATGGACACCACCACCACCACCAACCCCCAAGGTGGACCAGGGTTATCTGTGCGTGCCACTGCACACACTGCACATGTCAGCAGGGGTGGTGGGAGGGGTGGGAGACAGAGGTCGCTGCTTGCAGACGTTGCTGGTGTGCATGATGACCCACATCTGGTACGCATAGCTGATGCGTACCAGTCCAGCACCGGAGACCTCAGCCAGGTAGTGGGGCTCCTCAGAGACATGAAACAGCAGCAGGCTGCCCATCATGCCCGCTTGGACTCCCACATGTCCCACGTGGAGTCACACATGTCCCGCGTGGACTCACACATGTCCCGCGTGGAGTCCAAGTGGGATGCACTGCATGAGATGACGGCGGTGCACAGGGACATTTTACAATGCCTCCGCCAGATGAACAGCAACCAGTCCACACCTCCCTGTGTGCCAACAACATCTGGTGCCGAACAAACTGCAACTGCCACAGGGAGGGAGGATGACTCTGGCGGAGAGTCCCCTGCACCGCAGCAGCCTGTACTTGAGGGCCCCCCCCAAGAAGAGGGGTCGTCCGAGGAGGGAAAAGTGAGAGGCCGATGGCCAAGCGCAACTCCCAGGAAGCCTGAACCTGTTCTGGATGTTCGCCTTTGTGCACAGACTGTTCACCCTGTTGACGGCAACACTACTCCCACACATTGCATGGGGAGTACAAGTTGGACCAATGTGTCAGACAACTGTGGCCCCGATACTGGGGATCCTGTCTACCAGGACTTTCAATTCACCTAGGAACTTCGGATTGCAAGATTTATGTACAGCACCACCCATCCTATGAACTATTAACACAAATGTATCACAATAAACACACTAATACACCATACTTGCCTCTGTCGTGATTCCAACGTGGGTGCTGTTATGGGGATGATGAACTGCAAAATTACACTGTGTATGCGAACTGCAACAGCAAGGACAACACAGGCATGTGAGTAAAGGCAACGTGACACATATGAGGGAGACACACCACCAGGGCTACACAACACATACACACCTAGGCCATCTGACTCATTGCCTACACTGATGTTGCCAGGGAAGACGGTGCAATGCACAGACACCACACCCATTCCCAGTTGTAGTCAAGTAGCCCACAGGTGCAGTAAGCAAATGGCAGTCAAATGTGTGACCACAGACAACGCACATCACAAAGTGAAGCACAGGTTTATTACACAGTTGCAACATGTCGTAACCACTACAGATGCAAGGTAATCCCACCTGGCAGCGGGCACACAGTCAACAACTGTAGACGGAAGGAAGTCCATGGGTGTGGCGCACATCACCTGTAGGGACACAACAGCTACCACCCTGGAAGTGCAATCACGTCGTCGGTGGACACAGTTGACCAAACGAATCTGAAAGTACCCCGTGAAGGACACAAATGACACACAGTCAAAAGCAATGGAGTACAGGAGAGAACAGCAAAACTCATGCACAATACATGTTACAAGATACCCACCCAGAACCAAGTTAGCATGTCAACACTGTTGGGGAGTACAGCCCACCTGTTAGCACACATCGCAACACACATCCAGTCAAGTAGCCCATGGACACACTCCAACAGCACCAGAGCACCACCCACACATCATGCCAACTCACATCATTGACATGACACCTCAGGATACTCACATCCAGCTAAAGAAGTTGGTGATGAGCTGTGTGCGGACATCACCATCATCATCATCGTCACTGGCATCGTGGTCCAGGCCAGGATCCTCCACAGGTGGCGGATGTTGGTCATTGTCATCCTGGATGAGAGGCAACTCCTTCCGCACTGCCAGGTTGTGGAGCATGCAGCAGACGATGATAATCTTGCACACTTTTGCAGGGGCATATGGGAGGGACCCTCCGGTCTTGTCCAGGCAGCGGAAGCGGCTCTTCAGGAGACCAAATGTCCGCTCAATCACTCTCCTGGTCCGACCATGTGCCTCATTGTAGCGCATCTGGGCTGGTGTCACAGGGTTCCTGAGGGGTGTCAGCAACCACGGCATGTTGGGGTATCCCGAGTCACCTACGGACAGACAAGTGCACATTAGCTGATTTGGAAAAGTGGGCGGAATACTACAGATCAGGTCACACACAATGGCACTAAGTCAGTACACACCGACAAGCCAGGCACGCTGGTTCTGCATCTGTGCCATCATCCTGGGGATGCGACTACTCCTCATCACAAAGGCATCGTGTGCTGAACCAGGGAAATGGGCACACACGTGTGTGATGGTCATGTCTGCAAGACACACCACCAGTGCATTGACCGAGTGGTAGTGCTTGCGGTTCCTGTAGGCCTGCTCCTGGGCCTGTGGTGGTACCAAAGCCACATGTGTCCCATCAATGGAGCCAATGACATGCGGCATCCTCCCCAGGGCATAAAAGTCACTCTTCACGTCAGTGAGTCGTCGCAGTCTAGGGAAATAGATGTACCGGTTCAGGAATAGCAACATTGCCGCCAAAACATCGCGGAGCACACGGCTCAACATGGTCTGTGACATCCCACCAGCAGTCGCCACAGTATGTTGGAAGGTACAGGTGGCAAAGAAGTGTAGGGCTGCCATCACCTTCACCTTGGGGGTCAGCGCTGTAGGATACGGCCGGCCAGGCTGCAAATGTGGGGACAACTGCACTGCCAAATCCTCAATCAGCTGCCTGGTGAAGCGGTACCGTCGGATGCTGTCCCGTTCCACCATCGTTGCCAGGTCTGGGAATGGTCGATGGACAGCAGGAGCCCTGCAGTGCAGAGGAGAAGTAAGCAAGATTGTCAGTCACCCCACATATGCGGCATTGAACACACTCAAGATCCCAACATACATCATTATGAGGCACAACTACATGAAGTGTGCAGTTCCGGAAGGACATGTATGGTACATACATGGCCAACATCTGTCAACACGGTCCAACAGGTGGCATCAATTAGTCCCAGGTTGGCCCATTGGATATCATGAGGCCGTGTCACAGTTCCCATCTCCTGCTGCTGTGTCACAATCACCCCCACAGTGACATGTGAGGACAGATGTGCCCCAGGCACCACAGCTCAACGACAGGTACATTCCCAGGGACCCTGTATTGCCACATGGACACTGGCATTACATGGAGTATCATGTATACACCACAGCAAAACAACCATGACCCCCACAGGTTGTGGCCCCACTTGCCACGGCAGGACAGACATGGACGTCTGTGACACACACACGCACAACATCAAAGTCCATGCACACACAACCTGAATGTGGAGACTGTCTCCCATTGTGCACATGAAATCAGAGACATTGTGAACACTACATGCACAAAGACTGAGGAGGACCATCACTATTGTGCCACTGGGACACCCTGGCTCAAACATATCGTCCCACATGGGACTCACAGGGTATGTGACATGACATACACATACACCACCGTGAAATGTGACCATGGCACATGCACAGATATGAACAGTCGCACATCACAGTGGTCATGTACACGTAACACCCAGGATCCTGTCCCCATGAACACGTGCACAGCCTGGGGGTGGCTGCCCACAGGTGACACCCACAGGACAACATGTACACCAACATACACACAATAGGTAATGCAGCCTTACATGCCTTATGATAAAGTTTGGACAGGCTGTCGTGATGTAGGTGTGCCCCTCACTCCCTGGGAGCTGTCTGTGGCTGGCATATGTCCATCTGAGACAGGCATGCTGACATATGCCAGTCACATGTACAGTGATGCGTTGTACTGCAATGGACCGATCGGTGCCTCCGGCCGGCCCATTGCATTCAATGTGTGCGGGTACGCGTTGTACCCTGTACGCGTTGTACTGCAATGGACCGATCGGTGCCTCCGGCCGACCCATTGCATTCAATGTGTGCGGGTACGCGTTGTACCCCTGTACGCGTTGTACTGCAATGGACCGATCGGTGCCTCCGGCTGGCCCATTGCATTCAATGTGTGCGGGTACGCGTTGTACCTCTGTACGTAGTTGTACTGCAATGGACCGATCGGTGCCTCCGGCCGGCCCATTGCATTCAATGTGTGCGGGTACGCGTTGTACCCCTGTACGCGTTGTACCCTGTACGCGTTGAACTGCAATGGACCGACCGGTGCCTCCGGCCGGCCCATTGCATTCAATGTGCGGGTACGCGTTGTACCCCTGTACGCGTTGTACCCCTGTACGCGTTGAACTGCAATGGACCGATCGGTGCCTCCGGCCGGCCCATTGCATTCAATGTGTGCGGGTACGCGTTGTACCCCTGTACGCGTTGTACTGCAATGGACCGATCGGTGCCTCCGGCCGGCCCATTGCATTCAATGTGCGGGTACGCGTTGTACCCCTGTACGCGTTGTACCCTGTACGCGTTGAACTGCAATGGACCGATCGGTGCCCTCCGGCCGGCCCATTGCATTCAATGTGCGCGGTACGCGTGTACCCTGTACGCGTTGTACCCCTGTACGCGTTGTACTGCAATGGACCGATCGGTGCCTCCGGCCGGCCCATTGCATTCAATGTGTGCGGGTACGCGTTGTACCCTGTACGCGTTGTACTGCAATGGACCGATCGGTGCCTCCGGCCGGCCCATTGCATTCAATGTGTGCGGGTACGCGTTGTACCCCTGTACGCGTTGTACTGCAATGGACCGATCGGTGCCTCCGGCCGGCCCATTGCATTCAATGTGTGCGGGCACGCGTTGTACCCCTGTACGCGTTGTACTGCAATGGACCGATCGGTGCCTCCGGCCGGCCCATTGCATTCAATGTGTGCAGGTACGCGTTGTACCCCTGTACGCGTTGTACCGCAATGGACCGATCGGTGCGCACCCATTGACAATGGGCTTGCCTGGCAACGGACGCGTTTTCGAATTTCGAACGAGTCGGTTGCTGGAAAATCAGTTGGTCACCCACAACAATGTTGCAAAATCATGTATGTCATGAAGTTGAAGATTTGAAGGATGCTGTGGGCGTGTTTTGGTGCTGCTATTCCATGGATTGGCCAGATTCAGAAGATGCAAACGACTTGGACCTATCACTTTGGACACAAGGGACAGTATCTGCCTCTCCAGCACATATATATTGCTGGCTGTTCCCCTGAGAGCTCACTTGCCTGCACTACATGCTCCAGGACGACATCTGCCACTGCACTGCTGCTGTCTCTGCCCCTCTGGACCCTGCAATGGCACGTACTGTGGAGAGAGCCCCAGCCTTCAGCCTTGAAGAGAACCAGGCCCTGCTGGACAGCCTACTTCCACAGTACAGCAAGCTGTATGGGACACCAGGGGAGCAGGTGAGTGTTCTGTGCACTGCCTTTCTGAATGTGCATTTTGTCTGACTAGCAAGGCTGGAAGTCTGCACGCCACTGGCTAGCAGGCTCACTGAGTAGTTGTCACCCCCCATAGTGTGTAGTGACATGCACTGGACAGGTATGGTGCAGTGACAGTGCATCTGAACAAGGTACTACTTCCCATGCAATGATACCATGTAGTGACGTCTGGCAAACTGTCCATGGGCAGCTTTGCACTGCCTGTGTACATCATGTGCCCCTGTGATTGAGACATGTATATACAACTGTGTCATGCACGGATATGTTGCATGTGTAGTAATGGCCTTTTCACTTTGTCATCCTGACAGGTTAATGCCCATCGGAAGCAGGAGATCTGGAAGGACATCGTCCGGGCCGTCCAGTCCGTGGGGGTCTACAAGCGCCGGATCCGCAACTGCCAGAAGAGGTGGCAGGACCTTCGGGGATGGACCCGGAGGATTGCACGGGTCCAGCTGAAGCTGTCGCCTCCTCGCAGGAGGGGCGGAACACGGACCCTGACCCCCCACATGCTCCAGATCCTGGCGGTGGTGTTTCCAGACCTGGATGGGCAGCTGAAGTCCAGACAGCAGCAAGGAGGGGGTGAGTCAAAGACTGCACTGTGAACTCTGTATTACATGTTTGTGCCCTCCTCTGGCCTGGTTCAACTGCCACAGTGCAGCAGTCATGTTGTCCAGGAGCCATGTCCCTCTATTGTGCACTGCCCACTGCTCATCTGATACCCAGGTGTGGCCCTTACATTCAGGGAATTGTGTCACTTGGGACTGTGTCCTTGCAGTTTGCTTCACTAAAGGTGGGGGACAGCATCTGTTTCCCTAACTCTGTTGTGGGCATCATGGGTGGGTCCATTGTTCACACAACGCCTGTGTTCGGACATGTGATCTGCGTGTTGCTTTGATATGCGGTCCACTTGCTGAGCTGAGCCACCACATGTGCCTGGGGTATGTGGCACACACCCATGCAGTGGGTGGGAACAATGTTTGGGCCCCAGGAGTGTGCAGATTACGTGTGTCACACATACATAGCCAGCTATCCACTGTCCAGGGCACATCCCTCATTCATGTGGAGCAGGACAGTCATGCCTACTCCAGGCCATGCAATGCACTCTGTACTCCCACTCCCGTGTATCAGCTGACACATTGTGCACAGTGATTTGACCCCTCAGGTGTCTGCCTCTGTGTCAGTGTGCTGTGGATTAGTTGCCAGGACTGCTGGGGTGTTTCTTGGTAGGGGCTCAGCATGCCCCTGGAGATGTGACCATAGGAGACGATACTTGTGTGTCACATAGGTGTTTGATCAGCTGCCCGTGCAGACTGGGGTATGCGAATGTGAAGTTCAGGCAGCTGTTCCCCATTCACAGCAAATTGTGAGGGGCTCAGGTTCAGAGGGTAGTGTCACAGGTCTCCCATATGTCCAATAGGTATGACCTGGACAGATGAGGGTTAAGATGATGTGTTGTGTGGGGGATGTACATGTGCACTTGTGCAGCTCCAGGACTTGCATTCCCCATGACCTACTATTGTGACACAGTGCATAGTGTTGTTGTCTGGCTGCCAAGTCATACATCACTGAGACAGTGATGTATGACTTAGCAGTCATGCCTCTGCCATGGCATGTGTCAACTTATTGGTGGTCCTGCAGGGGAGTGACATGTGCTACATGCACACCATTGTGGCGATGGCTATCAGGACATGGGTGCATCATGGTGTCTGTCGCTGGTATGCATCACATGCATTTCCTATTTGACTCTGGGCATCCCTTTCATCCGGAAACCTGTACTGACTCAGTGGCAAGAGCTGTGATGTGTGCATGTCCACATGCCACACCGTGTCCTCTGCACTGTCCAACTACTGTGTACTTGGTGCATGTGTCCACACTGGGGTGTTGCAATCCAACAGACACCAGACAGATGGGTGCAAGGCCATGTGGGATGTGAGTGCCATGCTTGGCATCAGACTGACAATTGGCTTCTCCTGTTCAGTTAGGGCACTTTTAGCAATGTACAACTAATGATGCCAGGGCTTGCTCTGTAATGTGCTGTGCTCACAGTGGTGTGTGCGTTTGGTGCAGGTGACTGATGTCTGTCTGTTTCCCCATTGTTTGCAGATACATCCACGGCCACGGAAGGGGACAGCTCCATGGACCAGGAGGAGCCAGAGAGCCAGACTGGGTCAGCAGCCGAGGAGTGGTCGGAGGGACCCAGTGGCACGGAGGGCGAGGGGAGCCACACCGAGGAGTCCTCAGCACCATCCACCTCAGCTGAGGACCAGAGCAACTCGGAGGATGACTCCCTTGTGGAGGCGGGTGTCAGCAGCCACCACACCCCAGCTAATGTTGCTGTCCCTGCCACCACCAGCACCACCACCGCCCTCCCATCGGCTCCCATTCCCCAGGTCCGTGGATGCTCCCATGTTCGGGAGCGTGTCTCCTTTGGGCCAGGCACCGCACCCCCTGCCCCTGTGTCCCCTGCTGCCCTGAGTGAGGAGTCTGTGTACCTCCTTCGCCAGCTCCATGTAGGGCAGACAGCCATGCTGAGTGTCCTCCATGCGCACACCGCACTGTTGACTCAGCTGGTGTCGTTCATGGAGGGCATCTCATCGGGCATGTCTGACCTACAGAGGGGCAATAGGTCCATGGACTCCTCCCTGACAGCAGCAGTGTCCCTCCTCAGACAGTCCCTCACCCCTCCTGGCTCTGCTCCATCCACACTCCCCAGCACCTTAACCGTCCCAAGCACACACACACCGGCACAGGCACACACCAGCACACACACGTCCAGCACACAGACACACACGCCACAAACAAAACGCACACGCACGCACAGTCAGGGGACTGAAACCAGACTCACAGGGGATGGGGCCCTGGTACACACACACGCATCCACGGGCACTGCGCAGTCCTCAGTTGCCTCTCCCTCCAAAGCACCCTCCCTTGCCTCACCTGCAACCCCAAAGACCCAGCGCCTCTTCCTCAGTGACCTCGGCCTCTTCCCCTCTGATCCAGCTACTCCAGCATCCAGGGTGAAGAGGAAGCCCCCCCACACGGAGCAGAGTGCCCCTCGCCCCCGGACACCCTCCCCCAGGCGCAGACAGACTGAGGCCCCCACCCGCAAGTCCCCCCCGGAGTGGTAAGAGCAAGACCCCGCCGCCGCCCTGCAGCTCAAGCACCAGGTCTCCTTCCTCCATCCCTCAGGCCCCCACTCCACAGGTGCCCCCACCACACCCTGCCCCAGGTTCCCCCACCCACAGATATACCATCCCCAAGAGGCTCCGGCCTTCTCCCCCTGCCACTTGCTCTCCCGGCACCACACCCCCGCTGCGCTTGTCTGTGCCACTGATGTGGTGAGGGTGTCCTCCCCCTCTGTCCAGCCCACCTTGCCTGTTCCCCATTCTCCTCCCCTGGTGGTAGGCACTGCAGTGGAGTCCACTACCACCCTGTCTGACTTGGGCACTGCAGTGGCGGACCTGTCCACTCCATCTGCAGGGTCCACTGCAGTCGTGCCGGCACCCACAACATCTGAGCCATGCCCCCAGTTGTGCCGGCACACACCATGTCAGACACCTCCACTGCAGTTGTCAGTGGCTCTCCAGCACCCACCACCCCTTCCCTGCTTCCTCCTGGTGAGCCCTGATCCTGTCCCTACGGTGCCTGGCCTACCCCCCGGTTGCCCCTCCTAGTGGATTGTCCCTGGTTTTGTGCAGGCATGTGTAGGGTGGCATCTGCCACTGTCACCCACTTGTGACTTTGTTGATGGACTGGCCATTGGCCTTTGTTTATGTTCTACCGGACTTCTACTTTTAATGCCACATATGCTGAATAAAGCAACTTTCTGTTCTCTAGTGCTTTTGCTTCTGATGTACATGATGTTGATGATGCTAACCATGCCCTTGCTGCAGTGATGGTGATATTTGGTCTCATGATAATGAAGTGTTACTGTGCAGGAACCCATGTGGTCCAGGGGGAATGTGTCCTATCCTGTGGTGTATCCATGTCATCCATAGCAGCATCTGATGGTGTCAAGTGTTCAGTATTTGGCAATGGGATTTCCTACTTAGATTGGCAATTTCACATCTGTGGCTTCCACCCCTGCACATCTGTTGTGCCTGCCATTGTTCAATTCGTCTACTTCCCTGACCGTGTGGCCATCTCCAGTGGACATGCAGGTTTGGGCATCAATGGGGAAGGACTCATCTGTGTTGTCAGTGCAACATTGCTATACAAGTGTGTTGGATCTGTGCTGATGATTCCGTTGGCACTTCCATGACCAGGCTGATGTGACGGGAGCCCTCATTTGGTGCTAATTGTTGATTGTGTGACCAAGTGCTCAGCTGACATGATGGGGCCCTACTGAGGCAACATATGGCACAGCTTTCCTCACACAGGAGTGGAGTCCCCTCATGGCAGTGTGTACTCCTGTGACATTGCCTGCGCCCAAGGTGTGTGTTGTATGTGCATGTCTGTGTGTTCACTTCCGTTTAGCTGTGCATGCTGTGATCCCTAGTGTTGTACCTGTTTGTGATGCTAGCTGAGTTGAGCTATGTTCCCCCAAAGTCTTCTCCCTGGGTTCTCTGTGATGTGGGTGCATGGCACATTACTGGTCATCAGGGTGTCACCCATAGGTGTGTTTGCTGTCAGGGCTGAGTTTGTGTGCAGACGCAGATGGGTCACAGTCAGGTTTCCCCTTGGCACTTGTTGTTTGCCCCTGTCATGTGATTTCCAGTTTGTGTTATCTTTCAGTGATTGTGACACGTTGTGTGTGTGACTGCTGGCACTCCTCAGGGTCCGGGCTGCAATGTTGGTTGTTGTCTATGTGTGTTCTTTGTGGGTGACCTTGGCTTCTTCATTGGTGTGTGACTGTGGCTGGGATCCCATTGGTTGGTGTGGTATTGCCGTCATGTCCATGTACAGCGTAGTGTGCAGTGTGTCAGACATTCAGGAGTCTTGTTGAGTGTCCATGTGTGATGTGTTTCTGCACCTTGGTTCCCACCCACCACCCTGGAATAGTCATGGGTGCATGTGCAATGTCACCAGTGCATGTGGGCTTCACTGCTGCACATTGTTGGAGGTCGAAGGGTGTGGTGTTGAGTGTGTGCAGATGAGAGTTGTTGCCCGGCTAGGCCCCTGCCTCCATGTTGGCCTTGGCTTACTGGCCATGCTGTTTGATTTGTGCTTGTGTAGGTGTGATGGTAGTTAGTTGCTCAGGACACATGACTGTGGTTCACAGTGTGAACCACATTTAGCTTTGTCATCACAGTGGGATTGTAATGCAGCCCAGGGTCACCACATTGTGGGGGCCCTGGGGGTGGTGCTGTGGTGTGTCTGTGTCTTGCTGTGTCAGTTGCTGTCCCTACGTGCCTGTGTGACATGTGTGATTTGTGCTCCCTCTCATCTGACAATGCCTGCTTGCCCACATAGGGGATTTGGATCCATGAGTTACCTTTGTGTGGCACTGTATGCACATCTGTATGATTGGTATTCAGGTCTCCTCATGTGTTGTGTGGTTGCCTGGGGACACTGGCACCCCCCTCACCTGTTGTGTATGATGTGCAGTGTGGGTCTGCCTGTTTGTGTTTGTGCATCTGCACCACTGCATTGGCATATCTTGGGTGTGCCATTGGCTGTATGTAGTTTGGTGGGTTTCCCCTGCTGTCCCTGGGACTCCTAGGTCATCGGTCAGCACAATGATCATGGTTTGTGTGTCCCATTGCTGCCATGGTATGGTATCTGTTCACCTCACATCTGCAGTCTCCACAGGGTATCTGCATGTGTGTGCCCATTGGTGCAAATATGTGGGTCTGCATTCTGATGGTCACTTCTGTCATTGTGTCATTGATGATTGTTGACGGTGTGAGCCCCCATGGGTGTTGTTTGTCTGCACATGGCCAAAGGTATGTCTTATTTGCACTGCAGGATTTGGCTCCCCCAATTTATGTTGCAATGGGACACATACACTACTTTGCCACTGATGTGTTTGTTGTTCTGTGACCAGGAATCATCCATGCAGTTTGGCAGTTGCACCTCTTTCTTTGTCAACACTTACCTTTTGGTCACTGTGATGATGGGGGTTTGGACCCCATTGCCACAATGTTCGAAATGTGCTTCAGCTATGGACCCCACACTTACATTTTGGTCACTGTGATGATGGGGTTTGGAACCCATTGCCACAATGCTCAAAGTGTGCTTCAGCTATGGACCCCACACTTACCTTTTGGTCACTGTGATGATGGGGGTTTGGACCCCATTGCCACAATGTTCAAAGTGTGCTTCAGCTATGGACCCCACACTTACATTTTGGTCACTGTGATGATGGGGGTTTGGACCCCATTGCCACAATGGTCATGGCCTGCTTGCATTGTGGGTGCCACACACATATATGTGTGGCACATGTGCTAGGAGGTCACATTGTATGTTCAAAGTCATGTTCAGTGTTGTAGGCATTTGACACAGTCTACACACGCTTGTCATGGTGTTGGGGGATGTCTTCTTCTTGCATTCCCTAGGTTGTGGTGTGCTGGTTGTGTCATGCATTGTCCATCCTATGAGTGGGGGTGGTAGTAGTGGTAGGCATCCAGCCCCCTGGCTAAGGGTGGTGGTAGGCATCCAGCCCCCTGGGTGAGGGTGGTAGTAGTGGTAGGCATCCAGCCCCCCTGGGTGAGGGTGGTAGTAGTGGTAGGCATCCAGCCCCCTGGCTAAGGGTGGTAGTAGTGGTAGGCATCCAGCCCCCCTGGCTAAGGGTGGTAGTAGTGGTAGGCATCCTGCCCCCCTGGCTAAGGGTGGTAGTAGTGGTAGGCATCCTGCCCCCTGGGTAAGGGTGGTAGTAGTGGTAGGCATCCAGCCCCCCTGGGTGAGGGTGGTAGTAGTGGTAGGCATCCTGCCCCCCTGGCTAAGGGTGGTGGTAGGCATCCTGCCCCCCTGGGTAAGGGTGGTAGTAGTGGTAGGCATCCTGCCCCCCTGGGTAAGGGTGGTAGTAGTGGTAGGCATCCTGCCCCCTGGGTAAGGGTGGTAGTAGTGGTAGGCATCCAGCCCCCCCTGGGTAAGGGTGGTAGTGGTGGTAGGCATCCTGCCCACCCTGGCTAAGGGTGGTAGTTGTGGTAGGCATCCAGCCCCCCCTGGGTGAGGGTGGTAGTAGTGGTAGGCATCCTGCCCCCCCGGGTAAGGGTGGTAGTAGTGGTAGGCATCCTGCCCACCCTGGCTAAGGGTGGTGGTAGGCATCCAGCCCCCCTGGGTAAGGGTGGTAGTAGTGGTAGGCATCCAGCCCCCCTGGGTGAGGGTGGTAGTAGTGGTAGGCATCCTGCCCCCTGGCTAAGGGTGGTGGTAGGCATCCTGCCCCCTGGGTAAGGGTGGTAGTAGTGGTAGGCATCCTGCCCCCCGGGTAAGGGTGGTAGTAGTGGTAGGCATCCTGCCCCCCTGGCTAAGGGTGGTAGTAGTGGTAGGCATCCTGCCCCCCTGGGTAAGGGTGGTAGTAGTGGTAGGCATCCTGCCCCCCTGGCTAAGGGTGGTAGTAGTGGTAGGCATCCTGTCCCCCTGGGTAAGGGTGGTAGTAGTGGTAGGCATCCAGCCCCCCTGGGTAAGGGTGGTAGTAGTGGTAGGCATCCTGCCCCCCCTGGGTAGGGGTGGTGGTGCGCATTCAGGCCCCTGTGTGCATATGTGGCATTGGTGATGGGCATCCCGCCCCTATGGTGCTGCTGTTGCTGGTGTAAATATATTCTGCATCCCTCTGTGTGTGTGTGATGTGTCGTGTACGTGTTGTATGTGTTTTGTGGTTGGTGTCTGGCTTACCTTCTGCGCCGTACGCTTCCGTGCCTGTTCCGGTAGTAAATGTAGAATATTGGTATGATCGGGACGAAGGGATTCATGGTTGGTTCGTGTCGTTCGTCCTTCTCGTTGCTTCGCGTCGTCCTCGTCGCTTCGCCTCGTCCTCGTCGCTTCACGTCGTCCTCGTCGCTGGCGTGTTCGTCTCGGAGCCGTGGATCGTGTTGTGGCGCGAATCGGAGCTTATGTGCGACTCTCCCGGATGCTTTGACGTGCCGTGCGTAGCGACGGGTTCGGCGCGTACGTTAAGCGCATCGTACTTGTTCGTCCGGACGGAGCTGCATTTTCCCTTCCGTGCGACTCGATTCAGCGTTTCCCGATTCGCCTCGGTCGGGGAACAGGTCCTGGTTTGGGTGAGTACGGCTCGGCCGGATTCTTTGCTGTTGTGCGCATCGTACTTACTCGTTCGGTGTGCTGTACGGATCGGTCGGGAAACAGGCTTTCGCATGGCTTTTTTCCCGACCGGATGGTGTTGGGTGCGCCTCCGACCGAGATCGGAATCGGCCCCTTAGTATAAAATTGCATTAAGGTGAAAATTCACCCCCTTTAACAACGAGAAATTTAATACATTTATCTTATACCAAGAATCTCTCTTTATATGGAATTCTTCCTTTGACTGCCACCTCTGTTGTATTTTCCTATAGACATCGACTTCTTTGTAGCTTACAAGCTTAGCCTTCTAATACTTCACGAGTCTACAAGTGCTGGTCTCAATTAAATCTGCCACTAAACCCAGACTCTCCCAGTTTCTTTAAGAAGTGAACAATTTGGATAAAAGACCATTGGATGGGTAATTTCACATGCCTAAGACCAGGTTCTATATCTACTCATGTTTTCCAGTTTGCAAAATGTTATAACTCATCAGTGGCATGATATCCGTTGATCTCCCACCTACGAACCATTTTTTTATCTAGTAGGGGATGGGGTCCTGTTGAAATGTTAGCCAATTTAGTTGATCCATTGATAGCAGGGATAGCATAGAATTTAAAAAACTGCTTTTTCCACTTCAACAGCCATTGCAAGAGTTTGTATCAAACATTTTGGGGAGGTTTGGTTTGGCATAAAAAATCATTATTCTTACATTTCTGTAAAATTAGTCTAAAAAAATGATCTATTAGTCTCTCAACACCTGGGGAGGTAAAAAATCAATAACAAAGATGTGCAAAGCTGGCAAAATGATATTCTCTCAGGTTTGCAGTGCAAGGCCCTCTCTATAGCTGACTTATAGAGGATGCTTATCGCTAATCTTGGCACTTTATGGCCCAAGTAAAGGTCAACAACATTCCTTCTATTCCTCTGAAAAATTTCTTCTGCAGAGTACAAGGCTAGCCGGTGAATAAATAATTAAAAAGTGGTAAAATGGACGTACGCATCAGTGCAATTCTGCCTATTGTGGAAATGGGCAGAGTCATCGACTTTGAAAATAACATTTTAATCTTCTTGATTATCGGCCTATAATTTAGTTCAAAAAGATTGCCAGTGTCGAGTATATACACCGTGATATCTTTTAGGTTTTGAATTTGCAAGGGGGCAAAGCTCAGGGAATAAAGTGCCTATTGTGCAATTACATAAAACAATTCTGTTTGTACTCTGTTTATTTTATATCCACCCACCAATTGAAATCAATAAAAAATATATAATACCTTTTTCTGGATTTCTAAACCAGGCTTCAAAAACAGTGCAACATCGCTCGCATACACTTTGATTTTTGACATCCCACTAACAGGTGGTTCTATATCACGATCTTTTCTTATGCAATGGCAAGAGGCTCTATACAAATAGCAAATAAAATAGGCGGAAGGGGGCATCCCTGTCTTGTTCCCTGGTTCACCATACATACACCTATGTCTATCGTTTTTGTTATTAGTCGAGAAGATCCCCTGTGATACATCCTTTGTATAACCTGAATAAAATTTATTGGGGAGCCAAATTTCTCTAAGATATAAAGAAGACTCTCCCAAAAGACCAAGTCAAAAGCCTTTTTGGCATCTAATAGGACTCTGACTTTGCTTCTGCTTAAAAGTCATCCAGAGCCTCAATCAAGAAATTCTTATTGGTGTCTAGTTACCTGCCTGGAATAAAACAAAATGTATCCCTATTAACCAATTCACTGACTATCTTATTCAGTCAATTAGCGATCAGTTTCACAATAATTTTATAGGCAGGATTTAAGAGGCTAATCGGTCTCTATGAGTTAAAACTCTCCAGGTTTTTATCCTTTTTGAGAAAGCTTACTACAATGGCATTAATAAACAATGGTGGAATGTTTCCACCTTTTAACATATGGTTACTAAGTTGCAAAATCTGTTGATCCACAGTGGATATGATCTTTTTATAAAACTCAATTGGGATGCCATCCTCCCCACAGGCCTTCCCACTGGCTAAGGATTTAATCACTTCATCTACTTCATTGAGTGTGCACGGGGTCACCATAGCTGAAGCTTGACTTTATCTCAGTTTTGGGATTGGGATCTTGTCCATAAAGGAGTGCAGCTGTTTTCTATCGACTCCTTGCTTCGAGCTATAGGCACACTCAAAGCGCCAGGGCCGGGTTCTCCAAAGTCGGTCCTGGAAGGCCGATCCGTGCCAGATTTTTAAGATAACTACATTTATCTAAATGTGGATATGCTAAAAATCTGGCATGGATCCGGCCCTCCAGGAATGACTTTGGAAAACCCTGATCTAGGGAATCGGAGGCCGGTGTTTTTATCTCATCATCATAGAGAGGTGATGGTATTCTGCGCTCACCTGTCTGATTTACATATCTGTTGAAGCAAAAGTGTTATTGTGGAACAGAAGATGGCAGATAACCAATAAATATCGCCTGAATACTAGAAAGATTCATTGTTTGAATTCATGTTAAGATCACATCATTATTGAATAACCCCAGGACGACGGGGCCACGCAGTGCTAGTGGGGACGGACCCTAACAGGGGACCCTACTTGATGATTCTGTAACACATTCTTTAATCAGATAGTAAGACCCTTTTTAGCCTGCTACAAACTGAAGAAGGGATTAACTATTGTGTGAACTTTGTGCGTGCTCCTTCACTTTTTTACAGTTCTGAGTAACACACATAAAACCAGCTAATTTCTTTATCCCCATAATCGATTTTAAAGTGCACAGTGCTGCTGTTCCAAAACTGAAATCTTAACAGATGTACCACAAGCTTATCATATTCCCTTCTGCTTTTATGCGAGGCTGTGGCCAAAGTATCAAAAGTGTTAAAGTGCCAAAAACATCTAAAGTGCGATGGAGTACATGCTCTCTTGATAACCTAAAGTGTTGTGTGCCAAAGTGCAAAAGTGTCTGAGTGCTTTAAGTGTCCCATGTCTCTGAGCTACATGCAGACCCTGACATCTAATAATACCTACATACTCAGAGCTGTGCAATAGACCACCAGGACATATCGATGTAAGAAATAGAATGAGCTTTTCTACTCCATGCAGGGCAAACTACGTCACATATTGCTTGAATACATAGAAAAAAGATACCCATACAGATGCTTGGCAGAATGTTTCTGCACTATACAAGCAAACTTTTTGGTTCAGCACACTCTGATGCCGCATGTTTCCTTGTCACGCTGATCAAAATTATGAAACTCATCACCGATATACCTCGCTTAGGGTAAACTCTTCCATTTTTACATCTGCTCTTTCCCCCCACCATCCACCCCCATCATCCCCCCTGCTTTCCAGGACCCCACCCACAGTGGCCCCTGTACCCCCTGCTTCTTCCACCATTTGGCACCATGGTTTTGTGCCCTGTCTCCCTGCCTCCCAGCAACCCTGCCCTGCCCGGGTGCCCCCTTCTCCTCGCAAGTCACTTAGAGAGAGCAGACATGTGGCATCCCCCTCAACCTTGTGATATTTCTCACAGGAATCCATTTGTATCCTACAAAGTTGCAAATACTTTAAATCAGCCCTTATGTATATCTTTGAGCTTCGCCGGCTGAATGATATTTGCCTGCGCCTCTAATCGTTGTAAAAGAGGAAGCAACATTTTAAGGTCCTTGCATTAGCGAGCAGAGTCTCTTGTCATGTCTGAAGATTTTGGTTGAAAGTTTCTTGTTGATTTCTAATGTTTTCTGATGAATTGTCTTGCTCAAAATCTTTTCTACAACTCAAAAGTGAGCAAAATTCACTTAGAGGTCCGGGAAAGCTTTGCATTCACCAGGACATAGGCAGGCACTCAATGGGTACATACAATAGTCAAGTCTTGTGTTAAATCCAGGAGATCAAATTTTCTGATCAAATCACTCACATAATTAATGGGTCCTGCTGTGTCCTCTTTGTGCTCGGGTATTCCTATGATTCTTAAATTAGACCTTTTCGAGTGGTTTTCTAGATCTTCTTGCTTGCTCCTTCGGAGCGTCATTTGCTTTTCCATTTTCTCCACACACCATTTCTCACATTTTATTAGAAATCAAAGATCATGGCTTCACAAAAGCAAAAGGGCATCAGGCAATGTTCTGCATGTTGTTTATTCTAAAAGACTCAAAAATAGCAAGATAATATTATACAAGTGGGCAACAGAGTGAGAAATGTTAGAGTTACTTTTTGCCAGGAGACTAAGAAAGGACATGCCAAGAAGAACCACTTCACCTACTTTTGCTGAAGGCTGACAAGAGACACATTCAGCCTTCACTTGCTAGGGGCTTATTAGCCCTTCTTCCAGCAGAGACGAGAATAGCAGACTAAGGGCCTGATTTAAATGTTGGTGGAGAGGGTACTCCATCGCAATTGCAATAGAGTTCCCTCCTCGCCAACAAAATAGTCAGCCCACCCGATTTTGATTCCAGTGACAACAGTTTTACTTTGGCAGGAGTCAAACTTCTCAGACGGCATAACAGAGTAAGGACTGCCAGAAATTTGGGTATATGTCCACTCACCTGATTTAGATGGGCAGACATTTTATACATTTTTCAATGTCCATCACCACCAGGAAAAAACTGGTGGTAAGGGGCACTGGAAAGTCCCCATTCCCCCCTCACCATAATAGGATACTCCCATGGGGAGGTGAAATATTGTCTTTTTTAATTTTCCCCAAAAACAAATTCCACTGAAATGTTTTACTTGAAAATATTTTTTTTTATCTTTGCTGTATCAATCCATCATTTTTGAGGATGCCGTCCAGCAAAGTTACCATGCATTGGCAGGAACTGCCATGACGGTGGTTCCAGTCAATGCTTGAAATGTCCACCGGTCTGATGGACATTTCGAAATTTGGTGGTCAGCACATCCGTCAGGGCAATGGAGTAATTTACTCCATCACCCTGGTGGAGGAAAGGCCGACCACCAAAATATAAATTGGCCCCTAAGATAGTATATTGAACAATAACTTCATTATTCTAGGCAGGTATGAGAGCATGAACCATCCTTGAAACTCAAGCTAACATTTCTTTCTATGCTGAATTTACCTTCGTAAGCCAAAGATATGAAGGCGAGGTTGATTTCCAGCTAAACCACCAATATGTTGGAAATTTTGCTGTTCACATTACTAGTAAAGTTTGCTTCTACTGTTCTATTTATGTTTATTACAGTTACAGCTCATACTGTGTGCACTAGAATAGGAGAATATGATTTTTATACTTAAATACTTCTTTAAATGTATCCATTGTTTCCTAGTGTTCTTGAGTGCATCTTTCTATCATGAAAGAGGGCTTGGGTTCCAGTAATCATCCCTGTGATTGTTCTGTGAAACACATCTCATTCAAGTACTGCTCTGTGGGCTGCAGGGTGTTTGCAGTCCAAATGGCTTTCTGTCTTGGTTGGCACACTGACACAGTCCTTAGTGCCAGGGAAGAAGCCTATTCTCTAGGCTGTGTTCTAGAGGATCTTGAAAATGTATCAGCTCCTGTTCAGATGTTTACCTAAGAGAAGGCAGAAATTCTCAAGAAATCCCAGAAAATGTAGGTCCACTGGCACACTCAAGAGGGAAGGAACCATGGAAGAGGACAGGACAAACAAGCAAATAGTTATTGACTCCTAGAGTGGTCTAACGCTGCAGGAGAGTTCCAATGGAAAGACCATCCCCAACCTTCCGGGAGTGGGGAGGTAGACACACAATGACCATAATTTGCTGGGTGCACCTGCACTTAGTTCCCAGCTAAGGGGCACAAATCTCATGTCAAATATATATGGTGTCAATGGTCTTCACTCCTTCAGATCTTCACTAAGCCTCCCTGGGCTCAGATGAGCCTCTCTGAACTGTCCACATTCAGAGGGAGATTGAGGTCTCCACACAATCTCAGGGATAGCTTTGACCAGTTGCTAATTCTGTGGAGGGGCTCAATCCTCTCCAGGGAAAAGGTTAATTGGTTTGTATCAGGGGGCTTGCAGTTCATTGTGCTTCCCCGCAAGTGCTATACTCTGCATTGCTTTGTCTCTGGCAATCTGGCAGGCCCACTTCATTCGCAATATCAGAACTGCTTATTTGAGATGCCAACGTTTCACACTAAGGGCCTAATTACGATGACCGCCATTGTTTCGGAGCAAGAACCCTCCGACAATGAGTCGGCGGTTCCGTGCTCCCTGTTAGGATATGACCACTGCGAAGGCGGTCGTAAAATGCATTTTTCTAGTGTGGCTTGTGCTGCTGCCCAGGGAAAGGTGGTGCTTGGCAAACGGTGCATTGATGTGTGGGGGGCACTGCATGTGGCCCCCGGGCCCCACAGTAGATGCCCGCGGGGGCCCTGCTAGGTGCCCCCAAATTCCCATTCCGTCTACCTTTACATGGCGGTTGGACCGCCATGTCAGACCACCATGTAAAGGCAGAGGAAAAAGGGCCATCGTAATCCCTACGGCGGTGGCTCAGCAGGCACCATCCCCATTGTAGGGATTATGCTCCGACGGGCTCCTTGAGCCTGCCAGAGGTATCAGACAGCCCGTTGCGTTCTGACCGACTGCACCATTATGCAGCGGGCAGACCACAGCCTGCGGTGTCAGACGGACCGCCACCAATGGCCTGTCAGTGGCGATCCAGCCGACATCATAATCGGGCCCTCAGTTTCTATAAGTGATTGAGATAGGTCCTCTCACTAAATGGTAACTTAGCGATGGGGAGGCAATCAGCAGGTACCATCCCCGGTCTGGTTCTGCCCTGATCCTCAAATCCAAAGGCCAATGCAATGCTGTGTTTCATTTGCGGCCCCAGCGAGGGACCAATACAGCCCCTCCAAGTAGATAAAACCTAAGGAACTTTAACAACAATCACAAAAAGCTAAATATCAAACAGCGGAAAATGAAATTCTAAATAAAAAACACAATATTACTTTAAGTATATACACATATAAAAAAAAGTCAAAATAAAATTATTATACGTCAAATAAAAAACATAAATACTAATTAGCTCTTACCATAAATGGGGCAGAAAATGAAGCAAACTTGTCTCCAACTAACCTATAAAAATAAAGTTTAAAACAGTTAACAAATAGAACAGCTTTTTCAGTTACCAAACAGTATAAAAACAGAAACGCCCAACAAAATACGTCCTTAAAAAGAATTAAAGCAGGACATCATTGCTCTGCCGGTTGGCAAACCTACAAAAGAAGACTGCAACACTTCAACAAATGGCTGAATACTACAAACAAAATAAATATGACTGTACATAAAAGCTTTCAAACTTATGATAAATAACTAAATGTAAGTTAAAATAACACATAGGGGCCGATTCCGATCTCGGTCGGAGGCGCACCCAATACCATTCGGTCGGGAAAAAAGCCATGCGAAAGCCTGTTTCCCGACCGATCCGTACAGCACACCGAACGAGCAAGTACGATGCGCACAACAGCAAAAAATCCGGCCGAGCCGTACTCACCCAAACCAGGTCCTGTTCTCCGACCGAGGCGAATCCGGAAACGCCGAATCGAGTCGCACGGAAGGAAAAATGCAGCCCCGTCCGGCCGGACAAGTACGATGCGCTTCCCGTACGCGCCGAACCCGTCGCTACGCACGGCACGTTAAAGCATCCGGGAGAGGCGCACATAAGCTCCGATTCGTGCCACAACACGATCCACGGCTACGAGACGAACACGGCACCGACGAGGACGACGCGAAGCGACGAGGACGAGGCGAAGCGACGAGGACGACGCGAAGCAACGAGAAGGACGAACGACACGAACCAACCATGAATCCCTTCGTCCCGATCATACCAATATTCTACATCTACTACCGGAACAGGCACGGACGCGTACGGTGCAGAAGGTAAGCCAGACACCAACCACAAAACACATACAACACGTACACGACACATCACACACATACACGGGGATGCTGAATATACTTACACCAGCAACAGCAGCACCATAGGGGCGGGATGCCCATCACCAATGCCAAATATGCACACAGGGGCCTGAATGCGCACCACCACCCCTACCCAGGGGGGGCTGGATGCCTACCACTACTACCATCCTTAGCCAGGGGGGGCTGGATGCCTACCACTACTACCACCCTTAGCCAGGGGGGGCAGGATGCCTACCACTACTACCACCCACACCCAGGGGGGGCTGGATGCCTACCACTACTACCACCCTCACCCAGGGGGGCTGGATGCCTACCACTACTACCACCCTTAGCCAGGGGGCAGGATGCCTACCACTACTACCACCCACACCCAGGGGGGCTGGATGCCTACCACTACTACCACCCTTAGCCAGGGGGGCAGGATGCCTACCACTACTACCACCCACACCCAGGGGGGCTGGATGCCTACCACTACTACCACCCTTAGCCAGGGGGCTGGATGCCTACCACTACTACCACCCTTAGCCAGGGGGGCTGGATGCCTACCACTACTACCACCCTTAGCCAGGGGGCTGGATGCCTACCACTACTACCACCCTTAGCCAGGGGGCTGGATGCCTACCACTACTACCACCCTTAGCCAGGGGGCTGGATGCCTACCACTACTACCACCCTTAGCCAGGGGGCTGGATGCCTACCACTACTACCACCCTTAGCCAGGGGGCTGGATGCCTACCACTACTACCACCCTCACCCAGGGGGCTGGATGCCTACCACTACTACCACCCTTAGCCAGGGGGCCAAGATGCCTACCACTACTACCACCCTCACCCAGGGGGGCTGGATGCCTACCACTACTACCACCCTTAGCCAGGGGGGCTGGATGCCTACCACTACTACCACCCTTAGCCAGGGGGCTGGATGCCTACCACTACTACCACCCTTAGCCAGGGGGGCTGGATGCCTACCACTACTACCACCCTTAGCCAGGGGGGCTGGATGCCTACCACTACTACCACCCTTAGCCAGGGGGGCTGGATGCCTACCACTACTACCACCCTTAGCCAGGGGGCTGGATGCCTACCACTACTACCACCCTTAGCCAGGGGGGCAGGATGCCTACCACTACTACCACCCACACCCAGGGGGGCTGGATGCCTACCACTACTACCACCCACACCCAGGGGGCTGGATGCCTACCACTACTACCACCCCCACTCATAGGATGGACAATGCATGACACAACAAGCACACCACAACCTAGGGAATGCAAGATAAAGACATCCCCCACCACCATGACAAGCGTGTGTAGGCTGTGTCAAATGCCTACAACACCGAACATGACTTTGAACATACAATGTGACCCCCTAGCACATGTGCCACACATATATGTGTGTGGCACCCACAATGCAAGCAGCCCATGAGGATTGTGGCAATGGGGCCTAAACCCCCATCATCACAGTGACCAAAAGGTAAGTGTGGTGTCCATAGTCAAGCACATTTTGACCATTGTGGCAATGGGGTCTAAACCCCCATCATCACAGTGACCAAAAGGCAAGTGTGGGGTCCATAGCTGAAGCACATTTTGACCATTGTGGCAATGGGGTCTAAACCCCCATCATCACAGTGACCAAAAGGCAAGTGTGGGGTCCATAGCTGAAGCACATTTTGACCATTGTGGCAATGGGGTCTAAACCCCCATCATCACAGTGACCAAAAGGCAAGTGTGGGGTCCATAGCCGAAGCACATTCTGACCATTGTGGCAATGGGGTCTAAACTCCCATCATCACAGTGACCAAAAGGCAAGTGTGGGGTCCATAGCTGAAGCACATTTTGACCATTGTGGCAATGGGGTCTAAACCCCCATCATCACAGTGACCAAAAGGTAAGTGTCGACAAAGAAAGAGCTGCAACTGCCAAACTGCATGGATCATTCCTGGTCACAGAACCAAAAACTCATCTGTGGCAAAGTAGTGTATGTGTCCCATTGCAACATAAATTGGGGGAGCCAAATACTGCAGTGCAAATGAGACATTCCTTTGGCCATGTGCAGACAAACAACACCCATGGGGGCTGAGACCGTCAACAGTCATCAATGACACAATGACAGAAGTGACCATCAGAATGCAGAACCACATATTTGCACCAATGGGCACACAAATGCAGATATCCTGTGGAGACAGCAGATGTGAGGTGAACAGATACCATACCATGGCAGCAATGGGACACACAAACCATGATCACTGTGCTGACCGATGACCTAGGAGTCCCAGGGACAGCAGGGGAAACACACCAAACAACATACAGCCAATGGCACACCCAAGATATGCCAATGCAGTGGTGCAGATGCACAAACACAAACAGGCAGACCAACACTGTCATCATACACAGCAGGTGAGGGGTGGGGGTGCCAGTGTCCCCAGGCAACCACACAACACATGAGGAGAGCTGAATACCAATCATACAGATGTGCATACACTGCCACACTAAGGTAACTCATGGATCCAAATCCCCTATGTGGGCAAGCAGGCATTGTCAGGTGAGAGGGAGCACAAAACACACATGTCACACAGCACGTAGGAACAACAACTGACACAGCAAGACACAGACACACCACAGCACCACCCCCAGGGCCCCCACAATGTGGTGACCCTGGGCTGAATAAAAATCCCACTGTGATGACAAAGCTAAATGTCGTTCACACTGTGAACCACAGTCAGGTGTCCTGAGCAACAAACTACCATCACACCTACACAAGCACAAATCAATCAGCATGGCCAGTAAGCCAAGGCCAACATGGAGGCAGGGGACTAGCTGGGCAACAACTCCCATCTGCACACACTCAAGACCACACCCCTCGACCTCTAACAATGTGCAGCAGTGAAGTACACATGCACTGGTGACATTGCACATGCACCCATGACTATTCCAGGGTGGTGGGTGGGAACCAAGGTGCAGAAACACATCACACATGGCCACTCAACAAGACTCCTGAATGTCTGACACACTGCACACTACGCTGTACATGGACATGACGGCGATACCACACCAACCAATGGGATCCCAGCCACAGTCACACACCAATGAAGAAGCCAAGGTCACCCACAAAGAACACACATAGACAACTACCAACATTGCAGCCCGGACCCTGAGGAGTGCCAGCAGTCACACACACAACGTGTCACAATCACTGAAAGATAACACGAACTGAAAATCACATGACAGGGGCAAACAACAAGTGCCAAGGGGAAACCTGACTGTGACCCATCTGCGTCTGCACACAAACTCAGCCCTGACAGCAAACACACCTATGGGTGACACCCTGATGACCAGTAATGTGCCATGCACCCACATCACAGAGAACACAGGGAGAAGACTTTGGGGAACATAGCTCAAGTCAGCAAGCATCACAAACAGGTACAACACTAGGGATCACAGCATGCGCAGATAAATGGAAGTGAACACACAGACATGCACATACAACACACACCTTGGGCGCAGGCAATGTCACACGTGTACACACTGCCATGAGGGGACTCCACTCCTGTGTGAGGAAAGCTGTGCCATATGTTGCCTCAGTAGGGCCCCATCATGTCAGCTGAGCACTTGGTCACACAATCAACAATTAGCACCAAATGAGGGCTCCCATCACATCAGCCTGGTCATGGATGTGCCAACGGAATCATCAGCACAGATCCAACACACTTGTATAGCAATGTTGCACTGACTACACGGATGAGTCCTTCCCCATTGATGCCCAAACCTGCATGTCCAGTGGAGATGGCAACACGGTCAGGGAAGTAGACAAATGCAACGATGGCAGGCACAACAGATGTGCAGGGGTGGAAGCCACAGATATGAAATTGCTAATGTAAGTAGGAAACCCATTGCCAAATACTGAACACATGACACCCTCAGATGCTGCTATTGATGACATGGATACACCACATGATAGGACACATTCCCCCTGGACCACATGGGTTCCTGCACAGTAACACTTCATAATCATGAGACCAGATATCACCATCACTGCAGCAAGGGCATGGTTAGCAGCACCAACAACATGTACATCTGAAGCATGAGCACTAGAGAAAAGAAAGTTGCTTTATTCAGCATATGTGTTGATTGAAAACGACGTCCAGAAAAAATAGAGCAAAGGCCAATGGCCAGTCCATTGTCAAAGTTCAAACAGGGTGACACTGGCAGATGTCACCCTACGCATGCCTGCACAAAACCAGGGACAATCCACTAGGAGGGGCAACCGGGGGCAGGCCAGGCACCGCAGGGACAGGATCAGGGCTCACCAGGGGAGTCAGGGAAGGGGTGGTGGGTGCTGGAGAGCCACTGACAACTGCAGTGGAGGTGTCTGACATGGTGTGTGCCGGCACAACTGGGGGCATGACTCAGATGTCGTGGGTGCCGGCACAACTGCAGTGGACCCTGCAGATGGAGTGGACAGGTCCGCCACTGCAATGCCCAAGTCAGACAGGGCGGTAGTGGACTCCACTGCAGTGCCTACCTCCAGGGGAGGAGAATGGGGAATAGGCAAGGTGGGTTGGACAGAGGGGGAGGACCCCCTCACCACATCAGTGGCACAGACAAGCGCAGCGGGGGTGTGGTGCTGGGAGAGCAAGTGGCAGGGGAGAAGGCCTGATCCTCTTGGGGATGGTATATCTGTGGGTGGGGGAACCTGGGGCAGGGTGTGGTGGGGCACCTGTGCAGTGGGGGCCTGAGGGATGGAGGACGGAGACCTTGTGCCTGAGCTGCAGGGCGGTGGCGGGGTCTTGCTCTTAGGACTCCGGGGGACTTGCGGGTGGGGGCCTCAGTCCGTCTGCGCCTGGGGGAGGGTGTCCGGGGGCGAGGGGCACTCTGCTCCGTGTGGGTGGGCTTCCTCTTCCCCCGGGATGCTGGAGCAGCTTCATCGGTGGGGAAGAGGCCGAGGTCACAGAGGAAGAGCTGCTGTGACTTTGGGGTTGCAGGTGAGGCAAGGGAGGGTGCTTTGGAGGGAGAGGGAACTGAGGACTGCACAGTGCATGTGGATGCGTGTGTGTGTTCCAGGGCCCCATCCCCTGTGAGTCTGGCTTCAGTCCCCTGAATGTGCATGCGTGTGCGTTTTGTCATTGGCGTGTGTGTCAGTGTGCTGGATGTGTGTGTGCTGGTGTGTGCCTGTGCCGGTGTGTGTGTGCCTGGGATGGGTAAGGTGCTGGGGAGTGTGGATGGAGCAGAGGCAGGAGGGGTGAGGGACCGTTTGAGGAGGGACACTGCTGCCGTCAGGGAGGAGTCCATGGACCTATTGCCCCTCTGTAGGTCAGACATGCCCGATGAGATGCCCTCCATGAACGACACCAGCTGAGTCAACAGCGCGGTGTGCGCATGGAGGACACTCAGCATGGCTGTCTGCCCTACATGGAGCTGGCGAAGGAGGTACACAGACTCCTCACTCAGGGCAGCAGGGGACACAGGGGCAGGGGGTGCGGTGCCTGGCCCAAAGGAGACACGCTCCCGGACATGGGAGCCTCCACGGACCTGGGGAATGGGAGACGATGGGAGGGCGGTGGTGGTGCTGGTGGTGGCGGGGACAGCAACACTAGCTGGGGTGTGGTGGCTGCTGACACCCGCCTCCACAAGGGAGTCATCCTCCGAGTTGCTCTGGTCCTCAGCTGAGGTGGATGCTGCTGAGGACTCCTCGGTGTGGCTCCCCTCGCCCTCCGTGCCACTGGGTCCCTCCGACCACTCCTCGGCTGCTGACCCAGTCTGGCTCTCTGGCTCCTCCTGGTCCGTGGAGCTGTCCCCTTCCGTGGCCGTGGATGTATCTGCAAACAATGGGGAAACAGACAGACATCAGTCACCTGCACATAACGCACACACCACTGTGAGCACAGCACATCACAGAGCAAGCCCTGGCATCATTAGTTGTACATTGCTAAAAGTGCCCTAATTGAACAGGAGAAGTCAATTGTCAGTCTGATGCCAAGCATGGCACTCACATCCCACATGGCCTTGCACCCATCTGTCTGGTGTCTGTTGGATTGCAACACCCCAGTGTTGACACATGCACCAAGTACACAGTAGTTGGACAGTGCAGAGGACACGGTGTGGCATGTGGACATGCACACATCACAGCTCTTGCCACTGAGTCAGTACAGGTTTCCGGATGAAAGGGATGCCCAGAGTCAAATAGGAAATGCATGTGATGCATACCAGCGACAGACACCATGATGCACCCATGTCCTGATAGCCAGCGCCACTATGGTGTGCATGTAGCACATGTCACTCCCCTGCAGGCTCACTCAATCAGTAGACACATGCCATGGCGGAGGCATGACTGCAAAGTCATACATCACTGTCTCAGTGATGTATGACTTTGCAGCCAGACAACAACACTCTGCAGCTGTGTCACAATAGTAGGTCATGGGGAATGCAAGTCCTGGAGCTGCACAAGTGCACATGTACATCCCCCACAACACATCCTCTTAACCCTCATCTGTCCAGGTCATACCTATTGGACATATGGTAGACCTGTGACACTACCCTCTGAACCTGAGCCCCTCACACTCTGCTGTGCATGGGGAACAGCTGCCTGAACTTCACATTCACATGCCCCAGTCTGCATGGGCAGCTGATCAGACACCTATGTGTCACACAAGTATCGTCTCCTATGGTCACATCTCCAGTGGCATGCTGAGCCCCTACCAAGAAACTCCACAGCAGTCCTGGCGACTAATCCACAGCACACTGACACAGAGGCAGACACCTGAGGGGTCAAATCACTGCGCACAATGTGTCAGCTGATACACTGGAGTGGGAGTACAGAGTGTATTGTATGGCCTGGAGTAGGTATGACTGTCCAGCCCCACATGAATGAGGGATGAGCCCTGGACTGTAGGCAGCTGGCTAAGTATGTGTGACACACGTCATATACATACTCCTGGGGCCCAAACATTGTTCCCACCCGCAGCATTTGTGTGTGCCAGATACCCCAGCCACATGTGGTGGATCAGCTCAGCAATTGGACCACAGATCAAAGTAACACGCTGAATACATGTCAGAATACAGGCATTGTGTAAGCAATGGACCCACCCATGATGCCCACCACAGAGTCAGGGAAACAGATGCTGTCTCCCACCTTGAGTCAAGCAAACTGCAAGGACACAGTCCTAAGTGACAGAATTCCCTGCATGTAAGGGCCACACCTGGGTATCAGATGAGGAGTGGGCAGTGCACAATAGAGGGACATGGCTCCTGGACAACATGACTGCTGTACTGTGGCAGTTTAACCAGGCCCGAGGAGGGCACATAGCATGTTAGACAGAGTTCACAGTGCAGTCTTTGACTCACCCCTCCTTGCTGCTCTCTGGCCTTCAGCTGCCCATCCAGGTCTGGAAAGACCACCGCCAGGATCCTGAGCATGTGGGGGTCAGGGTCCATGTTCCGCCCCTCCT